>LR738714.1:564798968-564950926 GCA_902687465.1 Secale cereale | reverse complement strand
CCCCGGTATTTGGTGATCCGCGATGTCAACGAGAGCCCATTTTCTTGCGGCATCGGGGTATCTAAGGTTTAAGTAAAGAAGGCATTGTTTCTTATGTTATTTTTACTCCACATATAAGATTTATCCGGAGTCAATCTTTGTAAGGTTTGATCAACTTTATAAAAATATATATTAATATGTACAATACGAAATCAATATCATTAGATGTGTCACGAATTTACTGTTCATATTATATAGTTTTAGCATTGTAGATGTTGATCTTTTTCATACAAATGAACATTTTTTTAAAAGGAGGACATACCCTTGGCCTCTGCATCTGAAATGCATGCGGCAATTTTATTAATTATTCATAAAGAGCATGTAAAGTAATATATCAGTAAACCTCAAACCACCATCTAGGCAACACCTATTGCTACTCCTATCCCATTGATGAAGGTGTGTCGAATATCCGGCCTAATACCAAACGAACATCTCACCAAACCCTTGCATCTAAAGCTGGATGCCCCAGCCCAACACACCGGGACTGGGCCCCATACCGGACCGACGCACTCTCAAAGGCTGCTGCCGCCATCTTCCATCGGTCCATCTCTAAAGCAGTAACTGACACATCGAATTTGCCTGGCTTGCCGTTGACGCAACCACGACGCCAGACAACTCCATCAGCTTGCATGTATCCGTCCACACGCGTCCGTCGCCGAACCTCCGCAGCGCCATGCCACCGAGATCCGTCGTCGGCCTTGCGGTGAATGAGACACTGCTCTTCTGCTTGTCCTGTTCAACCAGCACTTGCTCCAAAACGATGCCTTCGGAAGGGACAACAACATCAAAGGTACCATCATCGTTTGATCTGGTGGATCCAGATCTAAGGTTTCCCCCGAAGCATCACGAGTGGGGTGTCACGACCTGCAATAACAACGCCTCGAGAAGGGAACGACATCATAGACGCCTCCATCGTCCGCCATGACTGAAGTCGGCGCGATTTTCATCGAAAGTCCCCCCCCCCCCCAACCTTGCTGAACCGAACAGAACCTCGCCATGGAGCCGAGGGCCGCTGTCGGCATGCCGGCAGGGAGCCTCCAATCGTCCCTCACTGGTCCTCCTCGCGCCACCGGCAGGCGAAGACCGTATCGAGACGGATTTGGACACGACGCCAGATCCACAACCATCGAACATGATCAAACTTTGCCAAGTTTGACTTGACAAATATTATACTACAAGAAGTAAAAAAGGCTGGAGGCAGTATCAAAGTGGCAAGCTGTAGGCTCGTATCCCCTGCACCGTGGCATATTCAGCCTCGACGTCGAGGTTACCGGTCCGTCTCAGATCCTCCTGGACACCTGGACCAAGCGGACACTAGTGAGCTTCCTCTCTCTTTTGTTTTCTCGCCACCTCAACGAGACGTTGTTGGCGGACGGATTCCTTCTCCTTTCTCCCGGCGCCAGCGCCAGCGCCAGCGCCAGCCATCGCATCAGCAGCGCACGAAACCTTTTCCCTTTTCCTCGCCTCTCCTTTTCCTTTCGGGAGGGGACAGCCTGGCTCGACGGCGACGGCCAGTCGGGCGGTCGCCATTCATCTTGCCCCGCCGAGTAATCGCTGTCGGAGCGAGTTGATCCCGTCCCCGCCTCCGTAATGGTTATCTCAATCTGCTCAGACTCCGTCCGTCCGCCTCACTCGTAGCCGGGACGGCAAAATGTCAGGCGCAGGTGTCATATGTAATTTACCCGAGTAAAATATGTCTCTCCGTGCCGCAAATGGCGAAGGGATCAACGAGGCGTGAAAGTCGTACGTCCGTCGCTGTGTCCACGAAGGCGCTCCACTCCATTTGATTCTATATATGAACCGCTGAGCTACACTTCTCTCGATACACACTTTTGTTACTATCAGTACCCCTCCGCTTTTATTTACTCTGTATATTGGCTTTAGTCGAAGTCAAACTTATTAAATACACTTTCACATCGTATAGATTTGATATTGTAAATGCCCATATTCTTTTTCTATAAATTTGATCAAATTTTATGAAGTTTAACTTAGATCGAATCGAATATGCAGAGTAAATAAAAAAAGAGGAAGTACAAAATCACACTTCTAGGGACCGACCTACGAGGTCTAGCTAACCAGTGTCACTTTACATGTCGGGTGGTTTGTCAATTTGATAGTTTGAAAAAAAAAAATTGATAGTTTGAGGAGAGCCGTGCGTTCCCAGCGCTGCATAAGATACACGCTCCCCTAATTTTTATTGGGAGTACCTAGAACTCATCTAGATGAGACATAATTTGGTCTCATTCACATTTTATAGCCATTAGATATGATGTTATAAGATGCGTGTGTGCTGACGTGAGTTGTATCTGTTCACATTTAATGGTTATAAAACGTGAATGAGACCAAATTATATCTCATCTAAATGAGTTCTAGCAAAACTGTTTTTATGACCGTGGTCCGTGGGAACACCTACGCAGCAAATGCATGGATGAAGCTTCACTCATCATGCTGTGCAGCGTACGCCCCGATCGATTCACATGTCTAGCGACCGGCTTGTCCGTGACTATTGGCGCATGGGGTTTACACGTTTCCGCGGCCATCGACAGCACGTAAACAAATGCAAGGAAATTAAGCAGCGACATGGCCACGCTACGGCGACGTTGATCGCCGCCATTCTTATCCACCTGTGGTGGTTATCTGGCGGGAAATCATTTCGGGTGGAGGAAATTCGGGTCAAGCAAGGATGAAAACCTACCAAGAAACTTGCTTTTCTTACGGTAGAAAATCAAACATGTGAAGTCAAAGATGTCGTGATGCACGGAATACATGTGCCGAAGATTTGACATTCGAAGATGCGGTGGACATGTGGTCTTAACAGATGTCGAGTTACCCAATCGGGCCCTACTACACATCTCATCGGCTTGCGAAGCAAGAAAGCAGGAAACCACCCGCACATAACATGGTCTGGCGGGACTAAGGTGCACGAACCCAAATAACTTGATCAGGTATATAAGATGAGCTAGGAATCTTCTTTGAGGACTTGACACATCCTAGATCCTAAAGGCAGGGTTTCCACCTAACCACCATTTTTTTCCTCTCCGCTGCTCGGGCCGAGAGCTTGTAACCCAAGAGACCTCCCTCCCACCTTAGGGAGCCATAACCCGAGGGCCGGTTGGCCTTCACATAGGCATCATCCCGGATGCACTCCAGGATGGTCTGCTGCTCCGCCATCTCGTTAGACTGGACGACGCGCGAACTTCGCCTCTGCCTGCTCCATGTTGAAGCCTGAGAGCTGCTGCCCCGCCTCTTCCGCCTCCTCCATTATCATCGGAGCCATCACCTCCTCCTCCTCCTCTTCCCCCCGGCTCCGACAAGTCCAGAGGTAGCCCGTCAGCTATGCGGGCGGCTTGCCTTGCCCGGATCTCATGCTGGATCTCGTAGCGGCGCTCCGGCGTCAGCATGACGTAGTAGGTGATCTTACTCCAGACTATGGCGGAGTGCCGGAACGTGGGCGATCGGACCATGGGCTGCGCCGAAGCGGGAGAGAGAGTAGGTGGATGGGCTCGGACTGACGATGCGGAGGGGGAAGGGGTGGATGTGTTAGGGTTGCGGGACGCCGACCGACTTAAATATCCGGATTTGGTCTTGGACGGCGAGCCGAAGCGGGGCCACGCGACGTTCACACCGCGACGACTGACGCGGCGTTCGCCGAACCGCCGGATTTTCGGACATTTTCGTATGGGACCCCACCATCAAACCGACGTGACGGGCGTGTCCGAGTGCCTCATATCCGCCCCATATTTGAGCTGGATACGAAGGGTGCCGGTCAGTCCGGACGTTTGAGGCCCGTTTGAGGGTTCCGTCTGGATCAAAAAATCGTAACCGGTCAATGACTGGGCAGACCGACCAGGTGTCTGAGGCAGGTTTGGGATGACCGACTGCTCTGAAAATAATAATACGTGTGATGGCAATAGCCTCTCCGAGACGGTGTGTTTCCTTTCCCTAATCACGTCACGCAGATCCTAACCTAAAACAGTATCGTACTGTTGGCAGCAACGCAGACAGGTCCGTTGGTTTCACACTATTACTCGTATAATCCATGGAGCAAACCGCTGGCCAGCTCATCAGCTCGCCTAATTTTAGGGCGGCCAGGTAAAACCTCACCTACCACTTCGGCACCTTGACTCACGCGGAGACAGAGCCAGCCAGCCCCCCTCTGGAGTCTGGACGGAATTCCTCAATGTCCCACCGGTTTCCCGGCAATTTTTTACCGGCCGCCAAACCGAACCGGGAGCGGAGAGGAGACCGGGCGCCGCCGCGGCCCCCTCCCCTCCCCACCCCACCCCGCGCCCGGAACTGTTCATTCACTCGCTCTCCGCTAGTTACCGCGTCGCGAGGCGCATCGTCATCCCCTTCCTCCCTCCCGTCCTTATAAGCCCCTCGCCCGGCCTCCTCCCCCTCCCCCTCTTCCTCCTCTCGCCCCCCCCGCCGCCGCCATCCCGTAGAGACAGCGTGTAGGCGCCGGGCGAGCAGGCCACCACCGCAACCCTAGCCAGCCAGCTAGCCACCCGAACTAGCGCCGCCGGTTGGAGTGGACTAGCTGCTGCTGCTGCTCGAGATATGTCGTCGGGACGGTACATGGCCTACTCGCCCTCCCCGTCCACCACCCCGCACTCCCCGCGCATCTCGGGCCTCCGCGCCTCCTCCGCCGCCGTCGCCGACCAGGAGAAGTAAGCACCCGAGCCGAGCTCCCTCCTCCTCCCCCCAGCTTACCGTCTTGTCGTTTGTGCAGTGGACCAGGCTAGACTAGACTAGAGGGTGTGTGTTGTGGCTAGGAGTAGCAGCCGCAGCTGACTCTGCGCGAGGTTCGGCTCCGATCGTGCCGGGGAGGCCAGATTCGGGCCTTCCCAGCCCTGATTCGGTGTGTTTTGGGGTGTCACCAAGGTTCCGCGGCCTGAATCTGATTGATTTAGCCCGGTGAGGTTTAGGGCCTTTTGCGGATCGGATCTGATTCCCCGCGGCGAGATCTCCCCTTTGTGGTAACCATTGCGTCTTGTCGTACTTTCACTGGATTTTCGCTGAATTAAACGGGTCAGCCGCTCACTTCGGTCGGCGTTCACTTTGCTGATCGCCTTGTGATTCTGTATCGTTTGATCCAGGGGATTTGCTGGTTATTTACCGAATCCCGCAAGGGAAAGAAAGCTGACTTTGAATTTGTGCTGTATGATAAGAGTGATAGATAATGAGTACTAATAATGGTCCTTTGTCTCTACTAGGTACCTTGCGGAACTGCTCGCGGAGCGCCACAAGCTGAACCCGTTCGTCCCAGTGCTCCCCCATAGCATACGGTTGCTGAATCAAGGTGAGCTCTCATGTAATCATGCCATTTGTGTTATGATATAGCATCTGAGCGCTGCTCCAATTGCTGCTTCTTCCACACAATTCGGAATATTCTGTTGTGATGGCGAGAATATTTGACTTTCCCTGCTTTGTATGGTCTGTGTACCTCTGAATTCTGATTCGTTGCTTATGGTGGTTACCCTTTTTCCTACACAAAGGAAGTTGTTTTCACCTGCAGCTCAGCTAGATTTACCACAAATTCAGTCATTCTTGTTGTATGCATTTATTTTGTATATTGTGTGGTGGGATATGCTTTTATCCGTGTTGTTGCTTCTGTTTGTTTCATAAAATGAGTAACAATCATTTTCATGACTGCTCTTTAAGTTGTTTTCATTTGCAACTGAGAATGATTTACCACAAATTTAACATTCTTGGTGTGTGCATTTACTTTGTTGATATTGTCGAGGGGGATATGCTTTTATTTTACCTTGCTGCTGCTTCTTTCATGATTGCTGTTTAGCTAACCACTACACTAGTGCTCACCCCTGCTTGTTTAACTATTCTTGCCTTAGCAAATGATGAGAACTCTTAATATCTTTTGTTTCTTCACCACCCTACCTACCACTACCCCACCTTGCCACTCATCATCTGCTTTGGTTTAGACTCTTCTTAAGCTTGACCTCCACGAATTCTTGCACTCATCTACAACTCTACGTGCCTAATCTTCTTTACGACCATGGCGTCTCACAACTATCAAATTGTAGCTTAGTCCTAGAATGAAGCTTTTGTTTCTTCACCACCCTACCTACCACTACCCCACCTTGCCACTCATCATCTGCTTTGGTTTAGACTCTTCTTAAGCTTGACCTCCATGAATTCTTGCACTCATCTACAACTCTACGTGCCTAATCTTCTTTACGACCATGGCGTCTCACAACTATCAAATTGTAGCTTAGTCCTAGACTGAATGGCTTCACTAACTTTGCTAAGGCTTGCTGGGCTACATTCATTTCGTCTCATCCAGCAAAATGATAGGGGCATGCTTTTTGAAAGCACTAAGTTGCATAGTAGTACCTGATCACCAGTGAGCTTGCAGCTGTGCAATTTTCTGTTGTTGACAGCATATCTTTGATTAATAAATTCATAAGTGTCATTACATTTGAGTTAGTAACCTGTTACTTCTAGTACCTTTGAGTCTGTCAGTGGTCATTATGTTTGAGTTGTTCAGTAACATGTGCAGCAAAGATTGCTCCACACTTGAAGGAACAAGTGAAATTATTAGTTTATGTTGTTAGTCACTGTGTTCATGCACAGCATTGCTGGATTGCTCAATGGCGGGAATGGGCTTTTAGTTCGTGATTTATGGTTCATCTGTGAATATTTGCGCTATTTTGACTGAATTGAGGATTGTAAGAAATCAAACATAGTGTTTGTGCTTAAGGGCATGACATGCAGACTTTTGATAAGGGTGTCTCAAATTCACATTAATGTCCTGTTTGAGAAGCGAGATTTTCTTTAATCGTTCTTCGGATTTAGTTCAAAGTCAAACTACATTCTGAAGATTTGTAATAATCCTCCTTTTCTAAATAACCCCTGGACTGGTGAGAGGATAACAAAACCATTGTGGTGATACTTTGGGTGTCATGGATTTTAGGTCAAGGTTGAAGAGTGCATGGCAGCGTCTATTTCTACAAATGAAGATTAGTTAGGATTACTTCTCCTAGAGATAACATAGGATTGGATTGTATCTGGTTGGTGAAGATATGATTATTAGATCTGTTAGAGATGTATGGTTGAGGGGCTAAGTATGTCATGCCTATAAAAGAGACAACATGTACCCCATTATCATGAAATCATTGTGTGAGTTTAGAGTTTTACTAGTCGACTACTTCATTGCTAACATGTCGCTCTATTGTAGGGGATAGCTTACCTAGTCTCTAATTAACTGATCTCCAATAGATTAATCATCATATATTAACTAATATAAATGCAGTCTAATCTTGTCTTATCCCTAACAGAAGTAATTCTAACTAATCATGATATAAAGAGACATGTCATGCCCCCTTGAGCCTTGATGGGGATTATTTGTGGCAGAGGATACCTTAGATTACCAGGATCACAGGGAAGCTCCAACTTAGTTGGATGAACACCAGTGTGCTAATCTTTTATAGCTGTAAACATTAATAATCTTACAAAAGAGATGCAAAATTTTAAGCATTTTCTTCATACCTTTTTCTTGTTCCGTTTAGCTGTAATGTTGTAGCTCCATTTGTATTGTTGAATTCTGTCTGTTCTACAAATTTTTGGTCTGTTACTATTTTTTCCTGCAAGCGTGTATTAATTAATTTATTCACATATCTTCTCAGCATAAATGTAATAGCGCTTTACAACTAACTACATAGATTTGCAGTTGAGACTATTATGGTGTTGTTATAATATTTCATTGTTATGGGATGAAAAGTTCTGTTAGATTAGTTATTTACACTAACTCGTGAGGTATGTATGTATATTGCTAATCACTAATTCTAACTGCTGACTTTCTACATCTTGTTCTTGAAATTGCAATTTGAAACAGAAATTTTGCGTGTTTCCACACTATTGGAGAATGCCTCCCTTTTAAACCAAAGTGGCTTTGAACATGGTAGTCCACTAACATCGGGAGGATTATATTCAAATGGAGCAGCAACTGATATGAATGGATGGACATCAGCATTTCAATCAGAAGTATGGATACTGACCATTTAACATAACTTACTCTTACATGTCTAATTACCATTTTTGAAAGCCTAGATCAGGCTTTTCTAACTGACTGTTACACTAACAGAGCTGGTTACGTTCTTGGTACCACTTGGTCCTTATGCTAACTTATTATTCCTGAAATCTTAAATCTGGGGTTTCAAGCTGCTTTTTGCGCTGCTGAAGCTAATGTTCAAGCTAATGCTCTTGATACTGCTTGATCCTTATGCTAACTTTATTATCCCTTCCAGGCAGAGGGTTCAAAAGATGCCATTAAACTCCTCTCTGTATCGCAAGTGTTGGATTTTGGAACTTCGGATAACATGCTAACACTAACTCACTAATCCTGCACCATATGCCAGAAGTCTAACCAGTATGCTAGTTAATTGACATGCTAACGTCAGTCTGCTAGTTGGTCACACTGATGGTACTTATTACACATTTTCTTTGCTACCTTGAGATGAGTCGGGAGGATTATTACATGATACTTGTGAGTATCTGAATTGGAAAATAGTGTTGACTTTCTAGATCTGTATGATATTGATAGCAAAATGAACTGTGGTAAACCTATCACTATTTGTCATAAATATCATCTTGTCAGCTTTGGAAACCTCAGTCTGTTAATAAAATAAGCATAAGCAGAACTCACATGCCAGTAGTTGAGGACTTCCATCACTTTTAAGCATAATCCTGTAACTATTCTGATTGCTCATAAGTCATGTGCGGTTAACTAGTTCTTTACATTTGGCTTTAATTTTGCAAGTTTTCAACTGCTTACGGCAAAAGCTACTCCTGTCGCTCCATATCCATTGTTCTAAGTAATCTAGCTGTAACAATTGCAGAGTTCATCAGCTTATAGCTGGCTTGGAGGCTCTCAAGGCAGCTCATCTGGACTAATTGTCAAGAAAACAATGAGGGTTGATATTCCAGTAGACAAATATCCAACAGTAAGTTTGCTATTACTATGTTATTACACTTTGAATTGTTGTGGGAGTTGTGTCATGATGCTTTTTGTTTATTTTTCTAGTACAATTTCGTTGGTCGCATCCTTGGTCCCAGAGGAAATTCCTTGAAGCGAGTGGAGGCAACTACTGACTGCCGTGTGCTTATAAGAGGCCGGGGTAGCATTAAAGATCCAGCTCGGGTAAAACTCTTGATACCATGCTTTCTTAATCTCCCCAGTTAGATATATTGGCAAATCTGGAGCATATTTATTGGTTATGTTTCATGCAAATTTGTACCATAAGCATGTTTAGGGAGAGCTATATCATTTTCACCTTTCCTATTACCCCATGTTATAAATGGAACCTGGGTTTTAGTTTTTATGCCAACCCACTCCTATCTCTGGTTATCTATATTGGCTGTTTTTCAGTTTTCTCACAGCGACTTCTTATTGTTAACTTTAATTTTATGTTATTTCTGAGCTTAAATATTTCTGCATGACTGAATTATCACCAAAGAATTGCTTGGTTCTGGTGGAAAAAACTTGTACTCCCTCCGTCCCAAAATTCTTGTCTTAAATTTGTCTAGATAGGGGAGTATCTAACACTAAAACATGACTAGATACATCCGTATTTAAACAAATTGAAGACAAGAATTTTGAGACGGAGGGAGTACTAGTTTTCAGCCTGTTTCCAGTGCTAACCATATGCCGTTCAAGTGCTATCTTTTTTCCTTTCTGCATGCTTGAGTTTGTGGTAATGCTTTTGTAGGAGGACATGATGCGTGGAAAGCCAGGATATGAACATCTGAATGAACCCCTACATATATTGGTTGAGGCAGAGCTGCCTGTTGAAATTATTGATGCTCGTCTGATGCAAGCCCGCGAGATCCTTGAGGATCTGTTAAGGCCAATGGTATGTATTTATATTGATATCTCCTCTATTTGTCTTCTGATTCTGCAGAACCAGTGCCTCAAAGTTATTGTATTCTATTATCTATAAGCAGGACGAGTCTCAGGACTTCTTCAAGAAGCAGCAGCTCAGGGAGCTTGCAATGCTCAACGGCACCCTCCGTGAGGAAGGGATGCAAAGATCTGGCTCCGCATCCCCTTTCCACAACAGCCTTGGAATGAAGAGGGCCAAGACAAGGGGGTAAAGGCCACGAGTACCTGAGGGAGAACAAATCATCTGTCCTGAGACGGAAACTGAGTATGCCTATGGTCTGCCTTCGTGGCTAATGGCGCAAAAATGGTCTCGCACCGCTAGCGTCGGAGCAGCCCGTACTTGATAATACATATGCCTGGAGTCGTGTTCGCTGCTACTGGAGAGGTTTGATTATGCCAAGACTGGGTGTCGACTGTCGAGCTATATATCGGGTTGTGCAAGAAGTGGTTTGTGTATTGCTATGAGCTATGACTGGGGTTTTGATTTAAGGTTTGTGCTTGTATTTGAACTTTCGAAGAATGTTATCTGGTTATGTTATTTGGGATTGAAATGATGTTGCAATCTGTTACAGTTATAGTATTTCTTAATAGAAATAGATGGATATTGTAATATATAGGTATTTACATTACTCCGTGCAACATCCTTTGTGACATTGTGAATGTTTGGATGTATTAATCTATAGTTTTACTCCTTTTAAGTATTTCTTGTCTGAAATGGAGACAAAACAGTTGCCTCATCTATCAATTACTCCTACCGTCCCACCTACGTCTCACAATATAAGAGTGTTTTGCAAGGGACGAAGAGATTCATGGGGGCATTGTTTGCTTGACTGTAACATGGTCACTATGTGGGGATGATGCAGTTTTACCATTTTATGTTGATGAGACGATGAACCCGAAGCTTTGGTTACTCTCCTTAGAGCATCTCCAACGGCCGCGCTACGCGCCGCGACCAAAAAAAGCGTTTGCCGCGCGCGCTTCGGCAGGTATAGCGCGGGGATAGGCGCTGGCTCCAACAGCCGTGCTATAATGCAGCGCGCGCGCGCCGCTCCAGCAGTGCCCAAAAATGCAGCGCGCACACAATATTTTTTAATACATAAAATTGCATTAAAATAAAAAGGATACAAAGTTATTTTACATATTGCAACTAGATAGGTAGTTCGAAAACATAGATAGATAGTTCGGCGCTAGATAGTTCGAAAACATAAAAAACTAATCCCAGTCGTTCCAGTCATTTGCACCATCATCATCGTCGTTGGTGTCGTCAGAGGTTGACAGCCAGCAGTCCAACCAACGCTCATCTTCTTCAGTGAAGAAGGACCTCCCGCCTGCATCGCGGAGGGCGCACTGCTGACACGCCAATGCCTTCCGACGACGCCTGTCCAACCGCTCCTCGCGGCGCCGGCGCGTGTCCTCCTCGCGGCGACTTGCCCAATATTGCTGCTCGTAGGCGACGTCCTTCGGGTGGAGCCGGCGCCACTCCGCAATGCGCCGCTCGTCCTCCTGGGCGACGAGGAGGCGGTTCTGCAGCGCAGTGTGCTCCGCACGGTCTCGTGCGGAGTTTAGACGAGGCGGCGGGGCGAGCTCTAACGCCTGCTTGAGCGTGTGGACGTCGTCGAAGTTCATTTGGCGGCGCGGCCTGCCTAGGCGCCACGCCGCCGCGTCGAACGCGCGGGCGGCCTCATGCGCCGTCTCGTAGGTTTCGAGACTAAGCCGGAGATCGCCGGAGCGTATCTCGGCGTAGAACCCTCCGCCGTTCGGGCGCTCGCGGACGCCGCGGTAGGCCGACGAAGAACGATGGCGTGGCGGCATGGTGGCGCGTCGGGGGCGACGGCGACGCTCTGGTGCGGCGGCGCTCTGGAGCGGTGGCGGCGCTCTGAAGCGGTGGCGCGAGAGGCAGGGAGAGAAGGAGCGGTGGAGCTGTGGAGCGAGGGAGCGCGCGCTGCGTTTTATAGGCGCGCGGGAGGAGGCGCCGCAAAAATGACGTGCGAGAGGCCGCCATTTCGCGTGCGTGCGCAAGCAATTCCCGCGCGCGCGGTTTTCCCGCCGCCGCTGGAGCGCGCCATTCTGCCCCGCGCGCGCGAAAACGAAAGTTTAGCGCGCGCGCCTTTTTGCGCCGCTGTTGGAGATGCTCTTATGCAACCCCTGTCCAAGGACCAATTCATTGAGGTGCTTGTCACTGTGCTATCTGGAATGCGAGGCCGCCGGCAATCCACGAAAGCGAGTTCCAAATCCCCTTGTCGACCCATCTATTTATAAACCGTCACTTGGAGGAGATTAAAGACCAGTAGAAGGAGAATGTACAAAGGAGGGCTGTTGTAGTTCCTCAAGGGCCACAGTGGATCCCTCCACCCACTGGAACCCATAAAATGATGCAGTTTTGCCAATTTATGGTGATGAGATGACAAATCTGAAGCTTTTGTTGTTCTCCTTATGCAACATCATGCCCAGACCAAGTCATTGATGTGCTCATCACTCTATGTGCCACTCCCTCCATCCTATAATATAAGAGTGTTTTTGACACTAGGAGGGAGTATTTGGTATGCAAGGCGACAGGCAATCCACGAAAGCGAGTTCCAAATCCCCATGTTGATGCATCTATTTATAAACCGTCACTTGGAGATTAAAGACGAGTAGAAGGAGAATGTACAAAGGAGGGCCACACTGGATCCCTCCCCAAATGGAGCCCATAAAATGAATAATGATGCAACAATGCCACCTACAATATCCAGAGGAGCTGTTGGCGTGATTTGTCGTGATGATCATTGTGTTTTTCAAGGGGCCTCGGCAGTTGTTATTGAAGGGATCACTGACCCAGAAATCTTGGAAGCATTGGCGTGTACCGAGGCTACTGATCTCCATCCTCGTCTCCGTATGTAGTCTTTATTAAAATCTCTAAAAAGACTTATATTTAGAAATGGAAGGAGTACGAAGTACTAGCTCATAGTAGGCACTTAGAAACATATTCGCATATTTTTTTTAGAAAAGGAGGAAGACCCCCGGCCTCTGCATCTGGACGATGCATACGGCCATTTTATTAATTATTGACACAAGACCTTACAAAGTCATACAACAGAAAGACTAAAGCCACCGTCTAAGCAACATCTGTCGCTACTCCTATCCTGATGATGAAGGGGCGCAGATAGTCTAGGTCTACTACCCAAAGACCTCGCAGCCAAACCTAACATCTAAGACCTGAGGCCCCAACCAGGACGCCTGCCGGGTATGGGCACCCACCAGTCCGGCGTGCTCCTCAACCAGGACGCCTGCCGGGTATGAGGCCGCCGCACCCACATATTCGCATAATTAACAGCAGAATTACTTTATGAAGTACTAGCCCATAGTAGGCACTTGGAAAGAGAATTGTATAATTAACATCCAAGCTCAAAGCATAAACGAAGTATGAGTTAGCAGGTACACCACCACCACCATTGTCACCATATCTCGGTTATGAACCACTAGGTTGATTTCACTAAGATGTCACGACATGCCTCCCGGGTCGCTTAGGGCGACTCCGGAGGCGCCCCCGCCGGGACCTTCGAAGGCCCTTCCCCGCCTCCTCGTTCGCCACGCCGCCGCCGGAGGAGGCCGTCCCACGGCGGACGGCGGCGGCGGGGCTTGTCCACTCGTCTTTTTTCTTTCTTAGCCCGTCGGTCATCAACTCAACCCTATCTAGTTTTCTTCCGATCTGGTCAGCGCCGTGATGCAAACCATCCTCCCGATCTGGCTGCGGCCGTTCTACGTCGGCGGCATGGCGATCTGGCCGCCAGTAGCCTCATGATCTGGCAGGCCGCCGGCCTTTGGATCTGCAGTTTATCTTCGCAGATCGTGGCTGTGTCGTACAAGATGCACGGCAAGATGCGTTCGTCCACGCCTCATGTATGCCAAGCATGCAAGGCATGTATCATTGCTGGGGCTGGATGTATGTCGCCTCACCATCAGGGCCATACACATGCACTCAGCGCCTGTATGGAGAAGATCGGCGGTCGGCTAACCTGCCGGCGCATCACGCCCCTGTGCTGTCATCGGGCACTGGCTGTGCCTTTGGTGACCCTCTCCTGTGGTTTGCTGCCGCCCGATCGACGTACAAATTAGTCTCGGGTGTGGTGCCGCCGCAGGATGGCTGCAGGCCGGAGCGACATGATTTCTCCGGTCTTCCTCATTGGAGATCTAAACGGATTGTCGTCCCTGGATATCTAGATTGGAAGATTCCGGTCGCGCACGCTCGCATTATCAGCCATCATGGCTTCAAGGGGTGCGGCGCGAAACTTCGCTTTATTATTCGAGTCATGGGACATGTCTAAGTCAAGATTCCCAAGGCAATGCTAGAGGCGAAGAAAGTCATGGCGGCTGCGATTGGAGGTGTTGAGGCGTTGGCGGAACGGTTTATTGGATGCGTTGAAGACTGTGTGCTAGGTGTTTGGTGACTTGCAACAGCGGCCTCGGCAAGCGGGGGCGGCAACACTGGAGGATTGCAAATTTGGTGGTGCTCCTCGAGTACCGAGTTTCGATTCCCAGGGTGAAAACCCAAGGTCTAGCCTTTACTGGTTGTCCTGGCAATGACCTTGTTGAAGGCATTGTTTTTGTGTGAATTCGGACTTTCTCCAGGGTGAAAACTCTAGATCTTCGATCGGGTAACGACAACGCTTGTGCATTGTTTCCTTCCTGAAGGCGTTGCTTTTGGAGAGCCTCTTTTATAATTCGAGTGTTGTTTTCGGTGGTGGTTAGAGTGTTGTTGCTGCTAATGATTGATCACCATGGCAGGGTCTTTTTTTCTTTTGTTCCATTTAATTTCTTTTTTGGCTGTGTGTATCCTTGATGTCTTTGGACATCTTGTTGGTACAGAGGCCGGGTGTAATTGGTATCTTCGCGATATTAATATAATCCCTTTGTCAAAAAAAAAAGGTTGATTTCACTAGACAGCTAGTGAGCTTCAACCCAAACTTCATCCACCGGCACCTGCTGTCCAACACCAATTCCACTTGTGTGAATTGCGTGAATTCATGACACATGAAAGCAAACCACAACTATGGAGAATTTATCATTCAGAAAATGCAAATGAATCGGTGTGCAGTTCAGCACAATGTTTGGCAAATATGCAGCCTAGTTTCCACACTCTATTGCTAGTAATAAAAGGAAGTTCCATCTCCCATGTACCACATCCTGACAGTTGAAGTTAATTTTTGGCACCATATTAATAGCCATGTATTATTATCAACATTGACGTACGCAACCATTTATAGTTAGCAATGTGAATAATTTTGTCTAAGAGAGGCACCTCGAGCTCAAGATGGCAACGGGGACGAAACTCATCGGATTTTGCCTTCCCAAACCTATCCCCACGAGAAAATCGTAAACCCGTCCCCGTCCCCATCATCGTGCGCGGGGCTAGTTTTCCACCCGTCCCCTAAACCCATCGGGTTTCGGGGAACCCACGGGGAACCCACGAGAAAATCACAATATTTAAACAAACATAGTAGCGACAGAGAACAATATTTCAGCAGCAAAACAAGCACATTTCAGCAGCATTTGAGAAAATTTCAACAAAAAACAATAGTAGATGGTTCAACAGCTATATAGAGTATATTCCAGCAGCGTGATACCATATTTCAGCAACAAAGATGATCATATTTCATCCATACATGGTTCAACAAGATGCGCAATTACACAAGTTCTAAAAATGAATTCTTGGTTCACAAATCACGAGCACAAATGAGACGAAATGGTCCAATACATAAGTTCTGAAATAGAATTTATAGTTCACAAATCACTTTAAAGTTGTAATCATCATGTCATCTTTCACATCTCCAAGCCTCCAAAATACCATCATTAAATCTTCTAATGCCAAAAAATAAAATGTAATTTGGCGGGTATTGCCGGGTTTCGGGTTCGGGGCCTACCGAAACGGGTGTAAACCCACGAAACTTGTCGGGTTGTCTAATGTGCCCAACAACAGCCCCGCGGGGATGAAAATATGCCCATCCCCGTCCCCTAATAGGGTAAAAAAAAGTGAATTGCAAAAAACCACCACATTGACGCCTAGGTTTGCAGAAAACACTGGTTTACGAATTTGGGACAAATAACACTGATTCTCAGACTAATCTTTTGCAAAAAACACTGATTGGTGGTTTAGACCATTTCAATGACGATTATGACATGTGGATCCCACATCTGATGACGTGGCACGACGTTTTGCGGTAGACGAGTTAGACTAGTCTTTTTTCAAAAAGACCCTCCCTCCCAGAAGAACATGTTCATCCCCTGCCTCTATCCAGATCGGGATCCCGATCCAAATCGCCACCGCCCTCTCCTCCTCGCGGCAGAGAGAAGAGGACGTGCGACTCGACGCCGGGGACATGGAGCAGCTGCTCCGGCTGGGCTACCCAGACCGCGCACTACTCTGCGCCCAGCAGGTCATCCGGGAGTGGCCTGAGGAGCTGCGGGAGGCGGCGGCGAGGCTCGTCTACGCGGCCGCCCGGTGCGGGAAGCTGCCAGAGCTGCAGGAGACACGCTCCCTCTTCGCCGCCAAGTTCGACGCGCACCAGGAGTGGCCCGAGGAGCTGCGGAACGAGGCAGCAGGGTTCGTCTATGCGGCCACCTGGTGCGGCGACCTGACGGAGCTGCAAGAGGCCCGGACCCTCCTCGCCGCCAAGTTCGACGCGCAACGGGAGTGGCCCGAGGAGCTGCTTGAGACGGCGGCGGGGCTCGTCTACACGGACATGCTGGAGCTGTAGGAGACCCGCGCCCTCCTCGCTGCCAAGTTCGGCAGGGGGTTCGCGTCCGCCGTCAGCGAGCTGCAGCGCCGAGGTCGGGTTGCACGCCGCGCGTCGGGCCCAGCCTCTTACACCCTCTTATGCCCTTGTGCCGCAGCCGTGCCCTCTGCTCGCCTTCATGCGACGCGACCCGTCACCCATGGCCGGCATGCTGCTACTCTGCTGCGCTGTTTGGGCAGCCCAAATCCATGGACGAAGTTGATTTCTTTTGTTTTGATTGAAGGGTGTTCATACAAAATTATAGGGACTGCTTTGTAAATCTAGAAAATTCCTCATCTAATAATGTCTAACGTGCAACATTACGTCATGTTATCAAATGCGGGACTCACAAGTCATAATCACGGTTAAAATGGCCTAAACTATCGATCAGTGCTTTTTGCAAAAGATTAGACTAAGAATCAGTGTTTTTTGTCTCAAATTCGTAAAACAGTGTTTTCTGCAAACCTAGGCGTCAATGTGGTGGTTTTCTGCAATTCATTCGGTAAAAAACCACGGGGACGCGGGTTTCGGGGCCCCATTGCCATCTTGACATCGAGCACCTTTGGAATAATCTTACTCAACCTACCAAGATCGGTACAAAAGAAAATACCACATTTTTACAAATATATTGGTAAAAGTCGAAGTCCTACTGACAACAACATACTTTGTTCTTTCAATACTATTATTCAGCTATAGTTTAGAATGAAAACATTGCAGTGTGACACTCTGCTGCTAACTGTAATATTCGCCAATAGAAGCATGGACAAAAACCAGCATCTTACCATACTTGCTTCCCCAAAAGTCCCAGTAGTACGTTGCCTTTTTGAATCCAAATATCCATCAATAGCTGCCAACTCTGCCCGTGTATTCTTTCTGGGATTAAAACCATCGCAGGCACCTTCTTGACTCTTCTCTGGGCCTGTCCAAGAATCAATGCTCATGAGGATTATTGGGTTGACTATAATGTCTAGTGTTCTCTAACAGTGAATATCACATTGACCAAAGGTGCACACAGGGGCTTGTGCACATTTCAAAAAGGGGCCGCACCAACTTAAATTCAACTAGTTTAGGATTTTTCAGCAGAACCTATATACGGTGCATCCCTTGTTTGCAGTATGCAAAGCTTGGTAGCTCCTGGATGCAAATGCAACCCAAAAACTACCTTGAGATAGAAAATAAGCGAAGAACAAAAACAGGTACAGGTAACAAATGGATGATTCACCGACTCAAGAATAATTTCCAAATTATAGTTTCTAATAAGTATTTTCCCGTAGAAAATTAGGAACCACGTGGTAAAAGTAAATCAGAAAGAAGCAGGGCCAGTCATGAACTGGATTAATGAAACTGAAACATCACATATCATTGTCAGTAATACTAATACATATATATCTGTTGCCTATGCTATTTGGTGTTCTTTCCCAATTAAGATATCAGGGACAAATCAAGTCGATATAATTTCTTCTTGGTATCAAAATGATTTGAGGGGTTCAGTTAATCTACCTGGACTTGTCACTGATGAGATACCATAGCACAGGAATGCTTAAAGCATAAATCAAGTGAAACAAAACAAACTGGGCAAATATTAAAACCACAGCAGTAAAAACTAGAGAGAAACATAAGCGGAGAGTAAACCAAAACGGTGGCAAATGAAATAGGAAGAGAGCAAAACAAGAGTGAGAGGTTACCTTCCTTCACAGTTTGTTGGAGCAGGGAAGTCGCTTTACCCGAACCAGCTCGTAAGCTTTCATCTAAAGATAACACTAGCTAGTTCATCAGTCGCCACACATACGATCGACATACACATGAAATACCAAAAGGTGGTTACTTTTCTAAAACAACAGGGCAGCAGAGTAGAAACAAACCCATGATAGTCGCAAACCATTCCTTTGCATTCTCAATGAATTCAACGCATTAATAAGAAAGAAAAAAGATTCATGGTTACTCATTGATATAGGTATGTACAGAGTACACAAGTCTGCAAAGGAGATATTCGTTAGTTATACCGAAACTTGAGTTGGCTAGAGATCTTGTGTAACGCTGACTGCAAAGAACCAAGAAACATCAATGAGATGAGCGGACCAGAGAAGATGCTATTAGCCCCGCAAATATGATTGTGTGTGTTGTTTTACCTCCCCCTGAAAAGGATGGCCCTGGCAACAGCAGTTGGTCGTAGCTGGGGACGCTGTTCCTTCACGCGCCGTCTCCTGCACAATCTAGCAAAAATCACCGATAATGGTGTGCGCATTGAGCAGCAAATAACTAGCATAAGCTTGAGATCAGATGAATTACCCAGAGCCAACGTCAATGGGAAGCACTTGGTGCGGCTTCGTGTAGCAAGTCGGCAATGTGAGCGGCCTGTTGAGCTCAGGGGTCCTGGAAGCTAACCTGAAGAGGATGTACACAGCCTCCCTCCTCACTCCATCCCAGTCCATGGACGCCCTAATTAACCAGCATATAGGGTGATTGATATTTTTGAAATAAGAAAACTCATATGATGAATCCTCCTTGAATGCAACGGAATGAGTTAGAGGTCGTGGGAGAGAGATACCGGAGCTGTTCCGACGAGAGCAGGGCTTGGGCCATGACACGAGGAAATGTGTGGTTGGCTTTCGTTTTGCTGGCGTCAACGACGTGCTGCATCCAATGGTGGGCCCTGAGCTTGTTCATGGCGGACTCATCCCCGGCGGCGATGCTCTGGCCAAGTAGTTGTGCATCAAGAGGAAGTTACGGAAGGCGTGGGCGTGGAGGCTCCTGGGGCCGGCAGGCAGGAAGCCATCAAGGTAGTCCATGGCGTCCTCCCACAGGCCCTTGCTCACGAGCCCCTGCACTCCTGCAGATGCTCCAAGCAGAAGGGCTCACTCGCCTGCAGCATCAGCCTGCGATTAACCTAGATCAATTCCACCTGCAAACAAGTAGCGCTGGACTGGTTCGGTTCCTATGTTAAAGGCGACATCGTAGCGCTGGCGCGAGAGGAAGGCGAGGAGTCGCCGGTGGCGAAACCGCGACAAGCCGGGGTTCTCCGCTTCGTCGGGGAGCTCGGCCATCGTCGTCACGCCGGGGCAGGGTGTCACGTCAGTGACCCACCAGGGCAGCGACACGACGCAACAGATACCTAGTTGTCGGCGTTCAGGGTAGCCTGCATGCGGCCGAGGGCGTGGCTCATCAGACAGCCTGGTACGAACCAACCTCTCTAGCGACCACTCAAGACCCTCGCGAGGCGGACGACGCAAGACATCTCATGGGGCGGCCTCACTAGATCGGCTCTTGAGGATCGGAGATATCACGGCAAGGGGTACCTCGCGAGGTCCTCGTGACGTGAGAAGTGACGACCAAGGTCAGGCGGGCGCAGAGTGCCAGTTTCCTCTTTGATGCTAAAGGAGCAGCTGGTGCATGCGAGGAGTCCCGAGGCGTTAGGCAAGGGTTTTCATATCGGTGCAACGAGACCAAGACCAGCAGGACGACAGAGCGGAGGTCACCGCGGAGGCCATGACGGCGTCACCACCAGAGCCTTCGGCAGACGAAGACCATCTTTTGTCAGGATAGCTTGTACTAGCTGTCCCCCTTCAAATTTGGCCGTTGTAGGATCTCTTCCCGCTCAATATTTGGGAAGAGGACCCTGGCCACTATAAATAGGACTAGCCATCACCATTGGGATCATCTGACCGGGAGTTGATCAAATAGAAGGCCACACACCACAAGATCACTCGAGCACAAGAACCCCTCTCCTCAGGAGGCAGTTCATCCATGTACTAGTTCTTCCTCAGCCTACAAGGCAATCCACCACACCACACTGGATTAGGGTATTACACCACAACGGTGGCCCGAACCAGTATAAACCTTGTGTCCCTTGTTCTTCGGATCTGACAAGCTAGGCCTAGGGATCGGCGAGTAGACGAGCTAGGGCGGAAGGAGAGATCTTCGTGCGCACCCCAGAGTTCGAACCATAAGGGTTTTGCCGGAACCCAAGATCCGACATTTGGCGCGCCAGGTAGGGGGTGCGCTGGATCTTTTCTTCTGTTGTTTATGCCGTCATCTCTCTACAATCTCGATGGCCGACGACCAGGGAGCTCAAGCCGACCGCTGGGTGACCTGGCCCGCGCGGGCGGCGCCGTCCATCCATGGAGACCTCAACCCCGCGCTCCAGGCGGCTCCCGCACCGCCCGGCGCCGCCAGCCGTGGGCGGCGCGGACCCGCGACCATCGACTCGGTGTCCCGGCGCGCGCGCTCCGCAGCGCGATCTGCAAACCACGCCGCGGCAACAATACCCTACACCCGACGGGAGCTGGCGAACACGAGGACTGCGCTCATCGTGGCGCGAGAGCTATTACGATGCTGGCTGGACGAGGGCGGCCGCGACGTGCTGCTGGAACGCGTCGCTGAACTACTAAGCTGCGCTTGCAGGGGCGCGCCGCCATTCCGCTCCTCACCCCTCCCCAGGTCGCAGGTGGGGCACCGGTGAGGTCACGGCAGGCGCGGGCGTCCCCTGGAGCGATTGGAAGACCTGACGATACCAACAGGAGCGTTGGCGCCATCCTCACGACCGCAGCGACTTCGTCACCGGCAGGAGCAAGCGCCGGCGGCCCCTCGCGAGGGTACGACGGGGTACAACTCAGCGGCCGCCAAGGCCAGGTGCCGCAGCCGGGGGCTCAAGGCGCGGGGCACGCAGGTGGTGCCCCCGGTGGGGCGGCCGACAAAGGATACATGCCCCGCATGGTGGACCTGGCATACATGTTCGGGGAAGGCCCCAATGCCTTCCTCGGGCCGAGATGGAACGGCGGGGCGCTCGAGGAAGAAGATTACCACGAGTCGCCCGGGGGCTCCGTAGACCTCTTCAGCGACAACGACAGAGCGCAACAGGTATCACAGTAGCAGGCATACGCTAACAATGGACTGCAGGTGAATCAGACCACAACGATGGTCGAGGACCTGAGAGCGGCCGCTCCGCCCTCAACCGGAGCGGAACGCTGGGGGCTGCGTGTGGAGGCCCTAGAGCAGCGGCCGCCCCCGCGACGCGTGGAGCAGGGAAGTATGTGAAAGTAGGTCCTCTGTCGGGGCGAGCATCGCCAAGCTTCCCCCCCGGCAGAGGGCCCGTGGTCGCCGAGGGCGCCGCTGGTGTCCCCTTGTCTCCTTGGTCCTGTCCTGGTTTCCGGTCGCCCCAACTGAAGTCGGGGGTGGCGCAAGGCGGGCCCCTCGTCTGGCGATATGAAGTAAGGCTCGTGCATGTGAAGATCTCCGCCCGTGACACTCTCACGTAATAATGAGTGGGGCTGTACACGCCCCGGAGTCTCTGGAGAGCCGCCCTCGGGCCTCGAGGGCTTCCTCTCACGTCCTAGTGGCAGCACTTAGCTCCGCGCTGGTGAGAAGACTGAAGACTAGATAGGTGCCGGACGCGGCTATTTGCTTTCCTCGCCTTCCTTTTTGTAATTGGATTCGCCGTGTCTTTCGAATTGAATTTGAAGTCTTGCTCATTGCCGAAATGGGGGGGGGGGAGTTTTCGTTGATTTCTGCTGGATTTTGCCGCCTCTGGCTGCCTTGAAGATCTTACCCTGGGCCCTCCGACTCGGGGACCAAAAGGCCAATCCCACTTGGCGTACCGCTGTAACCTCGGCAGGACCGCCTTGGGGCAAGAGCCTATGTGCCGCAATTTTTCCGCGTAGGCATCCTGCCGCGGCCAGCGGAACACCCCTGGCCCTACTCCCCGGAGCAGGGCCACACATTGCTCAGGAGACTCAGGGCCGGAGACCTCCAGCGATCCACCCCAGGAGGGAGGCGAACCCATGGCCTCGTAACCCACACAAAGACAGGTAAGATCTAGGTGAGATACAACGACAGCTAAGCTCGAGAAACTCGAGGACGCACGTCCCAGGTTCGGATTCAAGCACCAAAAGAAGGAAAGTGGAATACTAGTTTACACACATAGGGGGCTCCCCCATCAAAATGCTCTCACGTCCTACAGGGTCTCGTGCAAGTCTATGCGTGCAGGGTCAAGGCAAAGGAACACAAGATCAACCCGCGTCGTCGGAGTCGCTCTCATGTACACTGCCAGCGCTGTCGCTGGCCACGTCTCCACCATCTTCAACTGCGCCGCCTTCATCTGCCATGACCACAGCCTCGTCATCATCGGTGGCAAAGGCACGGACCAGAGCATCCACGTGGTCGTCCACCCAGTGCGCCAAGTTATCTCGGACAGCCCCAGGCACTGGGGCGATGGCAGCGTCGAAGTCAAAGTCAGGATCAATGCTCTGGAGGTAGCTGAAGACCCGGGAGAACGCGCGCCCAAGGAGGCTCCGACTCTTTTCTTCAACCAAGGCGGCGGGCCCTCGTGGCCCGGCTCTCCAGATGCGCCACAACCTCGGTGAAGAAGACAAGATGGCTAGCGTAATCCTCCGCGTGGGGGTCGGGAGCGTTCTCCTCACAGATGGCCCCCAACGCCCGGTTGGCCTTCGCCCGAAGAGTCCGCAGCATGGGGACATGCTCATGCTGCAGTAGTAGACGACGACAAGCCTCATCCTCGCTCTGCTACGCAAGAACTGTGGCGTCATCAACTTGTCGACGGAGCAAGGCCAAGTCGGCCTGTGCGGAGGCCAGCTCAGCCTGGACGGAAGACTGAGCCGCCACGGCGGCCCTCTCACGCTGCTCTGCTTCTTCCAGCCTCGCCCTCAGGGCAGCAGTCCTCCCACCAGCCTCTGCTCGCTGGAGCTCCAACTTCCAGTCGTACTCCTTGGCGAGGTTTGCGCGGGCCTCCGCCACCTTCCGGTCAATTTCCTCCTGGACTCTGGCCTCGCGAGCGGAGACAGCATCCTCAGCCAGGGTCACGTGGCGCTCCCTCGCCTCCAGCCGCTCAAGCTCAAGGCTGTGCTCCGTGGCTTCTAGAATCAGCGCCTCCTCACGCCGCAAGATCTCCGCCTCTTCGGAGGGCGCCCCCCTCATCAACGCCAGGGCAGCCCTGCGCCCCTTGGCTCGCTCCTCCAAGTCGGTGTTCAGAACCTGAAGCTCGATCAGGCGCCACTCTGCAGCCTCGCGGCGGAGGTCGGCTTCCCTGGCCTCCTCCAGGGCTTGGGTGCAGGCCTCTCGCGAGGCTGCGAGGGACGCGTCAGCCTTCACGTTGGCGCGCTCGTGCTGGAGGCGCCCGAGGTTAATGGCCACCCCCAGTCGGCAGCACTCGTCCATCAGTTGAAGGCCCTCAGCCTCAAGACATGCGTCAACTCCCTCAAGGTCTTCCCCGAGTCGGCCCAATGCATTTATCGCCTCCCGGAGAAGCTTGTGGCGGGCGGCTCCGCGCCTGCGCGTTGACTCAAGCAGGAGGCCAGGGCCCTCCTCGGCGCCAAGAGCAGTTGAAGAAGCCCGAGGAGACTCGTCTTCCCCCGGAGGTGGGACCAGGGTCTCCTCTGCCCCAGTCGTCTCTCGGGCCTCGGCTGGGGCCCGAAGGGGCTAGGACCCGCCACTTGAAGAAGACGCTAGGGCCAAGGCGGCCCCACTACGTTCGACGACCATGGGGGGAGCCCTCGGCACGCTCCCTGGTCCCCAGGAGGAGCCGCGAAGAAGGAACGACAAGAACGCGGGGTCGAGACGCCAGGCCGGCGCATCCGACCTCATGGATGGCCTCGCGCCAGACGTGGTGCATCGACTGAGGGCGCTCTGGGCTGATGAAGAGATCGGGCCACAGGGGCCAGCTTCTTAGTAGATGTTGTCGCCTTGGCAGGAGGGGCCCTGAGGAATCGCGGTCAGGAAGGAAGGCAACACACAAGAAGTTACAAAGATAAGCTACTCACTCGTCTATGGCGATGTACTTCCTCAGCTTCAATGGTCGGAAGCCGACATCACTACAACTTGGAGACCTCCTCCTCTTGCGAAGAGCTTCAAAGTTTGGCCGGAGCCGGCCGAAGCCCCGGAAGCGATCGGCAACGTCAGGCACAACCGGAGCATCTCTGGAGGAGGCGCCCCCAGAAGCGCTAGGTTGGGCGGGGCCCCCTGCCCCCGCCTCGGGACAATGTGAAGAGGCCACAGGGGCTTCGGCCTCGGGAGCATCAGGCAGCACTTGCACCTCAACCGCCCCTTCTGGGCAACTCTCATGAGCCCCGGAGGGCGGCACTTTAGGAACCTCAGAGACGCCAGCACAGAAGTATCAGCGCCACTAACACTCAGTAGCGATCGCCCCCCCGCGCCCACTTCTGGGACGATCACCTCGACAGTGCCAGGCAAGGGAGCCACACAGATAGGGTTCTCACGAGACCCAATGAGGCCAAGCGGACGAAGCCCCCATTCATCAAAGGAGGGAATCTGCCTCACGAACTCCACCCTGTTTGAGCAGCAGTACAGGAGGCAACCCTCCTCCGGCAGGCGGGCTGGCGTCGGATCGTCCATCAGGACCTCGAGCATCATGCGCCGTACCTCACGAGGGAGGGCAGACGCTTGGAGCCTCATACGGTCCCCGTGGCCGGAGAAGGCCCACATCGGCCGAGAGTGGCGCTGAAGCGGGGCGATGCGGCGCTGGATGAACTCCCTCGCCACCATGGGCGCCGTCACTCCAAGCCTGTGCAACCTAGCCAGGCGGAGCCAAATGGGAGCCAGCCTCCGGTCGACGAGCCTCACGTGGTTCCAGCCAGAGCTCGGCCGAAATCCATGGTGGGAGCAGCAGGGGGCTGCGCACCCCGACATCGACGAACACCCACCGCTTCCTGAAGCCGCCAACAATCGTCGCAAGATCAAAGTCGATGCCCGAGCCGGCCGTTGCCGCGATGGCCTGGAAGGACACGCATCCGGAGAACTGGAGCGCATCCGTCAGATGCAACGAGAAGAAGTGGCGGAGCAAGGCCACGGAGAGAGCAATGCCCACACCATGGCTTCGCAGACAAAGGCGGAAATATCAAGGAGGACGATGGAGCGAGGATCATGATGCAGCACGCTGATCTGGTAGTGCGAGAGCACCGCATTGAAGAAATTGTAGAAGGGAGGGACCAGGCCAGCCCAGAGGGCGTGAAGGTGGAGGGGGACCTCGGTGGCCGACCTGTCGATCTTGGCGCGGGAAGTGCGCCTAGCCACCGTCGCCCTCCACTCACTGGAATCAGCGGCGAGTGACAGGCGCACCTTATCCATCATCTTTTCATTGATCACCATCGACCGCTCGGCGGCGGGCCCGAAGGCCGGTGGCGAGGGGGCCAAGGCACAAGGCTCCGCCCTCTCTTCCTTCTCTCGGCTGGAGGCCATGATGATGGAAGAAGTTGGTGTTGAATCAAGCCAGGGGAAGTGTGACGCCCGAAGACCGACGTCCCAGAAGATTCCAGAAGATTCCAGATGTTTCGGGTTGCCCGTGTGTTCTTTGTGCTTGTGTTATTTAATTTTGCATTGCATCATGTCATCATGCCATCATGTCATTTTTTTATTTTGCATCTCAACCTAATAAATCGTGTGGACCTTCGGTTCATTTAAATCGAGGGAAGATGTCTTCTCTTTATAACATATAAAAGCCTCTCAATATTTATGGAGCTATATTAATAATTATTCCATTGCTTCGGAATCACCATAACACACTTGCATAATTTCCCCTTGTCTTTCTCACTTCGAGTTTCTCCTTGAAAAACCTTGCCATTAATTCTTTTCCGTTGTTTCGAGGTTCCTCCAAAAATTTGAACATTTTTGGACACTTCAATAATCACGTCTTAGTTCAAACCTATTTGAATTTAATTCAAATATGTTTGAATTATTTTCCGTTCGTGCCTTTCTTATTTTTTCTCGGACTTTGCTCATTTTATGATGCCCGAGAAAAATGCTCCCGTGTGCTATCTTTTCCCTAACCCCCTCCTTTTTTTTTCCTTTCTTCTCTTTTATTTTCTGCTAAGGAAAATAAATAAAGAGAGCCCAGCAGCCTCATCACTCCACCAGGCCACCTCCCTCTCCCTTCTTGGCCCAGCCGGCCCATCTCCTCCTGGGCCCAAGGCCAACTCCCTTCGCTCCCTCACCCCGTAACCCTAGCCCGATGCATCCCTTCGCTCCTCCCTTCCCTGTCCGCCGCCACTCTCCCGATTCCCTCGCCCTCTGTCTCCCCCTCTCCCTCGAGCCCCGCTTCCTTCCCCGATCTGAGTGACCCCGCACCCCGCTCGACCACCTCGTTTCCCTCAACCGATGCACCGCGAGCCGCGGCCTGCAGCTCCCCGAGCGCGGCTCTCCAGGGCCTCGCCTCGCCAGAGTCCCTCGCCTCCTCCCGCGAGCTGGCCAGGGGCCCCTCCTCCTCTTCTGCGCTCGACGGGGATCCCCTCCTCCAACCCCGAGCCCCTCGTCAGCGCCTCCTCTCAAGCCCGCCTGGCCCGAGCTCCGGCGCGCCAGGGGCTCGCCCGCGACCGCATCCCCTCGACCAGGCCGGCCCTCAGTGCCGCTCCGACGCCTTTCCTTCCAGCGGCCAAGGCCAGCGCCGCCTCCCCTTCGTCCCTCCCCGAGCGACGCCGCGGCCAGGACTCGCCGCGCCATGGCCCCTCCAGCTTCGAGCCGCCCCGCGCGCGGGCTCCCTTCCGCCGTGGTCGCCTTCCCGTCCTTCCAGCAAGGGCCGGCCGCCCCGAGCGCCGTGACCCCTCCTCGTCCGCGACCAGCCAGAGGCCGCGCCTCCACCACGTTCTGCGGCGCACCCATCCTCGCCTCCAGCGCCGGGCGTCGAGCGCCCAGGCTTCCCCTTCACGCGCCAGCAACAGTCCAGGGCCGAGCCCCTGTAACCCCTCGTCCCGCGCTGCTGCTGTTTTTTTTTCGTTTTCGTCAAGTGCAGAGGACCACAAGTATCGGCAAGTTCGACTACACGATGAAACAACAAGTACCCCTCCGGATATGAGTACATCTACGAACGAGCTCCGTGAACATCTACAAAACGCCCCGTGTACGACTACCGACGCCCGGAGACACCAAGTACCACTACGGAATGCGAACGTCTACCGTCGCCCGTGTACCTACTTCCCTCTACGGCATGTACCACTACCGTCGCCTGGAAACGAGGATTCGCCAAGTACCACGACACGATGACGTGAACCACTACTTCCTCTACGAGTTGCGAGAACAACTACTTCCCTCTTCGGAACGACTTCTTCCTCGTCGGACACGTGAACGCCTTCTTCCTCTACGCTCTCGAACCGCCCCGTGAACGTTTGTTCCGAAGGTATAACCCCGTCGATGACCCGTGAATGCTTGTTGTGGTTGTATGAAATGCTTCCCTTGTGTGCTTCGTGCCCGTTCTGACCTTTTGTCATGTTCCTCGGTTGCCTCGTCACCGACTCGTGGGAACCCGGCAACGGGATCACCCCATCATCTCGTTTGACTCGCTCACGCCATCTATCTTTTGCACCGGGCTCTCAACGAGTTACGGGAACCGATATGATGCCGTTGCATCATTTTCGGATCGTTGCCGTGGCACCTTTTCCTTCACCGCGGTGACAATACTTCTTGTCTCTTTTAAGTCAACCTTATAATAAATTGCATAAACTTGATCATGTCATCCGCATCATGTTAACAACACTAAAATGCTTAATTGTGTTGCTTATAATTATTAAACATGCTCATGGGGATTTTCCGGAGATGTTGTTGTTATTCTTCCGGCCTCATTTAAATTGCCTAGTTAGTATAGTTTTATTATGCTTCACCTCTTGCTATGTTAAAAACATTTAATCTTGTCTTGTAAATAACGAGAGTCAATTAAATAATTAATGTGGTGTTTCGTCAATATGCAACTCGTTGCATATTGAGCTCCACTTAACTTGTAGTATTTGTTTGTGCACTTGCCATGCCATGCTTATTTAAACCGGACATGCATCATGCTTGCTTGTGCATCTTATGCCATGTTTATGATATGTGTGTTTACCGTGTTGTTTCTTTCTTTCCGGTTGCTTCTCTTGTTAGCTTCGGTTTCGTTCCGGAGTTGTGAGGCTTCTCTCGTCTGTGTTGCTTCGTCTACTTCGTGGATCCGTTCTTCTCCTTTGTGGAATTCCAGGCAAGATGACCGAACCCGGATACCATTACTATCTTTGCCTATTGCTAGTAGTCTCGATCTATAGTTTTGCCTCGATGCCCATGTCTTTCTTGTCAGCCTCCTACTTGTAACCATGAACCTGTTTAACCACCCTACCTATGCAAACCGTTGCTTGGCTAAGTACGCTTCGCTCAGCCCCTCTTATAGCATTGTTAGTTGCAGGTGAAGATTGAAGATGCTTGCTTCATGTTGAAGTTTGGTTGGGTTATATCACACTATATAATTGCTAAATGAAATCATCTATATATTGGCAAGGGTGGAAGGCTAAGCCTTTTGCTTGGTGTTTTGTTCCACTCATGCCGTTAGGAACCGTATAAACCGGTGTTATGTTCCTTGATTATGCGTTCCTAACACGGTTGGGGTGTATGGGACCCCCTTGATAAACCGCTAAGTGCTAAGTCTTTTCCAGCAAGTCCCAACATTGGTACTATTTGCCTAATAACAAACTAATAAAACTTGCATAAGGGCCTTGCAAACCCTCTTTTATTTAATTCCACAACCCCGGGCCAGTGCTCCACATGAGTGTTGGTCCGAAACGGGGGTTACGCGGGGCCACCTCGAGGAAACTCAAGGTCTGGTAAAAACCCGTGGGATCATCCATCCGGTCGTGTCCTGAGACTAGATACGCGCGGCTACCTATCAGGGTGTCGACACGCCGGGAGGATTTGCTGGATTAGCCTTACCTTAGTTCGGTTTAACTTGAGCACGGGATTCCGAGGATACTCGGGCCTTCCCACCTATGGAGTTGCGACTCCGCGGATCGTGGGCTTGTGATGGGCCAAGTTGGAACACCCCTGCAGGGTTTGAACTTTCGAAAGCCGTGCCCGCGGTTATGTGGCAGATGGGAGCTTGTTAATATCCGGTTGTAGATAACTTGACACAATGTTTCTAATACACTACCAGCGTGTGTACCGTGACTGTCAATTTCCGAATAGGGATTCGGGAGTTGAACACGGTGGGGTTATGTTTGACCGGCTTTAGTTAGGATCACTTCGTGATCATCTCTCGACCGATGCGCCTTCTCTTCTCGCTCTCTTTTACGTAAGTTAGTGCTAGTTGCTGCTGCAGACTCTTGTTGTTCCTTCACCTCTCGTTCTTTCTTCAGCCTTGTCCTCACCCAAGGCTTAAATAGTCTTGTTACCCGGGAACGGGATTGCTGAGTCCTCTGTGGCTCACAGTTACTTCACCACACCAGATGCAGGTTCAGTCGAGTTTGATGCAGGAGCTGGTTCAAGTACTTCATCGGGAGCTCGATGAAGAGTTTGGCTGTTTGTTCGTGACGCTTCGACGATCAGTAGTGGTTTCTACTAGGATTCGATCTAGGCCTGTGGCTTTATGTTGTTTTGGTATCTTTCTTTTGGTTCTTCACCCGTAGTCGGGTTGTGATGTTTTGAATGATGATTGTTTATGTAATGTATTGTGTGAAGTGGCGAGTGTAAGCCAACTATCTCCTTTTGCAATTTAATCCCTCTTTTACATGAGTCGTGCAAAGATACCAAACTTGAGATCATTCTAGGATGGGCTTATACCTTTAAGTCGTGCCTCGACACGTAGGAGGTATAGTCCCATCCTGGGCATTACAGGAAGGGATCCAGAAGATGAGGAAACCGCAGGGCACGCCATTGCAAGGGAGGCGGAGCCGAGCAAGTAGCAGTGGCCGTCCGGTCGGGCGAGAATCCATGCTGTATGGGGAAGTGGAGACGCCCACGTCCCGTCAATCGCCACACGTCAGTCAAGGCCGCATGCTTTTGGGGCCCGCGGCGCTCCGCACTTGGCCCTTGGCTTCGCCGCGAAGCCAAGCCCGAGCGCGCCTTGGGCCCGAGGGCTACTGTCGGCGTTCTGGGAATGGGGGTACCTAGACTTGCCTGCCTGCGGCCCAGGGCGTGGCTCATCAGGCGGCCTAGTATGGCCCAACCTCTTCAGTGACCACTCAAGACCCTCGCGAGGGGCCGAGCCTCGCGAGACGGATGATGCAAGACATCCCCTGGGTGGCCTCACTAGGCCGACTCATGAGGATCGGAGATATCAAGGCAAGGGGTACCTCGCGAGGTCCTCGAGATGTGAGCAGTGACAACCAAGGCCAGGTGGGCGCCAGCGGGTGTAGAGTGCCAGTTTCCTCTTTGGTGCTAAAGGAGCAGCTGCAGGCGAGGAGTCCCGAGGCATCAGGCAAAGGTTTCCATATCGGTGCAACAAGACCAAGACCAGCAGGACAGCAGAGCGGAGGTCACCGCGGAGCCCACGACGACATCACCACTAGAGCCTTTGGCACGCGAAGACCACCTTTTGTCAGGATAGCTTGTACTAGCTGCCCCCCTTCAAATTTGGCCGTTGTGGGATCCCTTCCCGCTCAATATTTGGGAAGAGGACCCTGGCCACTATAAATAGGACTAGCCATCACCATTGGGATCATCTGACCGAGAGTTGATCAGATAGAAGGCCACACACCACAAGCTCACTCGAGCACAAGAACCCCTCTCCTCAGGATGCATTTCATCCATGTACTAGTTCTTCCTCAGCCTACAAGGCAATCCACCACACCACACTGGATTAGGGTATTACACCACAACGGTGGCCCGAACCAGTATAAACCTTGTGTCCCTTGTTCTTCGGATCTGACGAGCTAGGCCTAGGGATCGACGAGTAGACGAGCTAGGGCGGAAGGAGAGATCTTTGTGCGCACCCCATAGTTCGAACCACAAGGGTTTTTCCGGAACCCATGATCCGACACCAGTGGGGCCGAGGCGTCATTGACAAGTGGCTGAGAGCCGGGTGTGTGTATGTGTGACCGTGCCAGAGTTGTTGGGCTGTGGCGTGTAGCGTGTGTACCTATATGTGGGTGGCTGTGGTTCCTGTAGCGGTATCGAGAAATAGAACAAGTGAATGAAGAGAGGAAGCTGATCTTCCCTCGCCTCTCTCTACCTACCACTTATCCCCTCCTTGCTCCGATCTCGAACCCTCCTCCTTCTCCCCTAGATCGACCCGTAACAACTTGGTATCACAGGTCAGGTGTCGATCTAGAGCCCCCGGACTACCCGCGGAAGCCGCACTACACCACCAAGCAAGCCTTGCATACCGTCGCCATGGAGGAGCAGCTCGCGACCCTAATCCAGAGCGTCAACGACAGCCGCGCCGCCAACGACGCCAAGCTCGAGGCCATCCAGGTCTCCCTCGAGCTCTGGCGCCCCGCCGTGACCAACCTGCAACACCAGCTCGACGAACTCTGCACGCAGGTGGGCCGGATCGCGCTCCACCCAGCGCTCGCTGATCCAGTGGGTGCAACACCAGATCCGATGATACAGCCCATCACGTAGCCTCCAGCGACCTACCCGGGGAACCACGGGCCAAGTGGCCACGACGACGTCTATGATTCTGGGGGTTTGGCACCTGGGGTGGTCACCACCCTAGCTCCGCCTCCGGTCAACGGTGCGTGCAGTGTCCCGCCTTCTTCCTTGTTTCCGTGCATGGTAGTAGAGGTACTGGATGGGGGAGGGAGCCCGATCATAGGCACTTCTCCCCGCACAATTGGGCTCTACCGAAGTTGTATTTTCCTTCGTTCGATGGTGGCAACCCCCAATTCTGGCAGAGTAGGTGTGAGAAGTACTTTGCCATGTACGGTGTGCAACCAAAGTTGTGGGTGCGCGTCGCGACGCTCCACTTCACCGACAATGCATCCCGCTGGTTACAGTTACAGGAATCACAGAGGGCATCCTTCACTTGGGAGGCTCTGTGCGCAGCGCTGCGGGGCAAATTCGGCCGGGAGCAGTATCAAACACAGTTACGGCAGTTTCGCACGCTTTGTAAGACAAGCATAGTCCATGCCTACATGACGCAATTCGAGGAAATTATGCACCAACTCTTGGCTCATAATTCTTCGTTTGATTCAGTCTTTTTTACTACGCAATTCCTTGAAGGGCTCAAGCATGAAATTCGTATGGGTGTGTTGTTACATCAACCGAAGGATTTGGACTCTGCCTTCTCTCTTGCTGCATTACAGGAGGAGCTCATGGAGGCCCTTCCTCGGCACGAATTCAGGCGACAAGATGTGCCGGTCGTTCAACAACATGCACGTCCACTGCTGGCATTGGGAGCTCCGCCCGCGCGACCCCTCCAATAAGGCTTACCGCGGCGGCGGATGACAGGTGTGGCCTGTATGCGACCAACGCTCCAGAATGACCGGTGCGCGGGGACGACCGAGTCGTGGCGCTCCGCAATTACCGCCGTGCTCGCAACCTGTTCTTCAAGTGTGGAGAACGGTGGGGACAAGGCCACCAATGCGCTGCCACCATCCAACTGCATGTGGTGGAAGAGTTGTTGGATCTCCTCCAGGAGAATGGTCCACTTCCTCTTCTTCCTGAAGATGACTTGGACGATGATATTCTGATGTTAATCTCCAAAGTTTCTACTACAGGGCAGACCACTCCCCACACTGTCAGATTGGTAGGCAGGATCGCAGGCAAGGAAGTGCTCGTGTTAGTGGATTCTGATAGCTCCCATAGCTTTATCAGTGAAGCTGTGGCCAACCGCATGTCTGATCAGGTCCGGCCAACACAAGGGATGTCAGTCAAGATAGCAGATGGGGGCGTGCTTTAGTGCTCAGGTGTCATTCTGGCCTATCAGTGACAGACTCAAGGGCATACATTCAAGTCGAATTTGCGGGTTCTATCCCTAGGATGTTATGATATGGTGGTGGGCATGGATTGGTTGCAATAACGTGGTCCGATGTGGGTTGATTGGGAGCAGAAACAACTGCAATTGACACACCGTGGCGAGCTGATCATGCTTCAGGGTGTGCAAGGGAAGTTACAGCCAGTGCCCCCAATATCCATGGACCAACTCCAGATGTTGGAAGCTCACGATGAGATAGCCGGTGTGGTCACTGTGTTCCAGATAACTGATGCAAAGGAGACAAAAGGGTCAGACGTCTTGCCACCAGAAGTTGTGGAAATCTTAGGTCAGTTTCAAGGGGTGTTCTCGGAACCAAACCAGCTGCCCAACCACAGGCTGTGGGATCATTCAATCCCCCTTATCCGTGGGGCGAAGCCAGTTAACATTAGACCATATCGGTACACTCTGGAATAGAAAACTAAAATTAAGGAGCAAGTGAAAGAAATGTTGAAAGCTGGATTGATTGTACCCAGCACCAACCCCTTCTCCTCCCCCGTGCTGTTGGTCAAGAAGAAGGACCAGACTGGCGATTTTGCATCGACTTCTGGCACCTAAACATGATCACCATTAAGAACACCTACCCCCTTCCCGTGATAGATGAACTGCTCGATGAGATTTCTGGATCCCACTGGTTCTCAAAACTTGACCTACTGGCGGGATATCACCAAATCAGGCTGGTGGAGCAGGACGAAGAGAAAACTGCATTCAAAACCCATCAAGGGCACTACCTATTCAGAGTTTGGCCGTATGGTGTAACCGGAGGTCCCCCAACATTCCAGACCGGCAAGAACTTTATCTTTGCACCACTTCTGCGCCATGGGGTCCTCGTCTTCATGGACGATATTCTGGTCCACACTCGCACATACCGTGCACACCTGACTTTGTTGCGTCAATTGCTGCAGCCCCTGAAGGACAATGAGCTCTTTGCCAAGAGATACAAATGCCCGTTCGCACAGAACATCATTAGTTATATGGGACACATGATCAGTGGGGAGGGTGTGGCTACACTGGAGGAACATGTGCAGACAGTGAAAACTTGGCCATGGCCGCAGACAGTGAAACATCTCACAGGATTCCTCGGATTGGCTGGTTACTATTGCAAATTTGTCAGGAACTTTGGTATTCTCAAACGTCCACTCACTGACCTTCTCAAGAAGAACTCCCTGTTTGTTTGGACACTGACTGCGGAGGAAGCATTCCAGGCCTTGAAACGAGCACTGGTCGAAGCACCTGTACTTGCCCTGCCAGACTTCTCCAAGCCATTCATGGTGGAAACTGATGCAAGTGCGACGGGGATCGGCACAATATTAATGCAGGAATCGCATCCCGTGGCCTATCTGAGCAAAGCGCTCGCTCCACGCAACCTGGGGCTCTCGGCATATGAAAAAGAGTGCCTCGCCTTGATCCTTGCGGTTGATAGATGGTGGCCATACCTACAACATGCAGAGTTCTTGATTCGCGCTGATAAAAAAAGTTTGCTGAATTTGACTGATCAACGCCTGAACACACCGGTCCAGTAGCGAGCGTTCACAAAGCTCGTTGGGCTACAATTCAAAATACAGTACAAAGCTGGGGTCTCCAACAAGGCGGCAGATGCGCTCTGGTGATGCAGCCATGATGGCACAACAGAGTTGGCAACCATTGCAGTGTGTCGTCCGGCGTGGCTTGAAGCGGTACTAACAAGTTACAACCAAGATGATAAAGCTCAGCAATTACTATCATGACTGGCGCTCAGTCCCCAGGATGATGAAGGGTTTACTCTCTAGGATGGTGTTACCAAGTTCCAGAAACACATTTGGATTGGCAATGATACAGAGATTCAAAACAATTTGATCAGGTCCCTCCACGACAGTGCTACTGGGGGCATTCTGGATTTCATGCCACATATCATCGAGTCCGTCGGCTGTTCGCTTGGAAGAATTTGAAGATGATGGTCAAGCAGTTTGCGTCACTGTGTCACTTGTCAGAAAGCAAAAACGGAGCATGTCTCGCTGGCTGGACTGCTGCAACCTCTTCCAATTCTGAAGCGTCCCTGGGCAGTGGTGTCGCTTGATTTCATTGAAGGCTTGCCCAAATCAGGAGGGTTCGATGTGGTCCTGGCGATGGTGGATAAATTCTCTAAATATGCCCACTTCATGCCTATGAAACACCCGTACACAACACTGACAGTGGCGACAACATACATGCAACAAATCTCCCGTCTGCATGGGTTACCCCTGGCGATGATTTCTGACAGGGACAAGATCTTCACTAGTGCATTGTGGCAAGAGCTGTTTCGACTGTCCCATACATAACTTCGCATGAGCTCGTCGTACCACCCACAAACGGACGGCCAGACGGAAAGGGTCAACCAGTGTTTGGAGACCTACCTGAGATGCTCCGTTCATTCTTGCCCCCGCAACTGGTACCGCTGGTTATTCCTGGCTGAGTATTGGTATAACAGTACCTTCCATTCAGCTCTAGGGAGGACACCGTATGAAGTGGTGATGTCTACTACACAACCTTCTTCTTGTAGACGTTGTTGGGCCTCCAAGTGCAGAGGTTTGTAGGACAGTAGTGAATTTCCCTCAAGTGGATGACCTAAGGTTTATCAATCCGTGGGAGGCGTAGGATGAAGATGGTTTCTCTCAAACAACCCTACAACCAAATAGCAAAGAGTCTCTTGTGTCCCCAACACACCCAATACAATGGTAAACAGTATAGGTGCACTAGTTCGGAGAAGAGATGGTGATACAAGTGCAATATGGATAGTAGATATATGTTTTTGTAATATGAAAATATAAAAACAGCAAGGTAACAAGTGGTAAAAGTGAGCATAAACGGTGTTGAAATGATGCGAAACAAGGCCTAGGGTTCATACTTTCACTAGTGCAAGTTCTCTCAACAAGGATAACATAATTGGATCATATTACTAGCCCTCAACATGCAACAAAGAGTCACTCCAAATTAACTAATAGCGGAGAACAAACATAGAGATTATGGTAGGGTACGAAACCACCTCAAAGTTATTCTGTCTGATCGATCTATTCAAGAGTCCGTAGTAACGTTCAATCTATCATAGAGTTCATACTAGAATAACACCTTAAGACACAAATCAACCAAAACCCTAATGTCACCTAGATACTCCATTGTCACCTCAAGTATTCGTGGGCATGATTATAAGATATGCTTCACACAATCTCAGATTCATCTATTCAACCAACACATAGAACTTCAAAGAGTGCCCGAAAGTTTCCACCGGAAAGTCAAGACGAAAATGTGTGCCAACCCCTACGCATAGATTCCCAAGGTCACGGAACCCGCAAGTTGATCACCAAAACATACGTCAAGTGAATCACGTGATATCCCATTGTCACCACAGATAAGCACATGCAAGACATACATAAAGTGTTCTCAAATCCTTAAAGACTCAATCCGATAAGATAACTTCAAAGGGAAAACTCAATCCATTACAAGATAGTAGAGGGGGAGAAGCATCATAAGATCCAACTATAATAGCAAAGCTCATGATACATCAAGATTGTGCCATCTCAAGAACATGAGAGAGAGAGAGAGAGAGAGATCAAACACATAGCTACTGGTACATACCCTCAGCCCCGAGGGTGGACTACTCCCTCCTCGTCATGGAGAGCGACGGGATGATGAAGATGGCCACCGGTGAGGGTTTCCCCCTCCGGCAGGGTGCCCGAACAGGGTCTAGATTGGTTTTAGGTGGCTACAGAGGCTTTCGGCGGTGGGACTCCCGATCTAGGTTATTTTCTGGAGGTTTCAGTATATATAGGAGGTGTTGGAGTCGGGGCCAAGCAAAGGGGGGCTACGGGCTGTCCACGAGGCAAGGGGGGCGCCCCCACCCTCGTGGGCAGCCCGTGGGTCCTCTCGTCCCCCTCCGGCACTCCGTGGGCTTCTTTTGGTCCAAAAAACCATCTCCGTTGATTTTCAGGTCAATTGGGCTCCGTTTGATACTCCTTTTCTGTGAAACCCTAAAACAGGAGAAAAACAACAATCTGGACTGGGCCTTTGGGCTAATAGGTTAGTCCCAAAAATAATATAAAAGTGTATAATAAAGCCCATAAAACATCCTAGAAGGATAATATAATAGCATGGAACAATAAAAAATTATAGATATGTTGGAGACATATCATCATCCCCAAGCTTAATTCCTGCTCGTCCTCGAGTAGGTAAATGATAAAACAGAATTTTTGATGTGGAATGCTAACCAACATAATTTTCAATGTAGTTCTCTTAATTGTGGCATGAATGTTCAGATTTGAAAGATTCAAGACAAAAGTCTATATTGACATAAGAAATAATAATACTTCAAGCATACTAACAAGGCAATCATGTCTTCTTAAAATACTATGGCTAAAGAAAGTTATCCCTACAAAATTATATAGTCTGGCTATGCTCCCTCTTCATCACACAAAATATTCATATCATGCACAACCCCGGTTTCAGCCAAGCACTTGTTTTCATACTCAATTTTTTCAAACCTTTCAACTTTCATGCAATACATGAGCGTGAGCCATGGATATAGCACTATAGGTGGAATAGAGTGGTGGTTGTGGAGAAGACAAAAAGGAGGAAGATAGTGTCACATCGACTAGGCGTATCAATGGGCTATGGAGATGCCCATCAATAGATATCAATGTGAGTGAGTAGGGATTGCCATGCAACGGATGCACTAGATCTAAATATATGTATGAAAGCTCAACAAAAGAAACTAGTGGGTGTTCATCCAACTTGCTTGCTCACGAAGACCTAGGGCATTTGAGGAAGCCCATCGTTGGAATATACAAGCCAAGTTATATAATGAAAATTCCCACTAGTATATGAAAGTGACTAAACATGAGACTCTCTATCATGAAGAACATGGTGCTACTTTGAAGCACAAGTGTGGAAAAAGATAGTAGCAATTGTCCCTTTTTTGGGGACTTTTTTTGGAGGGGCTTTCTTTATTTAGCCTTTCCTCACATGGGACAATGCTCTAATAATCTTGATCATCACACTTTTATTGATTTACAACTCGATATTACAACTCGATATTAGAACAAAGTATGACTCTATATGAATGCCTCCGGCGGTGTACCGGGATGTGCAATGAATCAAGAGTGACATGTATGAAAAGTTATGCATGGTGGCTTTGCCAAAAATACGATGTCAACTACATGATCACGCATGGCAGTATGACAATATGAAGCGTGTCATATGAACGGAACGGTGGAAAGTTGCATGGCAATATATCTCGGAATGGCTATGGAAATGCCATGATAGGTAGGTATGTTGGCTGTTTTGAGGAATATATATGGTGGCTGTTTTGAGGAAGATATATAGTGGGTGTATGGTAGCGGCGAAAGTTGCGCGGTACAAGAGAGGCTAACAATGGTGGAAGGGTGAGAGTGCGTATAATCCATGGACTCAACATTAGTCATAAGAACTCATATAGTTATTGCAAAAATTTACGAGTCATCAAAACAAAGCAATCAACGCATGCTCCTGGGGGGGGGGGAGGTTGGTAGGAGTTAACCATCGCCCCCCCAACCTCCACACAAAGGATGACACTCTACAAATACCTCATGCTCTAACTTCGTCACATAGCGGTTCAGCATACGTGCATGCTACGGGAATCACTAACTTTAACACAAGTATCTCTCAGTTTCATAATAAATCCACTAGCATGACTCTAATATCACTATCCTCATATCTCAAAACAATTATCAAGCATCCAACTTCTCATCATATTCAATCCACTTTGTATGAAAGTTTTTACTACATTGATCTTGGATGCCTATCATGTGAAGGCTAGTTATATAGCCAAAGCACATTACCATGCTGTTCTAATAGACTCTCAAAAGGATATAAGTGAAGCATGATAGTTCATCTATTTCTTCAAAATAAAACCACCGCCGTGCTCTAAAAGATATAAGTGAAGCACTAGAGCAATAACAAACTACTCCGAAAGATATAAGTGAACATCAATGAGTAGTTGAATAATTATGTAACTATGTGAAGACTCTCTAACATTTAAGAATTTCAGATCCTCGGATATTATTCAAACAACAAGCAAAACAAACTAAAATAAATTGACGCTCCAAGCAAAACACATATCATGTGGTGAATAAAAATATAGCTCCGAGTATAGTTACCGATAGATGAAGACGAAAGAGGGGATGCCTTCCCGGGGCATCCCCAAGCTTAGGCTTTTGGTTGTCCTTGAATTTTACCTTGGGGTGCCTTGGGAATCCCCAAGCTTAGGCTCTTGCCACTCTTTGTTCCATAGTCCATCAACGCAATACTCAAAACTTGAAAACTTCTCAACGCAAAACTTAGACAAAAATCTCGTGAGCTTCGTGAGTATAAGAACACAAACCACTACTCAAAGGTACTGTAATGAATTCATTCTTTGTTTATATTGGTATTAAGCCTACTGTATTCCAACTTCTCTATGATTCATACTTCCCAATACTACTCATGGATGCATTGAAATAAGCAAACAACACACGAAAAACAGAATCTGTTAAAAACAGAACAGTCTGTAGTAATCTGTAACTTTCACATACTTCTGTAACTCAAAAAATTGAAATAAATTGGTAAATGTGAGGAATTTGTATATTAATCATCTGCAAAAAGAATGAACCAAATAGTACACTCTAGTAAAATCTGATGACTATTCTAGTGAGCGCTAACGATTCTGTTTTTCACAAGAAGATCAAGTAAACTTCACACAAGTCTTCCCAAAGGTTTTACTTGGCACAAACACTAATTAAAACACAAAACCACATCTAAACAAAAGCTAGATGCAATATTTATTCCTAAACAGAAGCAAAAGCAAAGAAAATAAAATAAAGTTGGGTTGCCTCCCAACAAGCGCTATCGTTTAATGCCCCTAGCTAGGCATAATGATTTCAATGATGCTCGCATAAAAGGAAAAAATTGAAACATAACGGGAGCATCATGAAGAATTTGACTAGCACATTTAAGTCTAACCCACTTGAAAGTGCAACTAATCCCCGGGTGGTTTTGGTAATTAATAACAACATATATATCATTGAACTAATATTCTCTTGAGAATCATTTCAGAAAAGTTCGATGATGTGGGTATGGAAATGTCTGAAGAAGTGGACCCCTCAAAATGCTAAGACAAGCATTGGCAAAAGCTCAAGACTCCATTTTTGGTTTAGTGATCAAAGATCACATTGAGTCCATAGGAAAGCCAATACTATTAAAAGGGGATGAGGTTGTGTTAATGTTCTCGTTGCTCAAGTGCTTGGTGATCTAACTCCCTCAACTATCAGCACTATTCACTACTTAACACACACCCATAAGTAATCTCGGTCACACCGATTTCTCCAACTCAGTCCCACCGAGATGAACCACTTCAGTTGTTTCTCCAAACCCTAGATTCTCGGTCACACCGATTCTGAGTTTCGGTCTCACCGAAAAAGGGCTGCCAACCTTCTGTGATCAGTTGACATCAATTCGGAATATCCGAGTTTATATTTTCGGTCTCACCGAGATGGCAAACCCTAACCTTTGACTCACTTTGGTCTCACCGAGATGGTATTTTCGGTCCCACCGAAAATCCCAACGTTCACTATATTTGAACTTTCGGTCTAACCGAGTTTTCACTTCGGTCTGACCGAGATTGGTCAAATGTGTGTGTAACGGTTGGATTTTGTGTGGAGGCTATATATACCCCTCCACCCCCTCCTCATTCGTGAGGAGAGCCATCAGAAAGTACCACCACTTCTACCACACACTTTCTGAGAAGTGAACCACCTACCCTTGTGTTGAGATCAAGCCATTCCATTCCTACCATATGAAACTTGATCTCTAGCCTTCCCAAGTTGCTTTCCACTCAAATCTTTCTTCCACCAAAGCCATATCAGTGAGGAGAGTTGAGTGTTGGGGAGTTTATCACTTGAAGCACAAGAGCAAGGAGTTCATCACCATCAACACCGTCTATTACCTTTTGGGGGGTGGTGCCTCCTAGATTGGTTAGGTGTCGCTTGGGAGCCTCCGTCGTGATGTGGAGTTGAACCAAGAAGTTTGTAAGGGCAAGGAGATCGCCTACTTCGTGAAGATCTACCCCGAGTAAGGCTAGTCCTCCGTGGGCGTAGGCCGTGATGGAATAGACAAGGTTGCTTCTTCGTGGACCCTTCGTGGGTGGAGTCCTCCGTGGACTCGCGCAGCCGTTACCCTCCGTGGGTTGAAGTCTCCATCAACGTGGATGTACGATAGCACCACCTATCGGAACCACGACAAAAATCTCCGTGTCACCAAACTGCGTTTGATCTTCTCCACCTCTCTTTTACATGTGCAATTTACTTTCCGCTGCATAAACTCTAGAATTGCATGTGTAGGGTGTTACTTGAACTGATCTTGTTTGTGAAACTGCCAAAAACATTGCATGATCTAAAGGCAGAATTTTTATATTGTCAAGTAGTCTAATCACCCCCCCCTCTAGACCTACTTTCGATCCTACAAGTGGTATCAGAGCTTTGGTCTCCATTGCCTTGGTTTCCATTGCATTGGACTCCATAAGCTTGGTTTCACAACCTAGGAGAGTATGGCGTCTAGTGAGGGTAATTATCGTAGAGGTCCTTACTTTGATGGTACAAATTTTGCTAGTTGGAAGCATAAAATGAAAATGCATATTCTTGGTCATAACCCAGCCGCATGGGGCATTATTTGTGTTGGCATGCAAGGTGACTTCTTTGAAGAAGGAAAAGTTCCGGATCGCGAAGCTACACCCGAAGAACTGAAGATGTTGCAAAATAATGCTCAAGCTTGTGACATTCTCTTCAATGCTTTGTGTCCCGAAGAGTTCAACAAAATCAGCCGTCTTGAGAATGCTAAGGAGATTTGGGATACTTTGGTTGAAATGCACGAAGGTACTGAATCTGTGAAGGAATCAAAGCTGGATATTCTTCAAGGTCAGCTTGACAAGTTCAAGATGAAGGATGGTGAAGGAGTCGCTGAAATGTACTCTAGGCTTGCTCTCATCACAAATGAGATTGCTGGCTTAGGAAGCGAAGAAATGACCGACCGATTCATCATTAAGAAGATTCTCAGAGCTTTGGATGGAAAGTATGACACCGTGTGCACCTTGATCCAAATGATGCCAAACTACAAGACTCTCAAGCCAACTGAAGTCATTGGAAGGATTGTTGCTCATGAGATGACACTTAAGGATAAGGAAGAGCTTCACAATAAGTCAAGTGGTGCTTACAAAGCTACAAGTGATGCTCCTACTACCTCAAGTGACAAGTTAGTTTCCAATGAAGACATAAGCCTAATGGTCAGGAACTTCAACAAGTTCTACAAGAATAGAGGCAAAGAGAGAAGCTCAAAGTCTAGATCATATGATGGAAAGAGATCTTCTAGTCGTGATCGAAACTGCTACAATTGTGGAAGACCCGGACACTTCTCAAATGAGTGTACGGCTCCCCACAAGAGAAGAGAAGAATCTCCAAGAAGAAGAGCAAGAGATGAGTCACCTCGGAAAGAGAGAAGGAGTAGAGATGATCGTTATGAACGAAGACCTCCTCGGAGAAGCAAGGATTCGGAGAGGAAAGACAAGTCATCAAGGAGCTACACAAGAAGAAGACATCAAGCTCATGTTGGTGAATGGGTCTCCGGCTCCGACTCTGACAGTCAATCCGATGGAAGCTGTCACTCCGACTCCGACTATAGTCAAGATGAAGGTGTTGCCGGACTTGCACTCGTATCCTCCAACTCCAACTCCTACGACTTATTTGATTCACCGAATGAGGGAATTGGAAGATGCTTCATGGCTAAAGGCCCCAAGGTAACACACCCTGAGTTCATTGACTTTGATAGTGATGAGGATGACTTACTTGGTGAAGATGAGCTCTTGCATGATAAATCTAGTGAGCTTAGTAATGATGAAAATGCTAGTAGTCTTTATAGTCGAGAAGAGTCGAATGACAATGCTATGAAGGAGATTGAGCGTCTAACTAAAGAACTAAACACTCTTAAGTTAGCTCATGAAACAACTCAAGAAGATCATAGAGAGCTCCTAAGATCTCATGAGAAGCTACGCTTCGAGAAGCTCACTCTAGAGCAAGAACATGAGTTTCTAAAAGCGATCAATGACGATCTTCGAAAGAAGAGCTCTTCATATCTTGCCAAACGACTTCTCTTGTCTAATTTCTTGCCACCTATTAAGACTAAGCATGACAAGCATAAGAAAAATTCTTCCTCTAGTAGTAACAATAACCATGTTAAATCTAATGTTGTTACTTCTAGTAGTTCTCTTGATTCCACTAACAATGTTTCAAGCCAAGTTACACTTGAGCAAGAAAATAGCTTATTGAAGGAAATCATAGAGAAAGGTGTCTACAAGAGTCTTGCCGGAAGCAAGAACTTTGAGGAAATTGTTCGCAAACAAGGAAGGCACTGGAAGAATCAAGGGATTGGTTTTGAGCGAAAGTTCAACGCCGAAGGTGTTGAGTGGGAAGAAGGTCAATACCCTACTCCACAGTTTGTTTCTCAAAAGGAGAAGTATGATCCTACTTCTTCCAATGTGGAACAAGCTCAAGATGACCTTCCACCACAAGACCACAAGCTAAAGGCCAAGGACAAGCTTCAAGAGGAGATTGATGCATTCATTGAAGCACCTCAAGCCATGGTCAAGTGGGTTCCCAAGGACACATCAAGTTCTACTTCGTCAAGCTCAACTACAACACCAAGGATTCCCATCAAGATGATGTGGATCCCAAAGAAGAAGAACTAGTAGGTTCTTGAGGGTGACTCCGCCAACAAACTTCACTCATATTCATTTTGTCAAGAACTTGTGCAATCAACTTCCACATCATGCACTTGTTCATGGAGTCACAAACCCTCTTGTTGGTAAGTCAAGGGACAAGGTAATCATTGCTTTCATGGACATCATCTTTTGTGCACTTCACTCTATGTCCATGGATATTCTTGTTTGTTCCTTGTGGGACTAACCCATGTAGGTATTGAAAGTGCCCTAATCCAAAGGATTGCTCCCAACTCATGATGATCTACATCAACATTGAGCATCCACATCTTCAACATCTACATGAAGTCTTCTACGACAACCCAAGGTTAGTTTGACCCTTTAAAAGGGGTTCTCACATCTAGGGGGAGCTTTGCTCTAAAAATGAGCTAAAGCATCTCCAAATGATGTGAACACATAAATGCTTTATGTAAAAGTGGTAACCCCACTTGTGCTTAAACGATGAGTATGACCTATGATCAAATGTTCTCATTTGACTCCTAAGTCAATATACTCATATATAGATGACCTAGTCATCGACAATTTGTGTGCTAGTAGCTAGAGTTTTGGTTGTGCATGTTTGACACATATTTCAGTTGCTATCTTATTGTGTGAGCATGTTGGATGCATGATTTTATCCATTTAAGGACATCCATTTGTTGTTTTGATTGTTTTGGTTTCTTTTTCTGGCCAAATGGATGGACAAGAATGCCTAAGCACTTTCCCTAGCTATCTATGCTATCTTGTCTCAAAATTCTATCATGCTTATATCACAACTTTGAACAAGTCTTTTTCGGACAGTCCGAGTGAGGAGCGCTCGGAACCACCGATTCGTCTAAGGCTGACTTCCAAAACCTTCTAAGTCTATTTCGGTCTGACCGGCTTCTCAATCTCGGTCCAACCGAAACACTTAGATTGATCTAGGTTTCATCTCGGTGAAACCGAGTTCAAAATCTCGGTCTGACCGATATGTGTAACTGCACAGCAGAAATACATCTCGGTGACACCGAGTTTTTCAACTCGGTCCCACCGACAGTACGGGGTTATATATACTGAGGGCTGCGCGCGATCTATTCCTTTCAAACCGTTCGCCCTCCAAGACCCCTGCTGCCGCCGCCCTGATCTAAGGATCGTCGCCGTCGTCGCCTGTGTGCCCTTGCCGCAGGTCTCCGCCGCCGTCAACGGTAATCTTCTCCTCCGTTGCCGCCGTAGAGGGACACCACCAAGTTAGGGTGTGTCTCAATCCCTATTCATGCTCCACTTCTGATTCTTGCATGATAGGACTGCCCTGATTCAATCCACGTTTGATATGATCCCAATACATTGCTCAGAACGTTTAGTTTCGAGGAAAATTCTTAGGTTTAGGTTTCCACGGAATGCATCTCGGTGAAGCCGATTCCTGAAACTCGGACTGACCGATTTGGTCTCTGACCATTGCACTACACAGTTCGGTCTGACCGAGTTGTGAAAATCGGAATGTCCGAAGTGAAGTTTCTATGAAACCCTAGTTTTTCGGTAGGACCGAAACCCATTTCGGTCTGACCGAAAGTGGTGTGTAGGTTCTGTTGAACACTTCGGTTACACCGAAACTTGAAATCGGTTTGACCGAAATACATTCTGTGAAAACTCAAAACTAAGTTTTTAACTCATTTTTTTGCAAAAACTTCTGCAGTTGTGATAACTCTTCTATTCTGCCTATACCTTATCTATTCACAGGTCTTTCAGCCATGTCAGATGTCAGTGACAGCCAGAACAGGTCCGAATCACCGTTTGCTGAGATTCCAGAGGCAGGTACAAGTCCTGAGGCTAGCAGCTCTAGTGATGATGGTGAGAGGAGTACCCCCAGTGGTCTGCCTCCTGCTGCTACGAGAACCAGGAAGAAGAGAACGTCTGATTCTGAGGATTCCGATTTCGTTGCTGAGGAAGTTACCTCCAAGCCAAAGAGGCAAGTGGTCGCCAAAGAGCTCCAAGGGCAGCAGCCAAAGAAAGGCACGAGCAAAGTGAAGCAGTCTGCAGTTGCCAAGAAGCTAAACTTGGAAGAGCCAGCTCCAAGCAAGGTGAAGAAGACTTCCAAAAGGAAGAGAGTTGTTTATGCTGAACCTCAAGTTGATGATGCTGAAGAAGAAGAAGAAGATGCACCCCAGCCTCCTCCTCAAAAAGCTAAGTTCATGGGTGATGCTATTCGGGCTCAAGCCTCCTCCAAGCCCAAGAAGCCTGCTCCAGCTAAGGCAGCTCCAGCAAAGCCTAAGAGGACAACCAGAAGCATTCCAGCTTCTGAGAAGAACAAAGGTGAGATGCCACCTTCTGAGTCAGATGAAGAGCATGTGTTGCTCAAGCTCCGTCCCAGATTGCCACTCCACAATGATGCTCATCCTCAAGCTGAGGATATGAAGGCAAGGAAGGACAAAGGTCTCAGGCTATGGAGACAATCTGATCCATATGCCGTAAGAAGAAGGACTGCTGTGGACCCCAGATTCCACACCAAAGAGCAGCAGGATTTCTATGAGACCGTGCTAATGGATAAGAAGCCCATTGTTGCTGACACCAGGTATGTCGACTGGAAGTACATTGACAGCAGAGAGCATCGGGACTTCTTTCCCCATGTGCATGAGAGCTTTACTGCATGTGGAGTTGCTGACTTTGTGGGTCAAGAACTGACAGCATGGAACGACGAGATGATCATGCAGTTCTATGCCACAGCCCATTTCTACCCCGATGGCAAGATCACCTGGATGACTGAAGGTCAACGGTTTTCTTCAACTGTTGCAGAATGGGCAGAACTTCTGAACGCTCCAGTGCAGAGAGAGGACGACATTGATGTCTATGGGATTCCTAAGAAGAGTCATGATTCTATGAAGAATATGTACAAGGAGATCCCAGCTGCTGATTTGGAGGGATGGAAACTCGGCTCAGTGTATTATCTCCAGGCAGGTCTGACCACCACTAACACTATCCTGAGGCATACTTTGATGCCTAAGTCAGGTGACCACCGGATGATACGAGGCTATTCTATCAACATGCTGCACATTCTCGATGAGAAGGCACCTTTTAAGGTGATGGACTTGATGGTTGAAACCATTAAGAGGACTGCAGCTGACCAGAAGAGGTCGTGTGGGTTTGCACCGCAGATACAGATGCTTATCAACGCCAAGTTTGGCACGGGCAAATTCATGTTGGATAGGAAGCACTTACCACTGCAGCCAGAGCATGAGGACAACGTAGTTGTGATGGATGAAGAGGATCCCACCTCAGTTGAAGGGCAAGCCAAGATCGAAGCTGCAAAGAAAGCCAAAGCTGACAGAGAGGCAGCAGCAGCAGCAGCTAAGCCAAAGAGCTTCGGAGATCAGATTCTTGAAGCAACCCGGAGAATTGAACAACGCCTGGCCAGCATTGAGCAATCTCAGGAGAGCCTTGAGAGGATCGTCGAGGACAAGATCCACGCTCTAGACGTGAAGCTGACTGAGATTCAGGTGTCTGTCAACAAGCTTGAGGCAGACATGGAGGAGACTAGGCAGGAGAGGGCAGAGCTTATGCAGGATGATATAGTCCAGGACTCTCATCGCCATACTGCTCCGGTTCCCAGAGGATCCAGGTCTGCAGCTATCCCAGTGACAGACTCCAGGGCTACCACTTCAGCACCAGCTACAGCTCCAGCAGTTCCTTCAGCTCCAGCATCCACTCCTCCAGCGCAGACATCCGCAGAAGTCTTCGCCGATGCAGCTATCTCTACACCGACATCGACCCAGACGGGAGCAGCCAGCCGAGCCCGCAGTGACGTTTAGCTCTATACCTTTTCGAACTTTTTGGTAACTTGTTGCCAAAGGGGGAGAAATTGTTATAGATCATAGGGCTTCGAGAGAGAGAGTGCTCTTTCGTCTTTTCGTTCTTTTGCCGTTTTTCCTTGAGATACATTGGTTTCTTTTGGTTCCAGATACTTTAAGTGTGCTTGCTACTACGTTTGATGCTACCTTAATGAGTGCTTAGTCATACTATGCTTTAATGTGTGCTTATTGTTTATCATATGCTATTTCTTATTGTATGGCTATTTACTCTTGTCTTGGTGATTGAGTGCATGTTATTCATTCTTATCATTTTGTGCGCTCCACCAAGATGTATGTGACATGGAAGAGTGACCCATAATCCTAATCGATTGTGCATTTGCATTCAAACGCAAATTTTAAATAATGCACAAATTTAGGGGGAGCTCTTGTTTATCACATACTTCTCAAAGCGACGATATTATTCTTTGATTATATCTTTTGTCGAAGCTTTGATCTATATGTTGTCATCAATTACCAAAAACGGGGAGATTGAAAGTGCAACTAATCCCCGGGTGGTTTTGGTAATTAATAACAACATATATATCATTGAACTAATATTCTCTTGAGAATCATTTCAGAAAAGTTCGATGATGTGGGTATGGAAATGTCTGAAGAAGTGGACCCCTCAAAATGCTAAGACAAGCATTGGCAAAAGCTCAAGACTCCATTTTTGGTTTAGTGATCAAAGATCACATTGAGTCCATAGGAAAGCCAATACTATTAAAAGGGGATGAGGTTGTGTTAATGTTCTCGTTGCTCAAGTGCTTGGTGATCTAACTCCCTCAACTATCAGCACTATTCACTACTTAACACACACCCATAAGTAATCTCGGTCACACCGATTTCTCCAACTCAGTCCCACCGAGATGAACCACTTCAGTTGTTTCTCCAAACCCTAGATTCTCGGTCACACCGATTCTGAGTTTCGGTCTCACCGAAAAAGGGCTGCCAACCTTCTGTGATCAGTTGACATCAATTCGGAATATCCGAGTTTATATTTTCGGTCTCACCGAGATGGCAAACCCTAACCTTTGACTCACTTCGGTCTCACCGAGATGGTATTTTCGGTCCCACCGAAAATCCCAACGTTCACTATATTTGAACTTTCGGTCTAACCGAGTTTTCACTTCGGTCTGACCGAGATTAGTCAAATGTGTGTGTAACGGTTGGATTTTGTGTGGAGGCTATATATACCCCTCCACCCCCTCCTCATTCGTGAGGAGAGCCATCAGAAAGTACCACCACTTCTACCACACACTTTCTGAGAAGTGAACCACCTACCCTTGTGTTGAGATCAAGCCATTCCATTCCTACCATATGAAACTTGATCTCTAGCCTTCCCAAGTTGCTTTCCACTCAAATCTTTCTTCCACCACAGCCATATCAGTGAGGAGAGTTGAGTGTTGGGGAGTTTATCACTTGAAGCACAAGAGCAAGGAGTTCATCACCATCAACACCGTCTATTACCTTTTGGGGGGTGGTGCCTCCTAGATTGGTTAGGTGTCGCTTGGGAGCCTCCGTCGTGATGTGGAGTTGAACCAAGAAGTTTGTAAGGGCAAGGAGATCGCCTACTTCGTGAAGATCTACCCCGAGTAAGGCTAGTCCTCCGTGGGCGTAGGCCGTGATGGAATAGACAAGGTTGCTTCTTCGTGGACCCTTCGTGGGTGGAGCCCTCCGTCGACTCGCGCAGCCGTTACCCTCCGTGGGTTGAAGTCTCCATCAACGTGGATGTACGATAGCACCACCTATCGGAACCACGACAAAAATCTCCGTGTCACCAAACTGCGTTTGATCTTCTCCACCTCTCTTTTACATGTGCAATTTACTTTCCGCTGCATAAACTCTAGAATTGCATGTGTAGGGTGTTACTTGAACTGATCTTGTTTGTGAAACTGCCAAAAACATTGCATGATCTAAAGGCAGATTTTTTATATTGTCAAGTAGTCTAATCACCCCCCCTCTAGACCTACTTTCGATCCTACACCACTTCCTATGCATATGGATTTTGTAAGCAAACAATTTATGGGAACGATAATCAACTAGCATAGGAAGGGAAAACGAGCATAACTTCAAGATTTTAAGCACATAGAGAGGAAACTTGATATTATAGCAATATGTATTATCATAAGTTCCTCCCTCATAATAATTTTCAGTAGCATCATGAATGAATTCAACAATATAACCAACACATAAAGCATTCTCTTCATGATCTACTTGCATAGAAATTTTACTACTCTCCACACAAGCAAAATTCTTCTCATTCGGAATAGTGGGAGCATCAAATTGAACAAAATAACTATCATGCGAAGCATAATCCAATTTACAACTAAAATCATGATGACAGTTTCATGGTTATCATTACTCTTAATAGCATACAAGTCATCACAATAATCATCATAGATAGCAACTTTGTTCTCATAATCAATTGGAACCTCTTTCGAAATAGTGGATTCATCACTAAATAAAGTCATGACCTCTCCAAATCCACTTTCATCAATATAATCATAATAAATAGGAGGCATGCTTTCATCATAATAAATTTGCTCATCAAAACTGCGGGGACTAAAAACATCATCTTCATCAAACATAGCTTTGTTGGGAACGTAGTATTTTAAAATTTTCCTACGATCACGCAAGATCTATCTACCAGATGCATAGCAACGAGAGGGAAAGTGTGTCTACGTACCCTCGTAGACCGGGAGCGGAAGCGTCAAGTGACGCGGTTGATGTAGTCGAACTTCTTCACGATCCAACCGATCAAGCACCGAACGTACGGCACCTCCGCGTTCAGCACACGTTCATCTTGATGACGTCCCACGAGCTCTTGATCCAGTTGAGCTTCACGGGAGAGTTTCGTCAGCATGACGGCGTGGTGACGGATATGATGAAGTTACCGGCGCAGGGCTTCGCCTAAGCACCGCGACAGTATGACCGAGGTGTGTTTCTGTGGAGGGGGGCACCGCACACGGCTAAAACAATTCAACTTGTGTGTCATTGGGTGCCCCCTGCCCCCGTATATAAAGGAGCAAGGGGGGAGGCCGGTCGGCCCCTATTGGCGCGCCAAGGAGGAGCAATCCTACTAGGAATAGGATTGCAATCCTATTCCTAGTAGGAACTACCAAAAGGGAGAAGGGGGAAAGGAAGGAGAGGGAGAAGGAGAAGGAAAGGGCGCCGCCCCCCCCCCCTTCCTTGTACAATTCGGACCAAGGGGTGGGGGGCACGCGGCCCAGCTCTGGCCCTCCTTCCCTCTTTCTCCTACGGCCCATTAAGGCCCATAGCTTCCCCAGGGGGTTCCAGTAACCCCCCCGATACCCTGGTTAATTCCGAAACTTTACGGAACACTTCCGGTGTCCGAATATAGTCGTCCAATATATCAATCTTTACGTCTCGAACATTCCGAGACTCCTCGCCATGTACGTGATCTCATCCGGGACTCCGAACTACCTTCGGTACATCAAAACTCATAAACTCATAATACCGATCGTCATCAAACGTTAAGCGTGCGGACCCTACGGGTTCGAGAACTATGTAGACATGACCGAGACTCATCTCCGGTCAATAACCAATAGCGGAACCTGGATGCTCATATTGGATCCTACATATTCTACGAAGATCTTTATCGGTCAAACCGCATAACAACATACGTTGTTCCTTTTGTCGTCGGTATGTTACTTGCCCGAGATTCGATGTCGGTATCTCTATACCTAGTTCAATCTCGTTATCGGCAAGTCTCATTACTCATTCCGTAATACATCATCTCGTGACTAACTCATTAGTCATTTGCTTGCAAGGCTTATTATGATGTGCATTACCGAGAGGGCCCAGAGATACTTCTCCGACACTCGGAGTGACAAATCCTAGTCTTGATCTATGCCAACACCACGAACACTTTTGGAGACACCTGTAGAGCATCTTTATGATCACCCAGTTATGTTGTGACATTTGATAGCACACAAGGTGTTCCTACGGTATTCGGGAGTTGCATAATCTCATAGTCATAGGAACATGTATAAGTCATGAAGAAAGCAATAACAGTAAAACTAAACGATCATAGTGCGAAGCTAACGGATGGGTCTAGTCCATCACATCATTCTCCTAATGATGTGATCCCGTTGATCAAATGACAACTCATGTCCATGGCTAGGAAACATAGCCATCTTTGATCAATGAGCTAGTCTAGTAGAGGCATACTAGGGACATACTATTTTGTCTATGTATTCACACATGTACTAAGTTTCCGGTTAATACAATTCTAGCATGAATAATAAACATTTATCACGATATAAGGAAATAAATAATAGATTTATTATTGCCTCTAGGGCATATTTCCTTCAGTCTCCCACTTGCACTAGAGTCAATAATCTAGTTCACATTTCCATGTGATTTAATACCGATAGTTCAAATCGTTATGTGAATAACACCCATAGTTCACATCGCCATGTGACCTATACCCAAAGGGTTTACTAGAGTCAATAATCTAGTTCACATCGCTATGTGATTAACACACAAGAGTAGTAAGGTGTGATCATGTTTTGCTTGTGAGAGAAGTTTAGTCAACAGGTTTGACACATTCAGATCCGTATGTATTTCGCAAATTTCTATGTCTACAATGCTCTGCATGGAGCTACTCTAGCTAATTGCTCCCACTTCTAATATGCATCCAGATTGATACTTAGAGTCATCTGGATTAGTGTAAAGCTTGCATCGGTGTAACTCTTTACGACAAACTCTTTATCACCTCCATAATCGAGAAAACATTTCCTTAGTTATCGAGTAACTAAGGATAATTTTGACCGCTGTCTAGTGATCTACTCCTGGATCACTTTTGTACCTCCTTGCCAAACTCATGGTAAGGTACACAACAGGTTTGGTACACAGTATGGCATACTTTATAGAACCTATGGCTGAGGCATAGGGAATGACTTTCATACTTTCTCTATCTTCTGCCGAGGTCGGGCTTTGAGCCTTACTCAACTTCATACCTTACAACTCAGGCAAGAACTCCTTCTCTAACTGATCCATTTTGAACTACTTCAAAAACTTGTCAAGGTATGTACTCATTGGAAAAACCTATCAAGCGTCTTGATCTATCTATAGATCGTGATGCTCAATATGTAAGCAGCTTCACGGAGGTCTTTCTTTGAAAAACTCCTTTCAAACACTCCTTCATGCTTTCCAGAAAATTCTACATCATTTCCGATTGATAATATGTCATTCACATATACTTATCAGAAAGGCTGTAGTGCTCCCACTCACATTCTTGTAAATACAGGCTTCACCGCAAGTTTGTATAAAACTATATGCTTTGATCAACTTATCAAAGCGTATATTCCAACTCCTAGATGCTTGCACCAGTCCATAGATGGATCGCTGGATCTTGCACAATTTGCTAGCAACTTTTGGATCGATAAAACCTTCTGGTTGCATCATATACCACTCTTCTTTGAGATATCCATTCAGGAATGCAGTTTTGACATCCATTTGCCAGATTTCATAATCATAAAATGCGGCAATTGCTAACATGATTCGGATAGACTTAAGCATCGCTACAGGTGAGAAAGTCTCATCGTAGTCAACTCCTTGAACTTGGCGAAACCCTTTCGCAACAAGTCGAGCTTTGTAAATAGTAACATTACCGTCTGCGTCGGTCTTCCTCTTGAAGATCCATTTATTTTCGATGGCTTGCCGATCATCGGGCAAGTCAACCAAAGTCCATACTTTGTTCTCATATATGGATCCCATCTCAGATTTCATGGCCTCAAGCCATTTTGCGGAATCTGGGCTCATCATCGCTTCCTCATAGTTCGTAGGTTCATCATGGTCTAGTAACATGACTTCCAGAACTGGGTTGCCGTACCACTCTGGTGCGGAACGTACTCTGGTTGATCTACGACGTTCAGCAGAAACTTGATCTGAAGTTTCATGATCATCATCATTAGCTTCCTCACTAATTGGTGCAGGAATCACTGGAACTAGTTTATGTGATTTTCCACTTTCCAATTCGGGAGAAGGTACAATTACCTCATCAAGTTCTACTTTCCTCCCACTCACTTCTTTCGAGAGAAACTCCTTCTCTAGATAGGATCCATTCTTAGCAACGAATATCTTGCCTTCGGATCTGTGATAGAAGGTGTACCCAACAGTTTCTTTTGGGTATCCTATGAAGAAACATTTCTCCGACTTGGGTTCGAGCTTATCAGGTTGAAGCTTTTTCACATAAGCATCGCAGCCCCAAACTTTAAGAAACGACAACTTTGGTTTCTTGCCAAACCATAGTTCATAAGGTGTCGTCTCAACGGATTTAGATGGTGCCCTATTTAACGTGAATGCAGCTGTCTCTAAAGCATAACCCCAAAACGATAGTGGTAAATCGGTAAGAGACATCATAGATCGCACCATATCCAATAAATCACGGTTACGACGTTCGGACACACCATTACGCTGTGGTGTTCCGGGTGGTGTGAGTTGTTAAACTATTCCACATTGTTTCAAATGAAGACCAAACTCGTAACTCAAATATTCACCTCCATGATCAGATCGCAGAAACTTTATTTTCTTGTTACGATGATTCTCTACTTCACTTTGAAATTCTTTAAACTTTTCAAATGTTTCAGACTTGTGCTTCATTAAGTAGATATACCCATATCTGATCGAATCATCAGTGAAGTTTAGAAAATAACGATACCCGCCGCGAGCTTCAACACTCATTGGTCCGCATACATCAATATGTATGATTTCCAACAAATCTTTTGCTCGCTCCATAGTTCCGGAGAACGGAGTTTTAGTCATCTTGCCCATGAGGCATGGTTCGCAAGCACCAAGTGATTCATAATCAAGTGATTCCAAAAGTCCATCACTATGGAGTTTCTTCACGCGCTTTACACCAATATGACCTAAACGGCAGTGCCACAAATAAGTTGCACTATCATTATTAACCTTGCATCTTTTGGCTTCAATATTATGAATATGTGTATCACTACAATCGAGATCCAATAAGAATAGACCACTCTTCAAGGGTGCATGACCATAAAAGATATTATTCATAAAAATAGAACAACCATTATTCTCTGATTTAAATGAATAACCGTCTCGCAACAAACAAGATCCAGATATAATGTTCATGCTCAATGCTGGCACCAAATAACAATTATTTAGGTCTAAAACTAATCCCGAAGGTAGATGTAGAGGTAGCGTGCCGACGGCGATCACATCGACTTTGGAACCATTTCCCACGCGCATCGTCACCTCGTCCTTAGCCAATCTTCGTTTAATCCGTAGTCCCTGTTTCGAGTTACAAATATTAGCAACCGAACCGGTATCAAATACCCAGGTACTACTACGAGCATTAGTAAGGTACACATCAATAACATGTATATCACATATACCTTTGTTCACCTTGCCATCCTTCTTATCCGCCAAATACTTGGGGCAGTTCTGCTTCCAGTGTCCAGTCCCTTTGCAGTAGAAGCACTCTGTTTCAGGCTTGGCTCCAGACTTAGGTTTCTTCGCGGGAGTAGCAACTGTCTTGCTATTCTTCTTGAAGTTTCCCTTCTTTCCCTTGCCCTTTTTTTGAAACTAGTGGTCTTGTTAACCATCAACACTTGATGCTCCTTTTTGATTTCTACCTCCACAGCTTTGAGCATAGCGAAGAGCTCGGGAATTGTCTTCTGCATCCCTTGCATATTATAGTTCATCACGAAGCCTTTATAGCTTGGTGGCAGTGATTGAAGAACTCTATCAATAACACTATCCTCGTCAACTTTGCAACCAAGTTGAGTCATATGATTGTAGTACCCAGACAATCTGAGCAAGTGTTCACTGATAGGACTATTCTCCTCCATCTTGCAGCTGTAGAAGTTATTGGATATCTCATATTTCTCAATCCGGGCATTTGCTTGAAATATTAACTTCAACTCCTGGAACATCTCATATGGTCCATGACGTTCAAAACGTCGTTGAAGTCCCGGTTCTAAGCCATAAAGCATGGCACACTGAACTATCGTGTAGTCATCAGACTGCGTCTGCCAGACGTTCAAAGCGTCTACATTAGCGGGAGGGGGCTTGTCACCTAGCGGTGCTTCAAGGACATAATTCTTATGTGCAGCAATGAGGATAATCCTCAAGTTACAGACCCAGTCCGTGTAATTGCTACCATCATCTTTTAACTTAGCTTTCTCTAGGAATGCATTAAAATTCAAAGGAACGGTAGCACGGGCCATTGATCTACAACAATATAGATATGCAAAAACTATCAGGACTAAGTTCATGATAAATTAATTTTCAATTAATCATATTACTTACAGAACTCCCACTTAGATAGACATCCCTCCGGTCATCTGAATGATCACGTGATCCAAATCAACTAAACCATGTCCGATCATCACGTGAGATGGAGTAGTTTCAATGGTGAACATCTTATGTTGATCATATCTACTATATGATTCACGCTTGACCTTTCGGTCTCCAGTGTTCCGAGGCCATATCTGCATATGCTAGGCTCGTCAAGTTTAACCCAAGTATTCTGCGTGTGCAAAACTGGCTTACACCCGTTGTATTTGAAGGTAGAGCTTATCACACCCGATCATCACGTGGTGTCACGGCACGACGAATTTTCGCAACGGTGCATACTTAGGGAGAACACCTATACCTTGAAATTTTGTAAGGGATCATCTTATAATGCTACCGTCGTACTAAGCAAAATAAGAAGCATAATAAGATAAACATCACATGCAATCAAAATATGTGACATGATATGGCCATCATCATCTTGTGCTTTTGATCTCCATCTCCAAAGCACCTTCATGATCACCTTCGTCACCGGCGCGACACCTTGATCTCCATCGTAGTATCGTTGTCGTCTCGCCAACTATTGCTTCTACGACTATCGCTACCGCTTAGTGATAAAGTAAAGCAATTACATGGCGATTGCATTTCATACAATGAAGCGACAACCATATGGCTCCTGCCAGTTGCCGATAACATTACAAAACATGATCTTCTCATACAAAACCGTATATCTCATCATGTCTTGACCATATCACATCACAACATGCCCTGAAAACAAGTTAGACGTCCTCTACTTTGTTGTTGCAAGTTTTACGTGGCTGCTACGGGCTTAGCAAGAACCGTTCTTACCTACGCATACAAAAACCACAACGATGTTTCGTCAAGTATGTGCTGTTTTAACCTTCACAAGGACCAGGCGTACCCACACTTGATTCAGCTAAAGTGAGAGAGACAGACACCCGCCAGTCACCTTTAAGCAATGAGTGCTCATAACGATGAAACCAGTCTCGCGTAAGCGTACGCGTAATGTCGGTCCGGGCCGCTTCATCTCACAATACCGCCGAACCAAAGTATGACATGCTGGTAAGCAGTATGACTAGTATTGCCCACAACTCATTGTGTTCTACTCGTGCATATCATCTACGCATAGACCTGGTTCATGATGCCACTGTTGGGTAACGTAGTATTTTAAATTTTTCCTACGATCACGCAAGATCTATCTACCAGATGCATAGCAACGAGAGGGAGAGTGTGTCTACGTACCCTCGTAGACCGGGAGCGGAAGTGTCAAGTGACGCGGTTGATGTAGTCGAACTTCTTCGTGATCCAACTGATCAAGCACCGAACATACGGCACCTCCGCGTTCAGCACACGTTCAGCTTGATGACGTCCCACGAGCTCTTGATCCAGTTGAGCTTCACGGGAGAGTTTCGTCAGCACGACGGTGTGGTGACGGATATGATGAAGTTACCGACGCAGGGCTTCGCCTAAGCACTGCGACAGTATGACCGAGGTGTGTTTCTGTGGAGGGGGGCACCGCACACGACTAAAAACAATTCAACTTGTGTGTCTTTGGGTGCCCCGTGCCCCCGTATATAAAGGAGCAAGGGGGGAGGCCGGCCGGCCCCTATTGGCGCGCCAAGGAGGAGCAATCCTACTAGGAATAGGATTGCAATCCTATTCCTAGTAGGAACTACCAAAAGGGAGAAGGGGGAAATGAAGGAGAGGGAGAAGGAGAAGGAAAGGGCGCCGGCCCCCCTCCTTCCTTGTCCAATTCGGACCAAGGGGTGGGGCGCGCGCGGCCCAGCCCTGGCCCTTCTCCCCTCTTTCTCCTACGGCCCATTAAGGCCCATAGCTTCCCCAGGGGGTTTTGGTAACCCCCCGGTACTCCGGTTAATTCCGAAACTTTACGGAACACTTCCGGTGTCCGAATATAGTCGTACAATATATCAATCTTTACGTCTCGAACATTCCGAGACTCCTCGTCATATCCGTGATCTCATCCGGGACTCCGAACTACCTTCGGTACATCAAAACTCATAAACTCATAATACCGATCGTCATCAAACGTTAAGCGTGCGGACCCTACGGGTTCGAGAACTATGTAGACATGACCGAGACTCATATCCGGTCAGTAACCAATAGCGGAACCTGGATGCTCATATTGGCTCCTACATATTCTATGAAGATCTTTATCGGTTAAACCGCATAACAACATACGTTGTTCCTTTTGTCATCGGTATGTTACTTGCCCGAGATTCGATCGTCGGTATCTCTATACCTAGTTTAATCTCGTTACCGGCAAGTCTCTTTACTCGTTCCGTAATACATCAACTCGTGACTAACTCATTAGTCATTTGCTTGCAAGGCTTATTATGATGTGCATTACCGAGAGGGCCCAGAGATACCTCTCCGACAGTCGGAGTGACAAATCCTAGTCTTGATCTATGCCAACACCACGAACACTTTTGGAGACACCTGTAGAGCATCTTTATGATCACCCAGTTACGTTGTGACGTTTGATAGCACACAAGGTGTTCCTACGGTATTCGGGAGTTGCATAATCTCATAGTCATAGGAACATGTATAAGTCATGAAGAAAGCAATAACAGTAAAACTAAACGATCATAGTGCTAAGCTAACGGATGGGTCTAGTCCATCACATCATTCTCCTAATGATGTGATCCCGTTGATCAAATGACAACTCATGTCCATGGCTAGGAAACATAGCCATCTTTGATCAATGAGCTAGGCTAGTAAAGGCATACTAGGGACATACTATTTTGTCTATGTATTCACTCATGTACTAAGTTTCCGGTTAATACAATTCTAGCATGAATAATAAACATTTATCATGATATTAGGAAATAAATAATAACTTTATTATTGCCTCTAGGGCATATTTCCTTCAAGCTTCCCCAAGCTTGTGGCTTTGCATGTCATTAGCATCATGGGTATTCAAAGAATTCACACTAACAACATTGCAATCATGCTCATTATGTACATATATTATGCCAATCATTCTATGTAATTCTTCTTCTAGTACTTGAGCACAGTTTTCGTTCCCATCATTTTCATGAAAGATATAAAAAAGATGAAGCATATGAGGTAACCTTAATTCCATTTTTTTGTAGTTTTCTTTTATAAATAAAACTAGTGATAAAACAAGAAACTAAAAGATTCGATTGCAAGATCTAAAGATATACCTTCAAGCACTAACTTCCCCAGCAACGGCGCCAGAAAAGAGCTTGATGTCTACCACACAACCTTCTTCTTGTGGACGTTGTTGGGCCTCCAAGTGCAGAGGTTTGTAGGACAGTAGCAAATTTCCCTCAAGTGGATGACCTAAGGTTTATCTATCCGTGGGAGTATGATGAAGATGGTCTCTCTCAAACAACCCTGCAACCAAATAGTGTGGGTGTACAAAAAGAGGGGTACACTTTTTGTACCCCTATGACTGTGCACGGGCAGTCTGAGCGACGGCGCCACCACACCAAGCATGGCGAGGGAGGCGAGCCGGGGCAAGACTGAAGCTCGATGGAGACTGGAGCGATGCCAAGAACAAGACCACAAAGAGCAAAAGGACGAAGCGGCTTCCCCCGGCAAGATCCTTGCCGGGGCCAGCTCTGGCAGCCCCGGCAAGACCCCTGCCGCGATAGCTCGCCCCGCGCCTACGGAGCGAATCACCCTTGAGTCCACCGCCCCCATGGGGCGAGGATTCGGGAGATATCCCCGTGGTGGCATGCAGATCTTTGTGAAGACATTCAAGATCAGATGCAAGTTAAGAAGACGACGACCCTTGGCGGGATCCCAGCCAAGGAGGACTAGAAGACCTCCGACAAGCACCTTGCCGAGGATGACAACAGGCGCCACGGCAAGACCCCTGCCGGGGCCCCGGCAACGCCCTTACCGAGGACACCCACGGGGCCACCGTCAGGCCCGCACCGACTGGGTTTCCACCGACCCACGCAGCTGCCGACCCAACCAGCTGCACAGGCTCCTGCGTGGCAACCCACAGATCTTCGTGGAGACCCGCCGTTGCGCCACCTCAGCTGCCTGTCTGCCTTCATGACACCTCAGGCACCGCTGGCCAGGACGCGTGTCAACACGAGGAGGAGCGGCGACGGACAAGACGGACGTCTCCCCCCGTCCCCGATAAAGCAAGGACACCTAAGCTGGGCGCATTAAATGCACCTTGTCCTGTAATGCGAGGGATAACCTCGCATCACTGTACCCTTTCCACCTCCTGTGTGCCATTGTGGCAACCCCTTTTCCCTATAAAAGGAGGCCCGAGGCGACCAGGAGGAGGATTCGGCTTTTTGGAATGGCTCACGACCCTCTTGGAGCTCCTCGTTAGCTGAAGAACACCAAAGTATAATCCACCAAAGCAGGAGTAGGGTTTTATGCATCTTTGCGGCCCGAACCTGGGTAAAGGAACCGTGTCCTGACCGTTAGATCCGCTCTTCTCTCAACCCCGCGCCCCGCAACCGTAGTAGGGATTCTTGTGATCCCATAGGTGTCGATCCAAATACCCCGACATCTTTGGCGCGCCAGGTAGGGGGCGCAGTTGTGGGAATCGGCTCTAGTGGTCGGCCCGACGCTCTCTCGTCTCCGTGGCCCTTGGAGGAGGCTAGAAGACCTGCGCTCAAGCGACTGCAAATAAAATCTAAGTCACATCGAACTTTGGATATTTCTACCCTATTATTTGAAGTTATTATCCTCAGAGCTGTCATTCTTTGTGCAAAAAGAAACCTGCACGCGGATGGGGCCCTTCCTGATCGACAACGCCTTTGTTCTGTTTCGAGTCAGCTCAACAGTTCAGACGACTGCGTTTGAAATGGTAGGGTAGCCTTTCGCAATTGACAACGCTCTCGACTCTGACTCGAGTCAAACTCGACAGTTCGAGCGGCTGCGTTGAGAGCGGCAAGGTGGCAGACCCTTCCGCAATTGATAAAGCTCTCGACTCTGACTCGAGTCAAACTCGACAGTTCGAGCGGCTGCGTTGAGAGCGGCAAGGTGGCAGACCCGGCAGCTGTTGGGGAACATAGTATTTAAAAATTTTCCTACGATCACGCAAGATCTATCTACTAGATGCATAGCAACGAGAAGGGAAGAGTGTGTCCACGTACCCTCGTAGACCGGAAGCGGAAGCGTCAAGTGACGCGGTTGATGTAGTCGAATTTCTTCGCGATCCAACCGATCAAGCACCGAACGTACGTCACCTCCGCCTTCAGCACACGTTCAGCTTGATGACGTCCCACGAGCTCTTGATCCATTTGAGCTTCACGGGAGAGTTTCGTCAGCACGACGGCGTGGTGACGGATATGATGTATCTACCGACGCAGGGCTTCGCCTAAGCACTGCGACGGTATGACCGAGGTGTGTTTCTATGGAGGGGGGCACCGCACATGGCTAGAACAATTCAACTTGTGTGTCTTTGGGTGCCCCCCTGCCCCCGTATATAAAGGAGCAAGGGGGGAGGCCGGCCGGCCCTCTATGGTGCGGCTAGGGAAGCAATCCTACTAGGAATAGGATTGCAATCCTATTCCTAGTAGGAATCCACCAATGAAGGAAAGGGGGGAAGGAAAGAGAGGGAGAGGGAGAGGGAAAGAGGGGCCGCGCCCCCCTCCCCTAGTCCTATTCGGACTCCTCCTAGGGAGGGGGCGCGCCACCTCCTGGCTGCTGCCCTCTCTCTCCCCTATGGCCCACCAGGGCCCATCATTCCCCCGGGGGGTTCCGGTAACCCCCCGGCACTCCGGTAAATTCCGAAACTTTCCAGAACACTTCCGGTGTCCGAATATAGTCGTCCAATATATCAATCTTTACGTCTCGGACATTCCGAGACTCCTCGTCATGTCCGTGATCTCATCCGGGACTCCGAACTACCTTCGGTACATCAAAACTCATAAACTCATAATACCGATCGTCATCAAACGTTAAGCGTGCGGACCCTACGGGTTCGAGAACTATGTAGACATGACCAAGACTCATCTCCGGTCAATAACCAATAGCGGAACCTGGATGCTCATATTGGCTCCTACATATTCTACGAAGATCTTTATCGATCAAACCGCATAACAACATATGTTGTTCCTTTTGTCATCGGTATGTTACTTGCCCGAGATTCGATCGTCGGTATCTCTATACCTAGTTCAATCTCGTTACCGGCAAGTCTCTTTACTCGTTCCGTAATACATCATATCGTGGCTAACTCATTAGTCTTTTGCTTGCAAGGCTTATTATGATGTGCATTACCGAGAGGGCCCAGATATACCTCTCCGACACTCGGAGTGACAAATCCTAGTCTTGATCTATGCCAACACCACGAATACTTTCAGAGACACCTATAGAGCATCTTTATGATCACCCAGTTACGTTGTGACGTTTGATAGCACACAAGGTGTTCCTACGGTATTCGGGAGTTGCATAATCTCATAGTCATAGGAACATGTATAAGTCATGAAGAAAGCAATAGCAGTAAAACTAAACGATCAAAGTGCTATGCTAACGGATGGGTCTAGTCCATCACATCATTCTCCTAATGATGTGATCCCGTTGATCAAATGACAACTCATGTCTATGGCTAGGAAACATAGCCATCTTTGATCAATGAGCTAGTCTAGTAGAGGCATACTAGGGACATACTATTTTGTCTATGTATTCACACATGTATCAAGTTTCCGGTTAGTACAATTCTAGCATGAATAAAAGACATTTATCATGATATAAGGAAATACAAATAACATCTTTATTATTGCCTCTAGGGCATATTTCCTTCAGTCTCCCACTTGAACTAGAGTCAATAATCTAGCTCACATCGCCATGTGATTTAATACCGATAGTTCACATCGTTATGTGATTAACACCCATAGTTCACATCGCCATGTGACCAACGCCCAAAGGGTTTACTAGAGTCAATAATCTAGTTCACATCGCTATGTGATTAATACCCAAGAGTAATAAGGTGTGATCATGTTTTGCTTGTGAGAAGTTTAGTCAACGGGTCTGTCACATTCAGATCCGTATGTATTTTGCAAATTTCTAAGTCTACAATGCTCTGCATGGAGCTACTCTAGCTAATTGCTCCCACTTTCAATACGCATCCAGATTGATACTTAGAGTCATCTGGATTTAGTGTCAAAGCTTGCATCGTCGTAACCCTTTACGATGAACTCTTTATCACCTCCATAATCGAGAAACATTTCCTTAGTCATCCAGTTACTAAGGATAATTTTGACTGCTATACAGTGATCTACTCCTGGATCACTATTGTACCCCCTTGACAAACTCATGGCAATGAACACAACATGTTTGGTACACAACATGGCATACTTTATAGAACCTATGGCTGAGGCATAGGGAATGACTTTCATTCTCTCTATATTTTTCTGCCGTGGTCTGGCTTTGAGTCTTACTCAACTTCACACCTTACAAGTCAGGCAAGAACTCCTTCTTTGACTGATCCATTTTGAACTACTTCAAAATCTTATCAAGGTATGTACTCATCGAAAGTCTTATCAAGCGTCTTGATCTATCTCTATAGATCTTGATGCCCAATATGTAAGCAGCTTCACCAAGGTCTTTCTTTGAAAAAATCCTTTCAAACACTCCTTTATGCTTTCCAGAAAATTCTACATCATTTCCGATCGATAATATGTCATTCACATATACTTATCAGAAAGGTTGTAGTGCTCCCACTCACTTCTTGTAAATACAGGCTTCACCGCAAGTCTGTATAAATCTATATGCTTTGATCAACTTATCAAAGCGTATATTCCAACTCCGAGATGCTTGCACCAGTCCATAGATGGATCGCCAGAGCTTGTACGTTTTGTTAGCACCTTTAGGATTGACAAAACCTTCTGGTTGCATCATATACAAGTCTTCTTTAATAAATCCATTAAAGAATGCAGTTTTGTTATCCATTTGCCAGATTTCATAAAATGCGGCAATTGCTAACATGATTCGGACAAACTTAAGCATCGCTACGGGTGAAAAATTCTCATCGTAGTCAACTCCTCGAACTTGTCGAAACCCTTTCGCAACAAGTCGAGCTTTGTAAATAGTAACATTACCGTCTGCGTCGGTCTTCCTCTTGAAGATCCATTTATTTTCGATGGCTTGCCGATCATCGGGCAAGTCAACCAAAGTCCACACTTTGTTCTCATACATGGATCCCATCTCAGATTTCATGGCCTCAAGCCATTTTGCGGAATCTGGGCTCATCATCGCTTCCTCATAGTTCGTAGGTTCATCATGGTCCAGTAACATGACTTCCAGACCCGGGTTGTCGTACCACTCTGATGCGGAACAAACTCTGGTTGATCTACGAAGTTCAGCAGAAACTTGATATGAAGTTTCATGATCATCATCATTAGCTTCCTCACTAATTGGTGTAGGAATCACTGGAACTAGTTTCTGTGATGTTCCACTTTCCAATTCGGGAGAAGGTACAATTACCTCATCAAGTTCTACTTTCCTCCCACTCACTTCTTTCAAGAGAAACTCCTTCTCTAGAAAGGATCCACTCTTAGCAACAAAGACCTTGCCTTCGGATCTGTGATAGAATGTGTACCCAACAGTTTCTTTTGGGTATCCTATGAAGATTTACTTCTCCGATTTGGGTTCGAGCTTATCATGTTGAAACTTTTTTCACATAAGCATCGCAGTCCCAAACTTAAAGAAATAACAGCTTAGGTTTCTCGTCAAACCACAGTTCATACGGTGTCATCTCCACGGATTTAGATGGTGCCCTATTTAACGTGAATGTAGTTGTCCCTAATGCATAACCCCAAAAGCGATAGTGGTAGATCGGTAAGAGACATCATCGATCGCACCATATCTAATAAAGTACGGTTATGACGTTCGGACACACCATTACACTGTGGTGTTCCAGGTGGCGTGAGTAGTGAAACTATTTCACATTGTTTTAACTGAATGCCAAACTCACTAACTCAAATATTTTACCTCTACGATCATATCATAGAAACTCTTATTTTCTGTTACGATGATTCTCCACTTCACTCCGAAATTCTTTGAACTTTTCAAATGTTTCAGACTTGTGCTTCATTAAGTAGATATACCCATATCTGCTCAAATCATCAGTGAAGGTCAGAAAATAACGATACCCGCCGCGAGCTTCAACACTCATTGGTCTGCATACATCAGTATGTATGATTTCCAACAACTCTGTTGCTCGCTCCACAGTTCCGGAGAACGGAGTTTTAGTCATCTTGCCGATGAGGCATGGTTCGCAAGCACCAAGTGATTCATAATCAAGTGATTCCGAAAGTCCATCACTATGGAGTTTCTTCATGCGCTTTACACCAATATGACCTAAACGGCAGTGCCACAAATAAGTTGCACTATCATTATTAACCTTGCATCTTTTGGCTTCAATATTATGAATATGTGTATCACACGATCGAGATCCAACAAACCATTTTCATTGGGTGTATGACCATAGAAGGTTTTATTCATGTAAACAGAACAATAATTATTCTCTAACTTACATGAATAACCGTATTGCAATAACATGATCAAATCATATTCATGTTCAACACAAACACCAAATAACACTTATTTAGGTTCAACACTAATCCCAAAAGTATAGGGAGTGTGCGATGATGATCATATCAATCTTGGAACTACTTCCAATGCACATCGTCACTTCTTCCTTTAACTAGTTTCTGTTCATTATGCAACTCCCATTTCGAATTACTACTCTTTAGCAACTAAACCAGTATCAAATACCGAGGGGTTGCTATGAACACTAGTAAAATATACATCAATAATATGTATATCAAATATACCTTTGATCACTTTGCCATCCTTCTTATCCGCCAAGTATCTAGGGCAGTTCCACTTCCAGTGACCATTTCCTTTGTAGTAGAAGCACTTAGTTTCAGGCTTGAGTTTAGCTTTGGGTTTCTTCATGGGAGTGACAACTTGCTTGTCATTCTTCTTGAAGTTCCCCTTCTATCCCTTTGCCCTTTACTCGAAACAAGTGGTCTTGTTAACCATCAACACTTGATGCTCTTTCTTGATATCTACCTTCGCCGATTTCAGCATCACGAAGAGCTCGGGAATTACTTTCGTCATCCCTTGCATATTATAGTTCATCACAAAGTTCTACTAACTTGGTGATAGTGACTAGAGAACTTTGTCAATTACTATCTTATCCGGAAGATTAACTCCCACTTGATTCAAGCAATTGAAGTACCCAGACAATCTGAGCACATGCTCACTGGTTGAGCTATTCTCCTCCATCTTGTAGGCAAAGTACTGTCAGAGATCTCATACCTCTCGACACGGGCATGAGTATGAAATACTAATTTCAACTCTTGGAACATCTTATATGCTCCGTGGCGTTCAAAACATTTTTGAAGTCCCGGTTTTAAGCCATAAAGCATGGTGCACTTAAACTATCAAGTAGTCATCATACCGAGCTTTTGTCAAAACGTATATAACGTCTACATCTGCTCCTGCAATAGGTCTGTCTCCTAGCGGTGCATCAAGGACATAATTCTCTATGCAGCAATGAGGATAATCCTCAGATTACAAAACAATTCCGCATCATTGCTACTAACATCTTTCAACTTAGTTTTCTCTAGGAACATATAAAAAATAAACGGGGAGCAACATCGTGAGCTATTGATCTACAACATAGATATGCTAATACTACGAGGACTAAGTTCATGATAAATTAAAGTTCAATTTAATCATATTACTTAAGAACTCCCACTTAGATAGACATCCCTCTAGTCATCTAAATGATCACGTGATCCAAATCAACTAAACCATGTCCGATCATCACGTGAGATGGAGTAGTTTCAATGGTGAACATCTTATGTTGATCATATCTACTATATGATTCACGCTCGATCTTTCGGTCTCCAGTGTTCCGAGGCCATATCTGCATATGCCATGCACGCCAAGTTTAACCTGAGTATTCTACATGTGCAAAACTGGCTTACACTCGTTGTATTTGAACGTAGAGCTTATCACACCCGATCATCACGTGGTGTCTCGGCACGACGAACTTTCGCAACGGTGCATACTCAGGGAGAACACTTATACCTTGAAATTTAGTAAGGGATCATCTTATAATGCTATCGTCATTCTAAGCAAAATAAGAAGCATAATAAGATAAACATCATATGCAATCATAATATGTGACATGATATGGCCATCATCATCTTGTGCTTTTGATCTCCATCTCCAAAGCACCGTCATGATCACCTTCGTCACCGGCGCGACACCTTGATCTCCATCGTAGCATCGTTGTCGTCTCACCAACTATTGCTTCTAGGACTATCGCTACCGCTTAGTGATAAAGTAAAGCAATTACATGGCGATTGCATTTCATACAATAAAGCGACAACCATATGGCTCCTCCCAGTTGCCGATAACATTACAAAACATGATCATCTCATACAAAACGGTATAACTCATCATGTCTTGACCATATCACATCACAACATGCCCTGCAAAAACAAGTTAGACGTCCTCTACTTTGTTGTTGCAAGTTTTACGTGGCTGCTACGGGCTTAGCAAGAACCGTTCTTACCTACGCATACAAAAACCACAACGATGTTTCGTCAAGTATGTGCTGTTTTAACCTTCACAAGGACCGGGCGTAGCCACACTTGATTCAGCTAAAGTGAGAGAGACAGACACCCGGCAGTCACCTTTAAGCAACGAGTGCTCATAACGGTGAAACCAGTCTCGCGTAAGCGTACGCGTAATGTCGGTCCGGGCCGCTTCATCTCACAATACCGCCGAAGCAAAGTATGACATGCTGGTAAGGAGTATGACTAGTATCGCCCACAACTCATTGTGTTCTACTCGTGCATATCATCTACGCATAGACCTGGCTCATGATGCCACTTAGGGCTGGAATTCGAACCGAGTCGAGCCAACTCGGCTCGACTCGCTAGAGCTCGTTACGTTAACGAGCTAGCTCGACTCGACTCGTTACTATAACGAGCTCAAACCCAAGATTGGCTCGACTCGTTTAACTCGCGAGCTGGCTCGTTTAGCTTGTTAAGCTCATTAAAGATATGAACATAAAACCTCAAATATGATAAAAATGATTATGTATATATTAAACATATACATCACCAAAAATTGTAATTTCCTTGTAACACATGAGTCTTTTGGGTGGCTGGGCCTTCAATGGCTGGGCCATGTGTTGTACGCCTAGGATGCGGGGTGCTGAGTGGCTGATTTTTTTTTTGGATTGGGAGTGGCTGATCTTTTGTACCGAGCCTAACGAGTTACACCAGTACTCGTGAGATTGGCTTGTTTAACTCGCTTTGTAAACGATCTTAAACTAAAGCTCGGCTGGACTCGTTATTCTATGAGTTCGAGTCAATTCAAGCCGAGTCACGAGTTACTCATTTAGCTCGCGAGCTTCGAGCTTTTTTTCCAGCCCTAATGCCACTGTTGGGGAACGTAGTATTTAAAATTTTTCCTACGATCACGCAAGATCTATCTACTAGATGCATAGCAACGAGAAGGGAAGAGTGTGTCCACGTACCCTCGTAGACCGGAAGCGGAAGCGTCAAGGGACGCGGTTGATGTAGTCGAACTTCTTCGCGATCCAACCGATCAAGCACCGAACGTACGGCACCTCCGCGTTCAGCACACGTTCAGCTTAATGACGTCCCACGAGCTCTTGATCCAGTTGAGCTTCACGGGAGAGTTTTGTCAGCACGACGGTGTGGTGACGGATATGATGTATCTACCGGCGCAGGGCTTCGCCTAAGCACTGCGACGGTATGACCGAGGTGTGTTTCTGTGGAGGGGGGCACCGCACACGGCTAGAACAATTCAACTTGTGTGTCTTTGGGTGCCCCCCTGCCCCCGTATATAAAGGAGCAAGGGGGAGGCCGGCCGGCCCTCTATGGTGCGGCTAGGGAAGCAATCCTACTAGGAATAGGATTGCAATCCAATTCCTAGTAGGAATCCACCAATGAAGGAAAGGGGGGAAGGAAAGAGAGGGAGAGGGAGAGGGAAAGAGGGGCCGCGCCCCCCTCCCCTAGTCCTATTCGGACTCCTCCTAGGGAGGGGGCGCGCCACCTCCTGGCTGCTGCTCTCTCTCTCCCCTATGGCCCACTAGGGCCCATCATTCCCCGGGGGGTTCCGGTAACCCCCCCGGCACTCCGGTAAATTCCAAAACTTTCCAGAACACTTCCGGTGTCCGAATATAGTCGTCCAATATATCAATCTTTACGTCTCGGACATTCCGAGACTCCTTGTCATGTCCGTGATCTCATCCGGGACTCCAAACTACCTTCGGTACATCAAAACTCATAAACTCATAACACCGATCGTCATCAAACGTTAAGCGTGCGGACCCTACGGGTTCGAGAACTATGTAGACATGACCGAGACTCATCTCCGGTCAATAACCAATAGCGGAACCTGGATGCTCATGTTGGCTCCTACATATTCTACGAAGATCTTTATCGGTCAAACCACATAACAACATACGTTGTTCCTTTTGTCATCGATATGTTACTTGCCCGAGATTCGATCGTCGGTATCTCTATACCTAGTTCAATCTCGTTACCGGCAAGTCTCTTTACTCGTTCCGTAATACATCATATCGTGACTAACTCATTAGTCTTTTGCTTGCAAGGCTTATTATGATGTGCATTACCGAGAGGGCCCAGAGATACCTCTCCGACACTCGGAGTGACAAATCCTAGTCTTGATCTATGCCAACACCATGAATACTTTCGGAGACACCTGTAGAGCATCTTTATGATCACCCAGTTACGTTGTGACGTTTGATAGCACACAAGGTGTTCCTACGGTATTCGGGATTTCCATAATCTCATAGTCATAGGAACATGTATAAGTCATGAAGAAACAATAGCAGTCAAACTAAACGATCAAAGTGCTATGCTAACGGATGGGTCTAGTCCATCACATCATTCTCCTAATGATGTGATCCCGTTGATCAAATGACAACTCATGTCTATGGCTAGGAAACATAGCCATCTTTGATCAATGAGCTAGTCTAGTAGAGGCATACTAGGGACATACTATTTTGTCTATGTATTCACACATGTATCATGTTTCCGGTTAATACAATTCTAGCATGAATAAAGGAAATTTATCATGATATAAGGAAATACAAATAACATCTTTATTATTGCCTCTAGGGCATATTTCCTTCAGCAGCACGCTCACCCGGTAGGCCAATGGGGACCCGTCCCCCAGACGCCGCCTTGGGTATTTTGCGTCGGCATGCCTACCCAGTTAACGTAGGGTGGAAACACAAGGAGGCAGCAAACAGGAAAATAACATGCGTGTTTCCGAAGATATTTCAAAGTTATATTACATCATGCCATCGCTGCGGTTCTAACTAAAGATAAAATTTGTCTTGGGCATGAACCCGTAGCGGCAAGGAAGAACGGGATGCTTAATCCCGGCGTTGGCCCTCCACCCTCTTGATTTCGTCGATGCGGCTGATGATAGGCTTGCTGCGCTCCTTGAGCGCCATGAGGTTGGCATCCTCCGGCAAGCTGTCCATCGCGGCTTCGAAGTCGAGGGCGGGGTTCCAGAACGCCACCTTGGTGAGGACCTTGGTCATGACTCCCCGGCAGAGCCGCCGGGCCTCCCCGGCGAGCGTGGCCGTCCTGTTGGAGCGAAGATCAGCCAAGGCGTGAGGACGTCCTCGAAGAACATGGTCAGCTTGGCGTTGACGGACCCGCTCCATTCAGGGGCATACCTCATGTTTGGCATCCCCATGAGGGCCCGCTGTGAGGTAACCCTGCCAGCGATGTCCTCCAGCCGGCTGATCCACCTGTTCTCCTCCACCACGTATTCTTGGTGAGAGGCTCCCTCGTCCGCCCGCAGCTGCTTCTCTTCCCCCAGGCTCTTGGCCAAGGCCTCCTCCCGAGCAGAGCTCTCCGCCAACATCTTCTCGAGATTCTCCAGCCTCAGCCTGAGATCTCTGATGGAGTTTTGCGCCTCGGAGAGCTCCCCAGCCCTGCTGATGATCGCTCTCTGCGCCTCTGTCAAGGCGCAATCGAGCCTGTTCTTCTCGTCGGACAGCCTGAGGGCCTGCTCCTTCAGCCTGTCCCGCTCCACCTCTAGCTCTTGCACCTTGCCGGCGTGGGCCAGAGCCTGGGCATCGAGCGCCTCATTGTGCCTCTGCCCCAGCTCACGGGTCCGCCGCGCGACGAGAGTCTCGAGCTCCTCATCCTTGCTGCGGAGCGTTGCGGCAAGCTTCGCCTCATGCACGAAGAGGTCTTCCTCCTGGGAATCGAGGGCGGCTTGATGCTGGTTCCGGGCGGCCTCCGCCGCGGCAGCCAAGTTCGCTGCCTCTTCCTGGGCCTTCTCAATGTCGACCATCTTCATGATGAGCTCCGCATTACGCTTGGCCAGTTCTTCCTGGAAGGCACTCTGCTCCTCGCGGGACTGGTGGAACCAGGTTTGCGCCTCAGCAACGCGCACCTGGAAGTCCGCCTCCGCGTCGTCCACTGCTGCCGCCCTGGACTTAACCTTGTCCAGACGGGCACAGTAGAGTGCCTGGAGCTTCCGGAAGTTGGCCCCCATGGCCCGGAAGAGCTGTCCCTCTGGAGAGCCATCGCCACCGGCACCCGGTTCGTCGACGACCTCGAGCCCGACGGCAGCAAGCACCTCGCCATCAAAGATTTCCCCTCCGGCAGGCGCCCGGGGGCTCGACGCCCCGGCAAGACGGACGAAGAGGTTGTCGCCCACCTTCAGATACCTGCCGGGGCCCGAGGTCGTGGAGGAAGAAGGCTGATCGTAAATCGCCTCTTCCTCGGTTGTGGCCTTGCCGGCCTCCCCGACAGGCCCACCGTCGGCACCCTCGGCGGTACCCTTGGTGGCATCCTTAGCAGCCTTATCCGCGGCGGCCCCGACGGCGTCCTTGGCGGCCTCCATGGCGGCTATCTTGTCGGCCTCCACCGCGGCCTCCTCGGCAACCTCCTTGATGACGGCGTCCACGTCCTCCGCATCCGTCGAAGGAGGGCCTGGGCCGTGACGGGGATAATGAAGTCAAGAAAAAGCGCAAGGGAAAAGCAAAGACAAAAGGCAAGCGACTCACCAGCGCCGGGCTGTGAGGCGGAAGTTCCCTCCCCGCCGGCGTCGGACGCCGGGGCCGGACCACCAGCACCCAAGTTCCCCTCCTCCTCCATGCGTGCGGGCTCCATGCTTGGTGCCCTTGCCGGGGACGCCCCTCGTGGCGGCGTAGTCGATGGGGGTGGTGTGTTGGGAGTAGCCCCCTACGGCTCCTGCTGCTGCTGCTCCCGTCCTACAGAACCGGCAAGGTCAGCACCTTTAGCATCGAACGCCAACTGCATGTCGAGAGAGAAAAGGGTGGCGGACTTACACTGGGGGTTGTGCCGGGGGCTGCCGTCGGAGCTGCTCAACACCACCAGTGGTGTCTCTGTAGCCCCGGCCGGGGGCTGGCCGCTCGCCGAAGCCTTGGCCCTCTTCACCCTCTGGGCCAACGTCTCTGCGGCCCTGAAGAAGCAAGAACAAGTCAAGATGAGTGGCATGGTCAAGAGAGATGGGGATGACGATAAAGAATGGAATACTTACTCGTCGTCCATCTCCTCCTCCTCTGCCGTCTTCCTCTTCCTCTTTGGGCTGAGGGGTCCGAGGTCGAAGGGGAACTCCGCGTCACCCTCCGAATCGACGTCTGCCAGGGGAGGCGAAGAAGGGAGCGGAGTTTGTGCGCGCCTCGACGAAGAGGGAGCTGCCGCTTTCTTCTTCTCGGCGGCCTTTGTCGATCTCTTCGCTGCCGTGGCCCTCATGAGGCGCCCGGATCCCTCCAGGGCCAATTGAGGCTGCGCAGTCTTGCCGGGTCGGACCGGCTCGTCGGAGCAGGCCCGCCGCAAGACTCGCCCTCTTCCCCTGGCTGGCGCTGAGCCAGCAGCCACATCCTCCTCCGATGACGACTCGTCAGCCGCGTCCTCAACCAGTGGAGCCCTGGTGCTGGCACTGCTAGCCTCTCCGGCAGCCGCCGCCCACTGGGCGAACTCCTCCTCCTCCGCAGCCGCGGCGTCCTGGTCCTCCATACCTCCGAAGCTGCCGGCCTCCCTGATGAGTTGTGCCTCCCTTGCCCTGGCGGCGATGTAGTCCAGCTCCTCCGGGGTGGTGTCCCTGACGAGCCACCGCTCGGCGTCGGGATTGACGCACACCTCGACCAGAGTGTCGAAGAACTGCTGCACGACCTCGTCCTACGGCTCCTGCCAGCTCGGGACGGGGTCGTGCGCGCTGCACTCCGGCATCATGGCGACGATCTCGGACCGGCGCGAATTGTTGCACAGTGGGACAACTCCCGCTGGCAGGCTGAAAAACTGCCCCTTGACGGCCTTGCCGGCCTTTGCGGCAGCTTTCGCGGCCTTGCCGGTCCGCTCGACCTCTCCACCGCGACTCACGTCCAGCTGGAAAAGCCGCTGACAGAAATGGGCGTGTCCCATCACTGTGAGGTTGTGGTTGAGGCCAGAGCGGAGCCGCATGACGTCGGCCGGGTTCCTGAAGACCAGGCTGGCCTCCCCTTCTTGTGCAGTGGAGCGATCCGGCGGCGAATGAAATCCACCCCGATCATCTCGAGGGTGAGTCCGGCCTGGACGAGCCGGTTCATCCTGGTGAAGGCAACGGTGAGCCTCCCGTCGGCGGCATCGACGTCGCTCCAATCGCTGCCGCGGACCGGCGGCGTCCGGTGGACCCTCCAGAATGCTGGCGGCTCGTCTTCCTCAATCCAGCACCACCGGCCGCGCCATTCGTCCTACCTCTCCTTCACGGTGCCCTACGGGTACACCACCTTGGGTCGCGGAATCCAGGCGATGCATCCAGAGACCGCGCCTCTCGGCTGGATCCGAGGGGTGAAGTAGTGGCAGAAGAGCGCCGTGTTGGGCTGCACTCCGACAAAGCCCTCGCAGAGGTGCGCGAAGAAAGCCATGCACGCCACCGCATTTGGGGTGAAATCCAGAAGACGGAAGCCAAAGGTGTGCATGACGTCGCAGAAGAAATCGAAGAAGGGAGGACACAACCCGCAAGAGAAGTAATCAACAAAGAAGGGGTACCGATTTGAGCCGGGCGGGGCGCAAGCGGCCGGAACGACGCGCGTCGCCGGATGGCCCAAGTCCTTCGCCCGATCCCCCGTCTCCGCCCCCCCAAAGGGGTTTGAAAGCAGCCCGGGGCTCGAAGACGTCGACCGACGACGGGATGAAGATAGCGGACTTCGTCCGATCCCCCGTAAACACGCCCTCCGGCGGCGCCACAGGCCCGACACCATTGGCCGCCCCTTTGCCCTTGGCGGGTTTGGACGCCATGGCGGCTGAATGGGAAGGCTGAGGGAAGGAGATGGCGAAGCAACATCGGCGGGCGACGGCGAAGGCTTCGGAAGGAAGGAAGAAAGGAAACAGCGGCTCTAAGATTGGAAGAGGCGCGAGGAAAATGGAGGAAGTGAGCAGCGTGCTCGCGGTTATTCCTTTTTATGGGGGAAAACGCGAGCCACCTCCTTTCACATTTACTGGGACGTGAAGCATGCCTGCGGAAACCGCCCCACGCATGCCGCCCACGTCACGCAGGCCCCTCCACCCCGCACCGCGCGCGCGGGTCATGGGAGGCGTAGCACGCGGAAATTTTACCACGATGAAAACCACCCCGCCTGCCCGTGCACCGTTCTGGGCCTGGCCCAACAACGTGTCGCACTTATGTGTGGCCCAGGCCCGGGGGCTCCTGTCGGTGTACAAAAAGAGGGGTACACTTTTTCTACCCCTATGACTGTGCACGGGCAGTCTGAGCCACGGCGCCACCACACCAAGCATGGCGAGGGAGGCGAGCCGGGGCAAGACTGAAGCTCGATGGAGACTGGAGCGACGCCAAGAACAAGACCATAAAGAGCAAAAGGACGAAGCGGCTTCCCCCGGCAGGATCCTTGCCGGGGCCGGCTCTGGCAACCCCGGCAAGACCCTTGCCGCGGCAGGTCACCCCGCGCCTACGGAGCGAATCACCCTTGAGTCCACCGCCCCCATGGGGCGAGGATTCGGGAGATATCCCCGTGGTGGCATGCAAATCTTTGTGAAGACATTCAAGATCAGATGCAAGTTAAGAAGACGATGACCCTTGGCGGGATCCCAGCCAAGGAGGACCAGAAGGCCCCCGGCAAGCACCTTGCCGGGGATGACAGCAGGCCCCACGGCAAGACCCCTGCCGGGGCCCCGGCAAGGCCCTTGCCGAGGACACCCACGGGGCCACCGTCCGGCCCGCACCGACTGGGTTTCCACCAACCCACGCAGCTGCCGACCCAACCAGCTGGACATGCTCATGCGTGGCAACCCAAAGATCTTCGTGGAGACCCGCCGTTGCGCCACCTCAGCTGCCTGTCTGCCTACATGGCACCTCAGGCACCGCTGGCCAGGGCGCGTGTCAACACGAGGAGGAGCGACGACGGACAAGACGGACGTCTCCCCCCGTCCCCGATAAAGCAAGGACACCTAAGCTGGGCGCATTAAATGCACCTTGTCCTGTAATGCGAGGGATAACCTTGCATCACTGTACCCTTTCCACCTCCTGTGTGCCACTGTGGCAACCCCTTTTCCCTATAAAAGGAGGCCCGAGGCGACCAGGAGGAGGATTCGGCTTTTTGGAACGGCTCACGGCCCTTTTGGAGCTCCTCGTTAGCTGAAGAACACCAAAGTATAATCCACCAAAGCAGGAGTAGGGTTTTACGCATCTTTCCAGCCCGAACCTGGGTAAAGGAACCGTGTCCTGACCGTTATATCCGCTCTTCTCTCAACCCCGCGCCCCGCAACCGTAGTAGGGATTCTTGTGATCCCATAGGTGTCGATCCAAATACCCCGAAAAATAGCAAAGAGTCTCTTGTGTCCCCAACACACCCAATACAATGGTAAATTGTATAGGTGCACTAGTTCGGCGAAGAGATGGTGATACAAGTGCAATATGGATAGTAGATATAGGTTTTTGTAATCTGAAAATATAAAAACAGCAAGGTAAAAAGTGGTAAAAGTGAGCATAAACGGTGTTGCAATGATAGGAAACAAGGCCTAGGGTTCATACTTTCAATAGTGCAAGTTCTCTCAACAAGGATAACATAATTGGATCATATTACTAGCCCTCAACATGCAACAAAGAGTCACTCCAAAGTAACTAATAGCGGAGAAAAAACGAAGAGATTATGGTAGGGTACGAAACCACCTCAAAATTATCCTTTCTGATCGATCTATTCAAGAGTCTGTAGTAACGCTCAATCTATCATAGAGTTCGTACTAGAATAACACCTTAAGACACAAATCAACCAAAACCCTAATGTCACCTAGATACTCCATTGTCACCTCAAGTATCCGTGGGCATGATTATACGATATGCATCACACAATCTCAGATTCATCTATTCAACCAACAAATAGAACTTCAAAGAGTTCCCCAAAGTTTCCACCGGAAAGTCAAGACGAAAACGTGTGCCAACCCCTATGCATAGATTCCCAAGGTCACGTAACCCGCAAGTTGATCACCAAAACATGCATCAAGTGAATCACGTGATATCCCATTGTCACCACAGATAAGCACATGCAAGACATACATCAAGTGTTCTCAAATCCTTAAAGACTCAATCCAATAAGATAACTTCAAAGGGAAAACTCAATCCATTACAAGAGTGTATAGGGGGAGAAGCATCATAAGATCCAACTATAATAGCAAAGCTCACGATACAACAAGATCGTGCCAGCTCAAGAACACGAGAGAGAGAGAGAGATCAAACACATAGCTACTGGTACATACCCTCAGCCCCGAGGGTGGACTACTCCCTCCTCGTCATGGTGAGCGCCAGAATGATGAAGATGGCCACCGGTGAGGGTCCCCCCTCCGGCAGGGTGCCGGAACAGGGTCTAGATTGGTTTTCGGTGGCTACAGAGGCTTTCGGCGGCGGGATTCCCGATCTTGGTTATTTTCCCGAGGTTTTAGTATATATAGGAGGTGTTGGAGTCGGGGCCAAGCAAAGGGGGGCTACAGGCTGTCCACGAGGCAGGGGGGCGCGTGATGGCTTCTCGCCCCTCGTTGGTTACCCCAAGTGGAAGGTTTGAGATGTAGCGTAGCGGTAGTTTTCCCTTGGAAAAGATACCAAGGATCGAATCCCGTGAGACTCCGAGGGTCGACAAGAAGGTGTCAATAGCGCCAGAGACTTTTGCTTGACAGGACCTACACACAGATACAAATAACTTTGCTCCCAAGGAGTACAGAGAGGTTGTCAATCCCTCCGGCCTTGTCGTTTACAAAGGATCAAACGCAAGAGATAATAGTGATAGGTATGACTGCAACTAGTAAATAAGAACAGGAAGTAAATAGCGGGTGTGATCAGTGATGGTAATATGGACCGGGGTCCCATGATGTTCACTAGTGATGTCTCTCTCCCAAAAGACGATAAAACAACTAAGCGAGGTAAACAAATTACAGCTGGGCAATTGACAGGATTATGTGCGCAAACCAATGCTAACTATGCTGTACAGAAAGGTAGAGGCTCAAAAGCATGGGCGGTACGCCAAGGCAAGTAGACCAAAATCCATCTGCATCTACTACTAATCATCCACCTTGAGATATCTATCCAGAACATCTCGCTGGTATTAAGTTGCGAGTCCCACCCAAAGTGTAAACTCAAAGCAACAGACAACTGCATTAAAAGAACTTTGCGTAAAGTAAACAATCCTTGCACCGGCAAGTACAAGCACCGTTGTTTTCCCCCTTGTGGCAACAACACATCCCCTAGACTCATGTTTCTGTCACTCAAGCTAGTCATCGAGGGGCATGAACCCACAATCAAGCATAACGTTCCCTCTTGGAGTTACTACCTACTACTTGGCCAAAGCAATAAACAGCAACGGAGAACATGCAAGAATTACTCAAGAACATAAATATAAAAGAGGTGAATCAAATATATTACTCACACACAATCTGAACATAATCTCATAATCCATCGGATCCCAGCAAACTCAGCATAGCAACAGCATAAAGATTACATATGTGCCTCGATCATGTAGGGCAGCTCACGAGGTCTAATCGGTGAAGAACAAAGAGGGGAGGAGAACATCACATAGCTACTGGTCATGGACCCATGGTCCAGTGGGGGACTACTCACAACTCATCCGGGAAGCGTCCATGGTGGTGGAGAAGCTCCCGGTGGTGATCCTCCCCTCCGGCAGGGTGCCGGGAAGAGTTCTCCCGGTGCTCCCGATCTTGGAAGCGCGGCGGCGGCGGAACAGAGATGAGATCGCGAAAAAGGGTTCCGTCCTCGAGGGTTTCGGGACGCGATGTAAATATATGCCAAAGGGGGTCACCAGAGGAGGTAAGGGGGGCCCAGGCGCCCCCCCGACGCGGCCAGGAGGGGGGCCGCGTGGGCAGGCTGCCTGGGCTGCCCCTGGCTCCCCTTTGGCCCCACTTCTGGCGCGTGGAAGCTTCCGGAGCGCTGATTTTATATATATATTTCCCGGATTTTTTCTGGCAATTTAAGTAATGGGAAAACCTGAAATAGAAAAACAGCAGAAAACAGAAACTGGCACTGGGGTGCACTGAGTTAATAGGTTAGTCCAAATATGATCAAAAGTGTATGGAAGTGCATAAATATCATAGCAATATCACACAAAAGAGGCATGGAGCAAGCAGAAATTATAGATACGTTTTGGACGTATCAACATCCCCAAGCTTAATTCCTGCTCGTCCTCGAGTAGGTAAATGATAACAAGCATTATTTCGGTGGTGACATGCTATTAACCATATAAGAACTTTTAAGTAAAGTAATCAAGGTATGTAATCCAATTCAAGTCATAACAGGCAAGAGTCTATATTAGCGTTGTAACAAGTAACATAAGAACATAAAGGTGCAAGAGCTCTCGCTGTCCGTGACTCGAATGTCTCCAAATGGTGTTTGCGTGCAAGAAAGGGGATAGGGATATATGAGAGAGTAAAACATAGTTTTTGTATTGTTGAGAACTTAATCTACTAAAGTTTCACACTTGGTCTTCTTTGGAATCTTATCTTGACTCATCCCCAGACCGTCAGCCAGGTACAAGTCAAAATGATCCACTCCCTTTTGATATTTTGAGCACTCATGCAATGGATGAGCGTAAGCAAGAAAGTCGACACTTAGGATGGCAAATAGAGAAGGATGATAGAGGGGGAAGACAAAAAAGGTGTGAAAGGCTCACATCAATAAGGACAATCATCGGCGAGAGAAAGCCAAATGATAGATATGATGCGAGGAGTAGGGATTGCCATGCAACGGATGCACATATGAGCTAAGGTAAGCTCTCCAATGGAACTAGTGGGGGTGCATCCAACTCGCTTGCTCAAGAAGACCTAGAGCTCTTTTGAGGAGGCTCATCATTGGAATATACAAGCCAAGTTCTATAGTGTAAAGGTCCCCACATAGCTATATGCATAAATGATAATCTCTATGGAGTACAAGGTATAAGATGGAGTACGAGTGTGGATCTCTCAAAAGAAATAGTAGTGTGCCCCCTTCTCTCTTTTTATTTCCTTTTCTATTTTTCTATTTTTTTTGTGGCCTCAATGGCTCTTTCTATTTATCTCTCATTTGTCCTCTTTGGGATCTTTTGATTTTGTCCTCTTTGGGATCTTTTGATTTGTCCTCTTTGGGATCTTTTCCTCACTTAGGGACAACACTCTATGTATTACAAGAAATATAGAAGATCTTTCACACTTTACAAAAGTACTCAACATAAAGAAAATGAAACTATCATGATGTATACAAATGTATGCCTCTGCCAGTCTAGCAGGATATGCAATGATACTAGCGCGTCATGTAGCAATGATTAGGGCAAGGCCCAACTAGCATGCGGCTCATCGATCAAGCAAAAAGCATGTATGACATGAAGATCAAGTCATGAGAGGATGGATGTTGCATGACAATGTATCTCGGAAAGGCTATGGAAATGCCTTAATAGGTAGGTATGGTGGCTGATTTGAGGAAGGATATAATGAGGCTTATGATGACAGAGCGTATCGTGCCAAGGATTTGGATGCATCGGCGAAGTATGCGCCAACTCTCGAGGTGAGAAAGGGCAATGCACGGTACCGAAGAAGCTAGAAAAATATGGATAGGTGGAAGTGTCAACCTTCGAATACTCACATTAGTCCGAAGAACTCCTGCACTTATTATCGGTAACTCTCAATCTAATTAGGAGGTTCACAAAGAGACAAGTACCCTGAGGAGGTGTGTATGGGGGTTTGGTTACCCTTGCTCATCCTCGACCCATGGTACGTGAGTGTACTCTAATATTCGATCCCTCCAAAGATTAGTGATCCATTTAGTAGCTAAAGTTCTCAACTATTTTGTAGGTTTTCGAAAATAAACACGGATTGCCCAAAATACGACATCTATCACTAATAGGCTAAAGCTCTTGACACCAAAAGTTCAGACATTACTCATGGCAATACCTCAAAACTATTGCAAGATACTACTAAAATTAAATAGCAACCTCAATTACCTACTTTAAGTTAAGACACACAACTCAGTGCAACAGACAAACTCTCTTAACAAGATAAACATGAAAACTCAAGAGAGTTTAGCAACCAACTAAGCAAAAGCTCTTTAAAAAGAAAAGCATGAAAACTAAGAGCTAAACATGATAGTAGCTATTGAAAGACAAAGAACATACACAGCAAAGATAAGCATGAAAATCATATGTTGTGTTCTAGGTTGGAGTGGAGCGTGTTTCTCTCCCACACAAAGAAAGCTGGGTTCTAACTCGTTATGAACAGCAAGCAAAGCTAAAGGAAACTAAAAAGGAAACTAAAAGCAAGACGCTCCAAGCATAGCACATAACACATGAAGTGATTAAAATATAGTGGAACGAAAGACGAACTGATAATTGTTGCTGGAGAAGGGGATGCACGGGGGCATCCCCAAGCTTAGATGCTTGAGTCTTCTTGAATATTTCTTGGGGGTACACGGGGGCATCCCCAAGCTTGAGCGTTTGACCCTCCTGAATCTTTTTATCATCTTCCCTCGCACACTTGAAAACTCCCTTCATACATAACCCATCATAATCTGATTAGCGAGGTCAGTAACCATAATAAAATATTTTTTCCTTGCTGGAAATAAGGATAATCTTGAAGGGCTACTGTTTCTCAAGATTGCCAAAAGGTTTTTGCAAAGAAAAAGCAAGCTCAAGGTTTGCAAAACGAAGGAGAGGCAAAATAGGACAGAATCTGTGAAAAACAGACCAGCAGGTAGTAAATAATTTTTTCGGGGCACTTCTGCAACTCAAATCAAAAAACTCAGAACAGACGCCCGAAAGCCAATTGTATAGAGCACGCTGTCGAAACAATTCTGACATAAAAGATGAACGGGTGATTTTATACGAATTTTTCTGTCCAAGGACAGAATCTGTTTCCTGGACAGCACGTCACAACTTTTGAACTTTCTTGCAATCAGAGGCTAAACTTGGCACAAAGCTAAAAAGTAAAGATACAACGATGATGCTACTATAGTAACAAACATCAAGACACAACAAAAGCAAAATAAAATTTTATTCATTGTGGGCTGCCTCCCAAAAGCGCTTTCTTTTATGCCTTTAAGCTAGGCATAGTGCAAAGAGGAATCAAAAATCATCATAATAATCGGAGTTATAAATTGCTTCAAATGGTTCCTCAACAAGTTCATCCTTGTTCCTTCTAGGAAAGGGGTACGTACCTTTTGCCTTCCCGCGTAGGCGGATTTGTCCCTTACCTATATCGATGAAGCCTTTTACGGCTCGGAGGAAGTCCCTTCCAAGCACTATATTTCCTTGGTTTGGATTCATGATGAAGAATCAACCATTGCAATCCCTTTAAGGAATGTAACTGGCACGTCTTTTAAACTTCCCTGGATCTCAGAAATATCTCCATTAGCATGTTCATGATAGGATGATAATATTTCCATGTTAAATTTTAAAGAATCATGAACAATTTTTGGCATAGTAGAAACCATAGATCCAATATCACAATAAGCAAGGAAGTCTTGATTAGAGATGCTAATCCTAACAAAAGGCTCCCAATCATTGTCTATTGCCAAAATATCTCTCTTATTGGGTTTGGGTTTCTCTACCTTCGTCAAGTCTAGAGCATCCATTCTTTTCTCAATAGTAGCAAGTCTATCTATGACAGTATCAAAACTATGATCATAAACAAAGTAACTAGATAGACCATGTATAGTTTCAAGAGCTCTAGCTTCATCACACTCTAGGAAATCTCCTTCAGCTATAATATCAAGAGAGTGTTTACACCATTTAAAAAGACCATGATAAAAATTTCTAAGCACAATTTTTATAGGTATCCAAGGCATAATTCTCCTATGTGCATCAGAAATTCTATCCCATGCCTTCTTCATATTTTCTCCATCCCTTTGATGGAAATCTAGAACTGCTGATTCCCTCAAAGTACCAAGTCCTAACATGTTTGACTAAACAGAAAGGACTGCTAACAGAAAAGCAAATAATTTTTGTGATTTTTGATAAAGGGAACTAAAGCAAAAACTGAAAGGTAAACTAACAAGACTAATAAGCAAAGATAAAAGATAGCGTGCAACTCCCCTATCTTGAAGAGTGGAGTCCTCGGCAACGGCGCCAGAAAACTTTGCTTGATGGCTTCTCGCCCCTCGTTGGTTACCCCAAGTGGAAGGTTTGAGATGTAGCGTAGCGGTAGTTTTCCCTTGGCAAAGATACCAAGGATCGAATCCCGTGAGACTCCGAGGGTCGACAAGAAGGTGTCAATAGCGCCAGAGAATTTTGCTTGACAGGACCTGCACACAGATACAAATAACTTTGCTCTAAACGAGTACAGAGAGGTTGTCAATCCCTCCGGCCTTGTCGTTTACAAAGGATCAAACGCAAGAGATAATAGTGATAGGTATGACTGCAACTAGTAAATAAGAACAGGAAGTAAATAGCGGGTGTGATCAGTGATGGTAATATGGACCGGGGTCCCATGATGTTCACTAGTGATGTCTCTCTCCCAAAAGACGATAAAACAGCTAAGCGAGGTAAACAAATTACAGCTGGGCAATTGACATGATTATGTGCGCAAACCAATGCTAACTATGCTGTACAGAAAGGTAGAGGCTCAAAAGCATGGGCGGTACGCCAAGGCAAGTAGACCGAAATCCATCTGCATCTACTACTAATCATCCACCTTGAGATATCTATCCAGAACATCTCGCTGGTATTAAGTTGCGAGTCCCACCCAACGTGTAAACTCAAAGCAACAGACAACTGCATTAAAAGAACTTTGCGTAAAGTAAACAATCCTTGCACCCGCAAGTACAAGCACCGTTGTTTTCCCCCTTGTGGCAACATCACATCCCCTAGACTCATGTTTCTGTCACTCAAGCTAGTCATCGAGGGGCATGAACCCACAATCAAGCATAACATTCCCTCTTGGAGTTACTACCTACTACTTGGCCAAAGCAATAAACAGCAACGGAGAACATGCAAGAATTACTCAAGAACATAAATATAAAAGAGGTGAATCAAATATATTACTCACACACAATCTGAACATAATCTCATAATCCATCGGATCCCAGCAAACTGAATTAAGCTCGGGGATGCTTGATACGTCTCCAACGTATCTATAATTTTTGATTGTTCCATGCTATTATTTATAAAGTCTTGGATGTTTAATGGGATTTATCATTCACTTTTATATCATTTTTGGGACTAGCCTACTAACCAAAAGGCCCAGTACATATTGTTGTTTTTGCCTATTTCAGGGTTTTGCAGAAAAAGAATAGCAAACCGACTCCAAACGGAATGAAACCTTCGTGAGAGATATTTTTGGCGAAAATCACGCACACGGAGCTTGAGGACCAAGTCAGGGGACAGAGATGTGGCCCTTGAGGGTGGGGGCGCCCCCCCTTCCCAGGGCGCGCCCCCTGCCTTGAGGCCCCCTCAAGTGGCCCCCGGTGCCCTCCTTCTTCCTATATAAGTCCACGTACCCCAGAAACTCCGTACACAGAGAGAAAACCCTAATTCCACCACCGTAGCTTGTGTTCCCGTGGAGATACCATCTTGGATCCTGTTCCGGAGCTCCACCGGAGGGGGATCCATCACGGAGGCCTTCTTCATCATCATCATCGCCCTCAGCATGAGTTGTGAGTAGTTTACCACAGACCTTCGGGTCCATAGCTAGTATCTAGATGGCATCTTCTCTCTCTCCGGATCTCAATACAAAGTTCTCCTCGGTCTTCGAGGAGATCTATTCGATGTAATCTCTTTTTGCAGTGTGTTTGTCGAGATCCAATGAATTGTGAGTTTATGATCAAGGTTATCTATGAAAGATATTTGGTTCTTCTCTAAACTTTTTATGTGTGCTCATAATATCCTTGCAAGTCTCTTTGAATTATTGGTATGGTTTGACCTACTAGATCTATAGTTCTTGCAATGGGAGAAGTGCTTGGCTTTGGGTTCAATCTGGCGGTGTCCTTTCCCAGTGACAGTAGGGGCAGCAAGGCACGTATTGTATTGTTCCCATCAAGGATAAAAAGATGGGGTTTACATCATATTGCTTGATTTTATCCCTCTACCTTATGTCATCTTGCTTAAGGCGTTACTCTGTTCGTATGAACTCAATACACTAGATGCATGCTGGATAGTGGTCGATGTGTGGATTAATAGTAGTAGATGCAGACAGGAGTCGGTCTAATTGTCTCGGACATGATGCATATATACAATGATCATGCCTAGATAGTCTCATAATTATTCGCTTTTCTATCAATTGCTCGACAGTAATTTGTTTACCCGCCATAGAATATCGCTATCATGAGAGAAGCCACTAGAGAAAACTATGGCCCCGGGGTCTATTCTCAACATATCAATCTAAATCTACTTTGCTTTTACCGCTTTTATTTACTATTTTATTAAACTAAAAATACCAAAAATATAAACTATCATCTCCATCAGATCTCACTCTCGTAAGTGACCGTAAAGGGATTGACAACCCCTTATCGTGTTGGCTGTGAGGTTCTTATTTGTTTGTGCAGGTGCGAGGGACTGGCGCGTGGTCTCCTACTGGATTGATACCTTGGTTCTCAAAAACTGAGGGAAATACTTACACTACTGTGCTGCATCTCCCTTTCCTCTTCGAGGGAATACAACGCAAGCTCAACAGGTAGCAAGAAGAATTTCTGGCGCCGTTGCCGGGGAGGCTTATTCAAAAGTCATATACCAAGTACCTATCACAAACCCTTATCCTTCGCATTGCATTTTTTGCCTCTTGTCTTCCTCTCCCCCACTTCACCCTTGCCGTTTTATTTGCCCTTCTTCCACCGTGTGTTTATCGTTCGCTTGCTTCTTGCTTGCTTGTGTGTGTCTGCGTGCTTTCTTGTCACTATGGCTCTCCCTGTTAGTGTTGACCCTCACCTCAAGAGGCTGGAGGAGATTGAAAACAATGTTAGACATTTTATGACTATACAATTTGAGCATAATGACTTTTTCAGAAGTGAGCTTAAAGAACAGAAAAAGTTTATGGAGTATATGAATAAAGACCTAGATGATATGTCTAAGGAATTTTATGGTTTGAAATCTCAGTTTGCTCACCTCGAGAACTTAATTGCCCAAATTTTGGATAAATAGTCCACCTTGATCAATAAGATGGCTGCTAAACCGGAAGAGCCTGAAAATAAAGATGAAGATCTGAAAGTTATTGATATGTCTCCTATTAGATCCTTGTTTTCTAGTGTTAATCTTGATGAAAATAGGATTGGAGATGATTCTGCTTTAAGTTGTCCCAATGATTCAGAGTTTTTAGATCTTGATGCTAAAGATGTCAAGGGATTCAATTATGATAATTTCTCTTTGATTGATTGTATTTCCTTGTTGCAATCCAAGCTAAATTCTTCGCATGCTTATAGTCAAAATAAAGCTTTCACTAAACATATAATTGATGCTTTGATGCAATCTTATGAAGAAATACTTGAGTTGGAAGTTTCTATACCTAGAAAGCTTTATGATGAGTTGGAACCTACTAGAAAAAATTGGGTGCTAGTGTCTCCACTATCCCAAAAACTTTGTGTGATTTGCTAGGGTTCCATGAGCTTGATGATTGTTCTTTAAATTTGCATCTTGTGGATTCCACTATTAAGAAACCTATGGGAAGAATTAATGATGTTTTATTATTGCCAATAGGAATTACGTGCCCGTAGATTTCATTGTTCTTGATATAGATTGCAATCCTTCATGTCCTATTATTCTTGGTAGACCTTTCCTTAGAACGATTGGTGCAATTATTGATATGAACGAAGCAAATATTAGATTCCAATTTCCATTAAGGAAAGGCATGGAACACTTTCCTAGAAAGAAAATCAAATTACCATATGAATCTATCTTGAGAGCCACTTATGGATTGCCTTCCAAAGATGGCAATACCTAGATCTATCTTGTATCGTGCCTAGCTAGGGGCGTAAAACGATAGCGCTTGTTGGGAGGCAACCCAATTTTATGTTTTTGTTTTTGTTGGTGTTAGGGAATAAATATTTCATCTAGCTTCTGATTAGATGTGGTTTCATGTTTTTTAGTGTTTGTGCCAAGTAGAACCTTTGGGAAGACTTGTGTGAAGTTTATATGATCGTGCTGTGAAAAATAGAATCATTAGATCTTGCTAAAGTAGTCGTGAAATTTTACTGGAGCGTGATTTTTAGTTGATTCTTTTTGAAGATGATTGGTAGACAAATTTCGCAAATGTACCAATTTAGTTTGAATTTTTTGGAGTTCCAGAAGTAGGCGAACCCTGCAGATTACTACAGATTGTTCTGTCTTTGACAGATTCTGTTTTTCGTGTGTTGTTTGCTTATTCCGATGCATCTATGAGTAGTATTGGAGGATATGAACCATAGAGAAGTTGGAGTACAGTAGGTTTAACACCAATATAAACAAAGAATGAATTCATTGTTGTACCTTTGAGTAGTGGTTTGCTTTCTTTTACTGACGGAGCTCACAAGAATTTTGTCTAAGTTTTGTGTTGTGAAGTTTTCAAGTTTTGAGTATTGCTTTGATGGACTATGGAACAAGGAGTAGCAAAGGCCTAAGTTTGGGGATGCCCATGGAACCCCAATTAAATTCAAGATAATCAAAAGCCTAAGGTTGGGGATGCCCCGGGAAGGCATCCCCTCTTTCGTCTTCATCCATCGGTAACTATACGTGGAGCTATATTTTTATTCGCAACAGGATATGTGTTTTGCTTGGAGCGTCTTGTATAATTTGAATATTTGCTTGTTAGTTTGCCGCAATCATCCTTGCTGGACACACCTATTTGAGAGAGTTAAATATGGCCTAGAAATTGTTAGAACACTCTATGTGCTTCACTTATATCTTTTGAGTTGAATAATTTTTGCTCTAGTGCTTCACTTATATCTTTTAGAGCACGGTGGTGGTAATATTTTGTAGAAATTGTTGAACTCTCATGCTTCACTTATATCTATCTGAGAGTCTATTAAAACAGCATGGTAATGTGTTTATGCTAAAGAAACTAGTCTTCACATGATGAACATCCAATGTCAATGTAGTAAAAAAAAACACCAAGTGCATTGAATAGAATGAGATGTTGGATGCTTGATAATTGTTTTGAGATATGAGGATAGTGATACTAGAGTCATGCTAGTGGAGTTATTATGAAATTGAGAAATACTTGTGTTAAGGTTAGTGATTCCTGTATCATGCACGTATGGTGAACCGCTATGTGACGAAGTTAGAGCATGAGGTATTTGTAGAGTGCCAACCTTTGTGTGGAGGTCGGGGGCGCGCGATGGTTAACTCCTACCAACCTCCCCCCTAGGAGCATGCATTGATTACTTTGTTTTGATGACTCGTAGATTTTTTCAATAAGTATATGAGTTCTTATGACTAATGTTGAGTCCATGGATTATACACACTCTCACCCTTCCACCATTGCTAGCCTCTCTTGTATCGCGCAACTTTCGCCGGTGCCATAAACCCACTATATATCCTTCCTCAAAACAGCCACCATATTGTTCCTCAAAACAGCCACCATACCTACCTATCATGGCGTTTCCATAGCCATTCTGATATATATTGCCATGCAACTTTCCACCGTTCCATTTATATGACACGCATCATATTGTCATATTGCCATGCATGATCATGTAGTTCACATTGTATTTGTGGCAAAGCCACCATGCATAACTTCATACATGTCACTCTTGTTTCATTGCACATACCGGTACACCGCCCGAGGCATTCATATAGAGTCATACTTTGTTGTTGTAGTATCGAGTTGTAATTTCGTGTTGTAATGAAAGTGTGATGATCATCATTATTAGAGCATTGTCCCATTGGAGGAAAGGCTAAATCTATAAAGCCCCTCCGCAAAAAAATAAAAAAAGAAAGGCCAAAAAAAAGGCCCAAAAAAAAGAAAAAAAGAAAAAGAAAAAGGGACAATTGCTACTATCTTTTTCCACACTTGTGCTTCAAAGTAGCACCATGTTCTTCATTGTAGAGAGTCTGATGTTTAGTCACTTTCATATACTAGTGGGAATTTTCATTATAGAACTTGGCTTGTATATTCCAACGATGGGCTTCCTCAAATGCCCTAGGTCTTCGTGAGCAAGCAAGTTGGATGCACACCCACTAGTTTCTTTTGTTGAGCTTTCATTCATATCTAGCTCTAGTGCATCTGTTGCATGGCAATCCCTACTCACTCACATTGATATCTATTGATGGGCATCTCCATCGCCCGTTGATACGCCTAGTCAATGTGAGACTATCTCCCTCCTTTTTGTCTTCTCCACAACCACCTCTATTCCACCCATAGTGCTATATCCATGGCTCACGCTCATGTATTGCGTGAAAGTTGAAAGGTTTGAAAAGATAGAGTATGAAAACAAATGCTTGGCTGAAATCGGGGTTGTGCATGATATGAATATTTTGTGTGATGAAGAGGGAGCATAGCAAGACTATATGATTTTGTAGGGATAACTTTCTTTAGCCAGAGTATTTTGAGAAGACATGATTGCTTTGTTAGTATTGCTTGAAGTATTGTCATTTCTTATGTCAATATAGACTTTTATCTTGAATCTTTCAGATCTGAACATTCATGCCACAATTAAGAGAATTACATTGAAACACTATATTGGTTAGCATTCCACATCAAAAAAAATCTTTATCATTTACCTACTCGAGGACGAGCAGGAATTAAGCTCGGGGATGCTTGATACGTCTCCAACGTATCTATAATTTTTGATTGTTCCATGCTATTATTTATGAAGTCTTGGATGTTTAATGGGCTTTATCATTCACTTTTATATCATTTTTGGGACTAACCTACTAACCCAAAGGCCGAGTCCATATTGCTGTTTTTTGCCTATTTCAGGGTTTTGCAGAAAAAGAATATCAAACGGAGTCCAAACGGAATGAAACCTTCGCGAGAGATATTTTTGGAGAAAATCACGCACGCAGAGCTTGAGGACCAAGTCAGGGGACAGAGAGGTGGCCCTCGAGGGTAGGGGGCGCCCCCCCTTCCTAGGGTGCGCCCCGGCCTCAAGGCCCCCTCAAGTGGCCCCCGGTGCCCTCCTTCTTCCTATATAAGTCCACGTACCCCCAGAAACTCCGTACACAGAGAGAATACCCTAATTCCACCACCGTAGCTTCTGTTCCCATGGAGATCCCATCGTGGAGCCTGTTCTGGAGCTCCACCAGAGGGGGATCCATCATGGAGGCCTTCATCATCATCATCATCGCCCTCACCATGAGTTGTGCATAGTTTACCACAGACCTTCGGGTCCATAGCTAGTATCTAGATGGCTTCTTCTCTCTCTCCGGATCTCAATACAAAGTTCTCCTCGGTCTTCGAGGAGATCTATTCGATGTAATCTCTTTTTGCAGTGTGTTTGTCGAGATCCGATGAATTGTGAGTTTATGATCAAGGTTATCTATGAAAGATATTTGGTTCTTCTCTAAACTTTTTATGTGTGCTCATAATATCCTTGCAAGTCTCTTCGAATTATTGGTTTGGTTTGGCCTACTAGATCTATAGTTCTTGCAATGGGAGAAGTGCTTGGCTTTGGGTTAAATCTTGCGGTGTCCTTTCCCAATGACAGTAGGGGCAGCAAGGCACGTATTGTATTGTTGCCATCGAGGATAAAAAGATAGGGTTTACGTCATATTTCTTGAGTTTATCCCTCTACATCATGTCATCTTGCTTAAGGCATTACTCTGTTCGTATGAACTCAATACACTAGATGCATGCTGGATAGCGGTCGATGTGTGGAGTAATAGTAGTAGATGCAGGCAGGAGTCGGTCTACTTGTCTCGGACGTGATGCCTATATACAATGATCATGCCTAGATAGTCTCATAATTATTCGCTTTTCTATCAATTGCTCGACAGTAATTTGTTTACCCACCGTAGAATATCGCTATCATGAGAGAAGCCACTAGAGAAAACTATGGCCCCCGGGTCTATTCTCAACATATCAATCTAAATCTACTTTACTTTTACCGCTTTTATTTGCTGTTTTATTAAACTAAAAATACCAAAAATATAAACTATCATCTCTATCAGATCTCACTCTCGTAAGTGACCGTAAAGGGATTGACAACCCCTTATCGCGTTGGCTGCAAAGTTCTTATTTGTTTGTGCAGGTGCGAGGGACTGGCGCGTGGTCTCCTACTGGATTGATACCTTGGTTCTCAAAAACTGAGGGAAGTACTTTCGCTACTGTGCTGCATCTCCCTTTCCTCTTCGAGGGAATACAACGCAAGCTCAAGAGGTAGCACCCAATCACGTGTATCAACTCGATAAGGCGCTCTATGGCCTTAAACAAGCCCCACGTGCGTGGTATGAGCATCTTACCGAGTTGTTGCAAGATCATGGGTTTGAAATTGGGAAAATCGACCCCACTCTTTTTACGAAGAAGGTCAAAGGGGAGTTGTTTGTATGCCAGCTATATGTTGATGATATTATCTTTGGTTCACCTAACAAAGCTTTCAATGATGAGTTTGCCACACTCATGACCGCGGAGTTTGAGATGTCCATGATGGGAGAGTTGAAGTTCTTCCTTGGGTTCGAGATCAAACAAAGAAGAGAAGGAATCTTCATCAAACAAGCCAAATACACTCAAGACATGCTCAAGAGGTTTTATCTAAGTGATGTCAAGCCGGCTACTACTCCAATGCCCACCAAGTGCCAACTTGACATTGATCCCAATGGTAAAGTGGTGGATCAAAAGGTATATCATTCTATGATTTGATCCTTGATTTACCTTTGTGCATCTACACCAGATATCATGTTGAGTGTGGGAATTTGTGCACGGTTTCAAGCCTCACATAAGGAAAGTCACTTTGTGTCAGTCAAGCGAATCTTTCGATATTTGGCTCATACCCCAAACTTTGGCTTATGGTACCCAAGAGGAGCAAACTTCAACCTTGTAGGTTTCTCGGATTCGGATTGGGCGGGAGACAAAGTGGATAGGAAGTCCACTTCTAGAGGGTGCCAATTCCTTCGTTGCTCTTTGGTGAGTTGGTCTGCTAAGAAGCAAAGTTGTGTGTCTCTCTCGTCCACCGAAGCGGAGTATGTGGCGGCTGGTAGTTGTTGTGCACAGCTTCTATGGATGAGGCAAACTTTAAAGGATTACGGTGTCAATTGTGACAAAGTGCCTCTTTGGTGTGACAATGAAAGTGCCATCAAGATTTCTCTCAACCCGGTGCAACACCTCAAGACGAAGCATATTGAGATTAGGTATCACTTCATCCGGGAGAATATTCTGCGAGGGGAAATTGATCTTCACTATGTCAACACTCATGATAACCTTGCAGATATCTTCACGGAGCCTTTGGATGAAGCCAGATTTCGCGAGTTAAGGCATGAGCTAAATATCATAGATTTGAGCAATGTGGATTGAAACTAGGCGCACCTCCCCATACTCATCATGTTGTCTTGTGTAGATGTAGGCATGAACATAGGGGGAGTGTTGTTCTCTCAATGAACTCTTCCTCCCCCCATTATGCATAAATTGATCAAGTCTTTCACATTAGCCATTTTTATGGTACTTGTGCTTTAAAGATGAGTGTTGGTCATGGGCCCAAGGTTAAAATCTTTGCGACACCATACCATATAGCTCAAACATAGGTGGTCTCGACCACCGCCCTCTCTTCTAGAGGGTTTATCTGTGTGTTGTTTCCGTTTGCTTGTGTTTTTCTCTTCAGAGTTGTTGTGCTTTGGTTTTGTCGTGTTCCGGTTTGTCTTGTTTTGTCTCTCACAGTTTGTGTTTTTCTTGGTTTTTCGTTGGTCGTGCGTAAGCCACTTTTTCCCCTTGATCCTGCTTTGGGGCGCCTGAGCGGTACTACCGCGGCAGCAGAGCGGTACTCCCACTTATAAGTGGTACTACTGCCCTGCCGACACGGTACTACCGTGGAGCGGTACTACGGGGCACTTTGTGCTCCAGATCTGTACCCAAGCGGTACTACCGCAGCTTGCGCGGTACTACCTCTTAGGGCTAGGGGCATGTGATATGTATACCCGTTCAGTTTGCCCCATCTCCTCGTCCTCTCCTCTCTCAGGCGACTCCCCAAGCACGGGAGGTCCGCCGCCGGGCCGCCGGATCCAGGCCGTCTCCCTTCGCTCCAACCGGTGGGATCGATCCCCACCTTCTCCTCTTACCATGGATGCCGGTATTGCCCCCTTTCTTCTCTCCCTTGATTCTCTTTCTTGAATCTAGCTCTTGGGGTATATTTGTTGCATTCATCGATTTATATGTTGAATCGAGGCTTAGGAAGGACTTGGGAGAGTGATAGACTAGGTAGATTGTTGATTAGGTATAGAAATATGGATTTTTGCATCTCCGGTAGTACCGGATCGTGCCGCGGTAGGTGTCAGCCTGCTGACAACCGCTCCTGTGGTACTACCGCTGCACCCTAGCGGTACTACCGCTCTGGGTTGCGGTACTACCGCTTTGAGATGCCAATGCCCATATTTCCTTGTCTAATTTTCCATCTTTGGTGTTTATGTTTCCTTGGCATATGCACTCTTGTTCTTGTGGTTCTTGTGTGTGTGTGTGTTTCAGGTGGTAGTAGCTCCGCGCATCAGGCTCGCCGTAAGAATCCAGACCGTGCAACAGGTTCCAAGCGTTATCACTCTTGAGATGAACCAGAGGCTGCTGCTACTTCTACTGAGGGTGGCTTGTCTGAGCCGCCAAAGCGCAAGGTCAAAGTTTCAACATCGAAGATCTCCGCTGGGCGCCAGCGTGCTCATCAGATGTCTGGGATGGATTTCTATACCAAGAGGAAGCTCAATCCCTACCGTGTTGCCCAGGAGCCTGCTCTTCTGAACAATCCTTTATGGAACAGGTTTCAGTAGTCCATCTATCACGATGTCTTGAAGGAAAAAGAAGAACTTGTTTGTGAAGGTCAAGTCTGTCGATCTCTCACACATGGAGAAGGACTTGCGATACTTTGGGAATGCTCTGCAGAGATGTGAGGACTTGGATATCAAGAGGGTCATTTCTTTCAACAGGGATTTTGATGCCGAGCTCGTGGCCCAGTTCTTTGCCACCGTTCACTTTGGGCATGCTGAGGCCCGCACTCTGACCTAGATGACCAATGGCTGTCGTCTGTGTGCATCGTGGAAGGAAGCTTATCATACAATGATGAGGGTACCCAGACCCCACTTGGGTTTCGCCCTCATAAGGAGAGTGCCGCTACACATAAGGAAAAGCTTTGGCCCTATTCTACCAAGAAGGTGTCTGAGACTGGGAAGGTGTCTTATGAGCTCTGGCCCTTCCTTGACATCATGCACCGGATCTTCCGGAACTCTCTGTTTCCTTGGGTCGGCAACTTGGACCAGGTGCACTCTTACCTTGTCGACATGCTTCTATTCTGTCAGGAAGGGCAAGGCACTCAGTAGGTGCTTGATGTGTCACATGTGATGTGGTCTGAACTTTATTCTGATGTCATGGAGCGCAAGTGCATCATTTATGGACCCTATATTATGCCGCTTATCGAGGACACTTGGGTAGCCAAGTTTCCAGATGAGGAGCTTGTCGCAGACAACATGGTTTCTCATGACTCTATCGAGCTGCATCAGAAGGAAAAGTGGAGTACGTCTACTCCTCACCTCCAGAGCAGGAGACTGTCATATCTGATGATGATGGTGAGGACGATGATGGAGAGGAATATGTGCCCTCATCTGAGGAGCCCTCTTGGGCGAAGAAACTCAAGGAGAAGGTGAAGCGTCTGTTCTGCTTTCAGGCCAAGGGCCAGTACAAGGCTCACAAGGAGGCCAAGATGGCTCGTCATCGTGACAAGGCCGTTATGAGACAGGTTGGCCTTGATGTTGCTAGTGGCTCTGAGGAGCGGATCACTGATGAGGAGACTTGGACCAGACAGCACTGCCCATGGTCTGACACTAAGGAGGACACCGGAGCTCGCGCTTCTCCTCGCGCAGCTGAAGATTCTGAGGAGGAGGAGGAGCATGACTGGTAATGCCATGGAGTTCTATTACCACCGTTGTGTCTAGGTGTCGTTCCTTCCCCTTTGGTGTTTGATGCTGATACGTCCAAAACGTATCTATAATTTCTGCTTGCTCCATGCCACTTTTGGGTGATATTGCTACGATATTCATACACTTCCATACACTTTTGATCATATTTGGACTAACTTACTAATCCAGTGCACCCCAGTGCCAGTTTCTGTTTTCGGCTGTTTTTGTATTTCAGGTTTTCACGTTTCGAGAACTGCCCAGAAAAATCCAGAAAAATTATATAAAAAATCAGCGATCCGGAAACAACACTGCGTCCGAAGGGCAGCCTGGGGGGGCCACAGGGGCTCCAGGCGCCCTGTGGGCGCCCCCCCTGGGCCGCGCCGGGGGGCGCCTGGGCCCCCCGAGGCTCCCCCGGTGCCCTACTATGGCATATATTTAAAGGGTCCTCCGTAACCCTCAGAACAGGAACTCTTTTCGCGATCCCATCTCTGTTCCGCCGCCGCCGCCGCTTCCAAGATCGGGAGCACCAGGAGAACTCTTCCCGGCACCCTGCCGGAGGGGAGGATCACCACCGGGAGCTTCTCCACCACCATGGACGCCTCCCGGATGACTCGTGAGTAGTCTCCCTTGGACCATGAGTCCATGACCAGTAGCTATGTGATGTTCTCCTCCCGTTCTTGTGCTTCACTAATTAGTCCTCGTGAGCTGCCCTACATGATCGAGGCACCAATGTAATCCTTATGTTGTTGCTATGTTGAGTTTGCTGGGATCCGATGGATTATGAGATTATGTTCAGATTGATCTTGAGTAATATATTTGATTCACCTCTTTTATATTTTAGTTCATAAGTAATTCTTGCATGTTCTCCATTGTTACTTATTGCTTTGGCCGAGTAGTAGGTAGTGACTCCAAGAGGGAACGTTATGCCCGATTGTGGGTTCATGCCCCTCGATGACTAGCTTGAGTGACAGAAACATGAGTCTAGGGGATGTGCTGTTGCCACAAGGGGGAAAACAACGGTGCTTGTGCCCGCGGGTGCAAGGATTGTTTACTTTACGCAAAGTTCTTTTAATGCAGTTGTCTGTTGCATTGAGTTTACACTATGGGTGGGACTCGCAACTTAATACCAGCGAGATGTTCTGGATAGATATCTCAAGGTGGATGATTAGTAGTAGATTGTAATGCCCAAGATGGAGTTATACCTCCTACGTGTCGAGGCACGACTTAAAGGCATAAATCCATCCTAGAATGATCTCAAGTTTGGTAATCTTTGCACAACTCATGTAAAAGAGGGGATAGTAAACAGAAAATAGTTGGCTTACACTCGCCACATCACAGAATAACAGTACAAGTCTCAAACATCATACATTAAGAACATCACAACCCTCTAAGGGCAAAATCCAAATGTCAAAGTACCAAACTTAGATAAATAAACCACAGGCGGATCGAATCCTAGTAAGAGTCTCCACTACTGATCATCCGGGTATCGCACATAGTACCGACTACGCTCCTCGTCGTACTCCCAATCCAGCTCGGTGCCATCACCTGGATAGCTCACAGCTGGACCTGCATCTGGTGTGTGAAGTAACTGTGAGCCACAGAGGACTCAACAATCCCGTCTCCGGAGCACGGCAAATATCACTCAAGCAAATCACCTCAAAACATGATAACAATCTGCTATTATTAATCTACACAGAAAATCAACCAAGTTTGATATAAGATTCGCTGAAATCGGAGTTACGGGCTAAAAGTTATGCCCGAAACAAGAATTGAGCGAAAGCTGAAAATTACAGCAACATAGCAACTTCGGAGCTCAAAATAATTAAGCTACAGCACTCAAATATCATGGCAAAAGGCATGAACACAAACTAGACATATACTACAGCAACTAAGTCCAAAGGTGCACCCCCAACGGAGCCACGGATCAATAGCAATGATCTTGGACATATTGAACTTGACAATAAAATTCTGGCAGCAGAATTTTATTGAAACTTTAGAGCAAAAGATAAACATGCTACAGCCACTCAAATGGACATGTGAGGACATGGATGGAAAGACAACAATATATACTACAAGGAACAATCAAGATCCACTCCAAAACTATCATGGTTTGTCCTAGAACATCACACGAACATGGCATCGGAACGTTACAGATTTCAGACTTAGTGAAAAACCACTAAGTCCTAAAACAGCAATATCATCATGGCATATAAAAGAGCATGTTTAAGTCACCTCGAAACTAAACATGGCAAGAGGTAAGCACCTCATCAAAGTACACATGAAGGTGATCCCGAAACACACAAGCATGCATCAAGTAGGTAAACACAACGATAGCAACGAGCTCAACAAGAGGGCATTTCATAACAAGTGAAATAACATCATAGCCACATGGCACTTTGCAACGATGATAACAAGGCAATAATAAATCTACCATGCAACCTATCACAAGCAACACGTAGTTCGTGGCAAGACGAACACGTGGACATGTCATTTGCATCATTTGGACAAACGAGCTAAAAGATATCACATGGCAAAGGTGGCATAAAAATAACACATAGCAGCAGTTTATATCATGATGCACTCTTGCAACAGCAAAACAAGTGCCTAGATGATCTCTAACATGCATGACAACAACAGGTAAAACGTAGAGCAAGTTCCCACGAACGTCTGGACATATTACACGCGCAAAACGGAGCAACAGGCAAAAAGTTAGAGCAGGTCAAACATTGCATTTCAGAACAGAAAAACAGATCTGGGACTTAGGAGTGGGGAGTCAACCTTCTCAGATCTGATCGGAGGGAAAAAAAACAGCAACGGCCCGGATCTGGCGATGGGCCGCGGGGCGGCGGATCCGGCCCGCGGGACAGGCGGAGGAAGGCGGCCCGGCCGCGCGGAGCTGGTGCGGCCTGCGGTGGAGGGGCCCGGCGGCGGCTTGCGGTGAGGTGCGGGCGGCCCAGGGCGGCGGCTGGCCCAGCCGAGGAGGTGGAGGCGCGGCCTGGCGAGCTGGGAGGCGGCGGCCCAGGCGCGGCGCGGTGGCGATCTGGCGCGCGGGGGAAGAGGCGAACGGGCCCTGGAGGCGAAGCGGCCCACCGGAGACGCGCTGGCGGCGGTCGATTGGAGTGGGCCTGCGGCGCGGGAGCCTCAGGCGATGTGGTCCCTGGGCCTCCCCGATCGACTGCAGAGGTCTGGAACCTGGCCGATCGAAGGAAAAAAGGGGCGAGGCCTCCCAGGCGCTGGATCGATGCGGCGTTGACCTGGCGCCTGGTCGATCTGTCGATCGAAGAAAAACGGCGGCGCAGCTGGTTTCCCTCGGGAACAGGCTGGTGGATCTGAGATAAAAGAGGGGGATCTGAAGAAAGAAAAAAAATGAGGGGAGAGAGGAGGAAGAAGGGGATGCCCAAAATAGACTAGGAGGGTCTAATATAGAGCAGTTTTTAGGGTTAGGAGGGATCTGGGGTGCTAGGAGCCCTCCGATCGCGATCCGACGGATCCGATCGCGGGGATAGATTTAAAAGGCCTAGGAGGAGATAAAAGACTGCAGTAGGGGTGTTTCCGGGACACGAAGTGAAGGCACTTCGGACCCACACGAACAACGGATGGAATAGCAACGGAGTCCAAACGAGACGAGATTTGAGAGGCGGGTTGCACACAACAAAACAACAACACAGACAACAACCTCGCGGCACACCGGTAACGTTAAACGCCTGAACAACAAAGTAGTCCTACGGGACGTCACGGACACGTGAGGGAGCTCCGGAACGCGAAACGGACAACGGGAAGAAACACGCGGAACCGGATGCAACCGACAACACAAATGCAATGCAATGCACATGTCTACATGATATGAATGAATGCCACACACTCACACAGCAAAACGACGAAAACCCGAAAGACAAGAACCCGGAATGGAAATAGTTGAAGCCGGAGATATATTATATACCCAAAAGGGAAAGTATTACATCCGGGGCATTACAAACTCTCCTCTACCACAAAAAGATCTCGTCCCGAGATCTAGGACTGGAAAAAGGAAGGGTACTCGGAACGAAGATGATCTTCTCGTTCCCAGGTAGCTTCTCGGTCGGTGTGATGTGACCACTTGACTTTCAGAAATTTGATGGACTTGTTGCGGGTCTTGCGTTCGGTTTCTTCGAGAATAGCAACAGGATGCTCTCGGTAGGACAGGTCTTGTTGAAGATCAATCTCTTCAAACGGAATCATGCGCTCAGGTGCCTTGAAGCATTTGCGAAGCTGAGACACATGGAAGACATCATGAACATTTGCGAAGTTTGGAGGGAGCTCAAGCTGATAGGCTAGATCGCCTCTCTTGCCAAGAATCTTGAAAGGCCCGACGTATCTAGGAGCAAGTTTTCCTTTGATACCGAATCTTTGGGTTCCTTTCATCGGAGAAACTCGGAGATAGACATGATCACCGATGTCGAAAGCCAAATCACGATGCTTGCCATCATAGTAGCTCTTCTGACGCGACTGAGCGGCCTTGATATTCTCACGTATGACTTTGCACATTTCTTCGGCTTCTGAGATCAAGTCATTGCCAAGAAGTTGGCGTTCGCCTGTTTCAGACCAGTTGAGAGGGGTACGGCACTTTCTGCCATAAAGAATTTCAAACGGTGCTTTGCCTGCACTTGCTTGAAAGCTGTTGTTGTAAGAGAACTCGGCAAATGGAAGGCAGTCTTCCCATTTCATACCGAAGGAGATGACACAGGCTCTGAGCATATCTTCTAGAATCTGATTCACGCGCTCGACTTGACCACTAGTCTGAGGGTGAAAAGCAGTGCTGAACCTGATCTTCGTGCCCATGGCGGACTGAAAGGAGTCCCAGAACCTTGATGTGAACAAGCTTCCACGGTCTGAGGATATAACTTGAGGAATGCCATGTAGGGACACAATTCTGGAAGTGTACAGCTCTGCAAGTTGAGCTGCATTGATTGATTCTTTGACTGGAAGAAAGTGGGCGACTTTGGTAAGCTTGTCGATCACCACAAAGATAGCATCATTTCCTCGCTTGGATTTAGGAAAGCCAGTGACGAAGTCCATTTCAATGTGGTCGAACTTCCACTCGGGAATAGGAAGAGGTTGGAGAAGACCGGCTAGACGTTGATGTTCTGCTTTCACTCTTCTGCATATATCACATTCGTTCACGAATTGGGCAATCTCCCTTTTCATGCGTGTCCACCAGTAAGACTGCTTGAGGTCTTGATACATCTTGGAACTGCCAGGATGAATGGAAAGGAGAGAATCATGAGCTTCTTCCATTATGAGCTTCCTGAGATCACCTTTGGGAACAACGAGTCTGTCCTCGAAGAACAAGGTATCTCTCTCATCAACACGGAAGCACTTGTATTTTGGAGTGCCCTTTGCAATCCCATGCTTCACTTTCTTCACCATGGTATCACTGAGCTGGGCCTCACGAACTTGATCTTCCAAGGTAGGAGCAATTTGGAGATTTGCAAGAAAACCCCGCGGAACAACTTGGAGGTTGAGCTTCCTGAATGCTTCACAAAGCTCAGGCTGGTACGGCTTGATAAGAAGGCTGTTGCAATATGCCTTTCTGCTCAAAGCATCTGCAATCACATTCGCCTTGCCAGGAGTGTATTCGATGCTGGGGTTGTACTCTTGGATCATTTCGACCCAACGAGTCTGGCGGAGGTTCAGATGCGGCTGTGTGAAGATGTACTTCAAGCTCTTGTGATCAGTGAAGATGTCGACCTTTCTGCCCAACAACAGATGTCTCCACGTAATCAGAGCATGCACCACAGCTGCTAGCTCGAGATCATGTGTGTGATAGTTCTTCTCACTTGGCTTGAGCTGACGAGAAGTGTATGCCACAATTCTCTTATCTTGCATAAGCACACCACCAAGACCTTGAAGAGAAGCATCACAGAAAACTTCATAGGGCTTGGATTCATCCGGAGGAGTCAGAACTGGAGCAGAGACAAGCTTATCTTTGAGGGTTTTGAATGCCACTTCACACTCTGGAGACCAAAAGTATTTGACATTCTTCTGAAGCAAGTTGGAAAGAGGCTTGGCAATCTTGGAGAAGTTCTCCACAAACCTTCTGCAATAGCTGGCAAGACCCAAAAAACTGCGAAGCTGCTTGACGTTCTGAGGAGCTTCCCAGTTGACAATTGCTTCAACTTTCTCGGGATTAACCGCAATACCGTCAGCTGAGATGATGTGGCCCAGGTACAAAACCTTATCGAGCCAAAACTCGCACTTGGAGAACTTGGCATAGAATTTATGCTCTCGGAGTCGATCAAGAACCAGACGTAAGTGCTTTTCGTGATCTTCTTCATTCTTGGAAAACACCAGAATATCATCCAGATACACAAGCACAAACTCGCCAGTATAGGGGTTGAAGATGTAATGCATCATCCTTGAAAAGGTAGGAGGAGCATTGGCGAGACCGAAGTACATGACGGTATACTCGTATGAACCGTAGCTCGTTCTGAAGGCCGTCTTGGGAATGTCTTCCTCGCGAATGCGAATTTGATGATAGCCCATTCGGAGGTCAAGCTTAGAGAACACTTTAGCTCCTTTGAGCTGCTCAAAGAGTTCGTTGATGTTGGGGAGCGGATACTTGTTCTTAATCGTCTTCTTGTTCAATGGCCGGTAGTCAACACAGAGACGCTCCGTGCCATCTTTCTTCTTGACAAATAAGACACCACAGCCCCACGGGGATGTACTAGGCCTGATGAGACCCATACTCTCCTGCTTATCAAGCTGCTTCTTCAATTCCTTCAATTCATCCGGAGAGAGCTTGTACGGACGCCGGCATGCAGGCTCAGTGCCCGGCTCGAGTTCAATGACGAACTCCACCTGACGGTGTGGAGGCATGCCTGGAAGTTCTTCAGGAAAGATGTCTTGATATTCGTTCACCACAGGAATTTGAGATATGGCATTAATTTCGACCTTATCATTAAGAGAGAAAAGCCGGATAGTATTATCCCTGGAGGCGAAGATAATCACATCTTCATCAGAATGAGTCAACTTGACCTCCTTTTGAGCACAATCAATGTGAGCATCATGCTGAGAAAGCCAATCCATTCCGAGGATGAGGTCAATATCAGAATGACCAAGAACCACCGGATTAGCCAGAAATCGATAATCACCCATGCGGATAGAAACATTCGGAACAAAGTTGTTGGAGTTCATGAGCAAACCCGGAGAAAGCACAGACATCGGACTCGGCAAAGCTTGCAATGACATATCATGTGACAATGCAAAAGGTCTTGACATGAAAGAATGTGAAGCACCTGAATCGAACAAAACTTTAGCAGGGATAGAGTTCACTGAGAGGTTACCCAAAATGACATCAGAAGAGTTCTCCGCTTCAGCTGCATTCATCAGATTGACCCTAGCAGACTTTGGATCATGCTTGACAATCGCTGTACTGACAGGCGGAGGAGGAGGAAGGCGCTTCGGATTCGGACATCTGTTGGCATAATGACCCTTCTGGCCACATCTGTTGCACACCACTTCAGAGAGAGGACGGAAATGAGAGCCACTGGACTTGGAGCCTTGAGACTGAAACTGCTTCTTCGACTGGTTGCTCGGGTTGGGTGGGTGGGAGAAACCACGACCACTAGAGTTCTTGTTGTTGGAGTTGTTGTATGGAGCTCGAATCACTGGAGGAGGAGGAAGCCAGAATTTCTGTTGTTTCGAGACCAACTGAGACGATGAGGAAGAGTGAACAGCATCTCGAATTCTCTTCTTAGAAGCCTCCATCTTAAGCTGAGCTGCTTCTTGTTTCAAAGCCATGTTATAGAACTTGTCGAATTCATCCGGCTCGAACAAAGTGAGAGCAAGCTGAAGTTCATCTTTGAGACCTCCACGGAATTGATAGATTTTACTCTTAGCATCAGGAATGTCTTGCTTAGCATAGCGAGCGAGGTTTTGGAACTTGACATTATACTGATAGACTGTCATGGAGCCCTGCTTCAGGTTGCGGAATTGCTCACGCATACCCTCGATGACACTTGTAGGAATGTGGTGCGAGCGGAAATCCTTGCAGAAATTCTCCCAAGAGATCACTTGACCCGGCCTGGAGTCTTTGTACTGCTGCCACCAGTCAGCTGCTTGATCTTTCAGTTGGAAGGTTGCAAACTTCACATAGTCATCTTCTTTCACGTTACTGCACTCAAAATGCTTCTTGATATCGGTTAGCCAATCCTCGGCATCAAGAGGGTCGACACAGTAACCGAAAGCTTTAGGATTGTTTGCCAAGAACTGGTTGAGGGTAGCATGGTGCTGCTGGAAGAAGTTGCCTTGATTCCCTGGAATACCCTGATTAGCTTGATTAGCTTGCATCATCTGCATCATCTGCATCATCAACTGAGTGTTCTGAGCAGTAGTCTGCATAATTGCTCTCCAAGCCTCAGGCGGAGGAGGAGGGGAAGGAGGATGATCTGGGACCTCTTCCACCTCTGGGTTAGCGTTGGGAACCCTTTTCGGAGCCATCCTGAAAGAGATGACCATGAATCAGCAATTTATTGACAAAAGGCATAAGCTGAATCAATGGAATGAATTGCAACAAGTCTTCACAATAATCATTCGAACAATAGAACGAATGAAATCATCCGAACAAGAGGAACGAATGAAATTCTCAGTAAAATGATAACATCAGTCTTCACGAGAAACCACATAGGGGATAAAAGGATAAAATAAGAAAACAACAAGGTATGGACGGGAACAAACACAAGAGAGGAGTTTCGTTCTAACATCTTTGTGCTGAAAGCATATGAACGCGTTACGAAAAGGTTTTGCAATCCCCGGATCAGCATAGCCAAGGACCCTTTAAGATGCAAATCCTGATAGTAACATCAGTCATATAACCCCTTCACTCAATGTCGAACCCCGAACTCACTAACCTGCATTCGTTGGAAGAATGCCTACGATCTACTGGATAAAACCCACCTATAGATTTCCGAAAGATTCCAGTTATGCAATCAGGTGTTGGGGATACACAGGAAGCACCGCGCAATCAACTCTAAACCTACATCCAGGTGTATCCATCCTTCAACACATAACCAGTCTTTCTCGGAAACTGTGTACCTCGGACCTTCGAAAAGGCATCCACTATAACAAGCTATGGCAATACTCCCAAACTACCTCCCCAGTACTGGGTGATGTCGGGGTTATCTTGCCACTGGACGTATAGGGGAGATTTTCGATGTCGGCCGTCTTAAGTATTTAGTACTGCCGCGATATGCTTGTGTCAATGATACCCCGAAGCTCAACTCCTCGGTAACAGGAGGCATCGAGAACAATATCCTTGTCACAAGAACATCGAAACAATCCCAGAATACTCGCGGGATTCCTAAAAAAAAATTGTGCAATTTTTTTGAAGATAGGAGAGACAAGAGTAGACGTCAGGAGTCCTCACCAGAGAGAAAGGGGATGAGAAGCAAAGAAATCCTACTCTCCGATATAATATAGGACTCAAAAAGTTTTCAGTGTGTGCCTAGACTCGACCGTCAACGATTCGATCAAACAGTGGGGGCTCCTAGGTCGGAGAAGGCTCTGAATACCAACTTGTAATGCCCAAGATGGAGTTATACCTCCTACGTGTCGAGGCACGACTTAAAGGCATAAATCCATCCTAGAATGATCTCAAGTTTGGTAATCTTTGCACAACTCATGTAAAAGAGGGGATAGTAAACAGAAAATAGTTGGCTTACACTCGCCACGTCACAGAATAACAGTACAAGTCTCAAACATCATACATTAAGAACATCACAACCCTCTAAGGGCAAAATCCAAATGTCAAAGTACCAAACTTAGATAAATAAACCACAGGCGGATCGAATCCTAGTAAGAGTCTCCACTACTGATCATCCGGGTATCGCACATAGTACCGACTACGCTCCTCGTCGTACTCCCAATCCAGCTCGGTGCCATCACCTGGATAGCTCACAGCTGGACCTGCATCTGGTGTGTGAAGTAACTGTGAGCCACAGAGGACTCAGCAATCCCGTCTCCGGGTAACAAGACTATCAAAGCCTTTGGGTGAGGATAAGGCTGAAGAAAAGAATAAGTCTGCAGCAGCAACTAGCATCTAGCTTACGTAAGTGAGAGCGAGAAGAGAATGCCTCAGCGAGAAGTGATCACGAAGTGATCCTAGCTACAAGCTCCACAATCATAACCCCTCCGTGTTCAACTCCCGAATCCCTATTCGAAAATTGACAGTCACAGAACACACGCTGGTAGTGTATTAGAAACATTGTGTCAAGTTATCTACAACCGGAATTAACAAGCTCCCATCTGCCACATAACCGCGGGCACGGCTTTCGAAAGTTCAAACCCTGCAGGGGTGTTCCAACTTGACCCATTACAAGCCCACGATCCGCGGAGTCGCAACTCCAAAGTGGGAAGACCCGAGTATTCTCGGAATCCCGTGCTCAAGATGTACCGAGCTAAGGTAAGGCTAATCCAGCAAATCCTCCCGGCGTGCCGACTCCCTGATTGTAGCCGCGCGTATCTAGTCTCAGGCCACGACCGGATGAGCACAGCGTACAGTGGCCGAAATACCCAAGTTGCCAAGGGGGGCCCCGCACACGACTCTAGTTTGGACCAACACTCAAATCGAGCACTGGCCCAGGGGGGTTGAATTAATTAAGCCTCGGGTTAATTACTCCCTCGGAAAGTTTTAGTTGTGTTAGGCGAATAGTACCAATGTTGGGACTTGCTGGAAAAGACTTAGCACTTAGCGGTTTATCGAGGGGGTCCCATACACCCCAACCGTGTTAGGAACGCATAATCAAGGAACATAACACCGGTTTATACGGTTCCTAACGGCATGAGTGGAACAAATCACCAAGCTAAAGGCTTAGCCTTCCACCCTTGCCAATATATAGATGATTTCATTTTAAGCATTTATATAGTGTGATATAACCCAACCAAACTTCAACATGAAGCAAGCACCTTCGTTCTTCACCTGCAACTAGCAATGCTATAAGAAGGGCTGAGCGAAGCGTACTTAGCCAAGCAACGGTTTGCATAGGTAGGTTGGTTAAACATGGCAATGGTTTACAAGTAGGAGGCTGACAAGAAGATCATGGGCATCGAGGAAATACTATAGATCGAGACTACTAGCAATAGGCAAAGATAGTAATGTTATCGGGGTTCGGTCATCTTGCCTGAAGAGAAGTCGTTCGGATCGTAAGAAGGGTCCTCGTGCTCAACCTCGTTGGAAACCTCGTGCTCGTGCTCGAACTCAGTCTCGGCTTCCGACTCTAAACAAAACAATCACACCAAGCACTAATCAACAAGATGCAATGCGCACTCGGAAAAGATGAATGCATGATGGATGCACTAAGGATGCACACGGAGCACGGCAAATATAACTCAAGAAAATCACCTCAAAACATGATAACAATCTGCTATTATTAATCTACACAGAAAATCAACCAAGTTTGATATAAGATTCGCTGAAATCGGAGTTACGGGCTAAAAGTTATGCCCGAAACAAGAATTGAGCGAAAGCTGAAAATTACAGCAACATAGCAACTTCGGAGCTCAAAATAATTAAGCTACAGCACTCAAATATCATGGCAAAAGGCATGAACACAAACTAGACATATACTACAGCAACTAAGTCCAAAGGTGCACCCCCAACGGAGCCACGGATCAATAGCAATGATCTTGGACATATTGAACTTGACAATAAAATTCTGGCAGCAGAATTTTATTGAAACTTTAGAGCAAAAGATAAACATGCTACAGCCACTCAAATGGACATGTGAGGACATGGATGGAAAGACAACAATATATACTACAAGGAACAATCAAGATCCACTCCAAAACTATCATGGTTTGTCCTAGAACATCACACGAACATGGCATCGGAACGTTACAGATTTCAGACTTAGTGAAAAACCACTAAGTCCTAAAACAGCAATATCATCATGGCATATAAAAGAGCATGTTTAAGTCACCTCGAAACTAAACATGGCAAGAGGTAAGCACCTCATCAAAGTACACATGAAGGTGATCCCGAAACACACAAGCATGCATCAAGTAGGTAAACACAACGATAGCAACGAGCTCAACAAGAGGGCATTACATAACAAGTGAAATAACATCACAGCCACATGGCACTTTGCAACGATGATAACAAGGCAATAATAAATCTACCATGCAACCTATCACAAGCAACACGTAGTTCGTGGCAAGACGAACACGTGGACATGTCATTTGCATCATTTGGACAAACGAGCTAAAAGATATCACATGGCAAAGGTGGCATAAAAATAACACATAGCAGCAGTTTATATCATGATGCACTCTTGCAACAGCAAAACAAGTGCCTAGATGATCTCTAACATGCATGACAACAACAGGTAAAACGTAGAGCAAGTTCCCACGAACGTCTGGACATATTACACGCGCAAAACGGAGCAACATGCAAAAAGTTAGAGCAGGTCAAACATTGCATTTCAGAACAGAAAAAACAGATCTGGGACTTAGGAGTGGGGAGTCAACCTTCTCAGATCTGATCGGAGGAAAAAAAACAGCAACGGCCCGGATCTGGCGATGGGCCGCGGGGCGGCGGATCCGGCCCGCGGGACAGACGGAGGAAGGCGGCCCGGCCGCGCGGAGCTGGTGCGGCCTGCGGTGGAGGGGCCCGGCGGCGGCTTGCGGTGAGGTGCGGGCGGCCCAGGGCGGCGGCTGGCCCAGCCGAGGAGGTGGAGGCGCGGCCTGGCGCGCTGGGAGGCGGCGGCCCAGGCGCGGCGCGGTGGTGATCTGGCGCGCGGGGGAAGAGGCGAACGGGCCCTGGAGGCGAAGCGGCCCACCGGAGACGCGCTGGCGGCGGTCGGTTGGAGTGGGCCTGCGGCGCGGGAGCCTCAGGCGATGTGGTCCCTGGGCCTCCCCGATCGACTGCAGAGGCCTGGAACCTGGCCGATCGAAGGAAAAAAGGGGCGAGGCCTCCCAGGCGCTGGATCGATGCGGCGTTGACCTGGCACCTGGTCGATCTGTCGATCGAAGAAAAAACGGCGGCGCAGCTGGTTTCCCTCGAGAACTGGCTGGTGGATCTGAGATAAAAGAGGGGGATCTGAAGAAAGAAAAAAAATGAGGGGAGAGAGGAGGAAGAAGGGGATGCCCAAAATAGACTAGGAGGGTCTAATATAGAGCAGTTTTTAGGGTTAGGAGGGATCTGGGGTGCTAGGAGCCCTCCGATCGCGATCCGACGGATCCGATCGCGGGGATAGATTTAAAAGGCCTAGGAGGAGATAAAAGACTGCAGTAGGGGTGTTTCCGGGACACGAAGTGAAGGCACTTTGGACCCACACGAACAACGGATGGAATAGCAACGGAGTCCAAACGAGACGAGATTTGAGAGGCAGGTTGCACACAACAAAACAACAACACAGACAACAACCTCGCGGCACACCGGTAACGTTAAACGCCCGAACAACAAAGTAGTCCTACGGGACGTCACGGACACGTGAGGGAGCTCCGGAACGCGAAACGGACAACGGGAAGAAACACGCGGAACCGGATGCAACCGACAACACAAATGCAATGCAATGCACATGTCTACATGATATGAATGAATGCCACACACTCACACAACAAAACGACGAAAACCCGAAAGACAAGAACCCGGAATGGAAATAGTTGAAGCTGGAGATAAATTATATACCTAAAAGGGAAAGTATTACATCCGGGGCATTACATAGATATTGATGTATTTCGGTCTATTTACTTTGGCATACCGCCCATGCTTTGAACCTCAACCTTTCTTGCAATGTAATCAGCATTGGTTTGCGTCCGTGGTCCTGTCAATTGCCCAGCTGTAATTTGTTTACCTCACATAGCTGTTTTATCGTCTTTTGGGAGAGAGACATCACTAGTGAACATCATGAGACTCCGGTCCATATTACCATCATTGATCACATTCACTATTTACTTTCCGTTATTATTTACTATTGCAAAAACTATCTATCACTACTATCATATTGCTTTTAACCCTTTGTGAACTACAAGGCCGGAGGGATTGACAACCTCTCTGTACTCGTTGGGAGCAAAGTTATTTGTATCTGTGTGCAGGTCCACGTTGATTGCTAATTGCGCCGTTAGAAGTTGACACCTACTTGTTGAACCTAGGAGTCTCTAGGGATTCGATCCTTGGCATCTTTGCTAGGGGAAAACACTTCTACTTACTGCATCTTACACCTTCCACTTGGGGTAACCAACGAGGGGTTCGGGGCCCATCAAGGAGTATTTTCCGGCGCCGTTGCCGGGGACTCCACTCTTCAGGATAGGGGAGTTGCATGCTATCTTTTACCTTTGCTTTTTAGTCTTGTTAGTTTACCTTTCATTTTAGCTTAAGTACCTTTTTATCAAAAATCACAAAAAAAATATTTGTCTTTTTATTAGTAGTCCTTTCTGTTTAGCCAAACATGTTAGGATTTGGTGCTTTGAGGGAATCAAAAGTTTTAGATTTCCATCAAAGGGATGGAGAAAATATGAAGAAGGCATGGGACAGAATTTCTGATGCACATAGGAGAATTATGCCTTGGATACCTATAAAAATTGTGCTCAGGAATTTTTACCATGGTCTTTTTAAATGGTGTAAACACTCCCTTGACATTATAGCTGGGGGAGATTTCTTAGAAGTGATGAAACTAGAGCTCTTGAAATTATACATGGTCTATCTAGTTACTTTGTTTATGATCATAACTTTGATACTGTCATAGATAGACTTGCTACCATTGAAAAGAGAATGGATGCTCTAGACTTGATGAAGATAGAGAAACCCAAACCCAATAAGAAAGACATTTTGGAAATAGACAATGATTGGGAGCCTTTTGTTAGGATTAGCATCTCTAATCAAGACTTCCTTGCTTATTGTGATATTGGATCTATGGTTTCTACTATGCCAAAAATTGTTCATGATTCTTTAAAATTTAACATGGATAGATTACCATCTTATCATGAACACACTAATGGAGATATTTCTGAAATCCAGGGAAAAATAAAAGACGTACCGGTTAAATTCCTTAAAGGGATTGCAATGATTGATTTCTTCATCGTGGAGCCAAACCAAGGAAATATAGTGCTTGGAAGGGACTTCCTCCGAGCAGTTAAAGGCTTCATCGATATAGGTAAGGGACAAATCCTCTTATGCGGGAAGGCAAAAGGTGTGTACCCCTTTCCTAGAAGGAACAAGAATGAACTTATTGAGGAACCATTTGAAACAATTTATAACTCCGATTATTATGATGATTATTGATTCCTCTATGCATTATGCCTAGCTTAAAGGCATAAAAGAAAGCGCTTTTGGGAGGCAGCCCACATGAATAAAATTTTTGCTTTTGTTGTGTCTTGATGTTGTTTAATGCTGTAGCATCATCATTGTATCTTTGCTTTTCATATTTGTGCCAAGTATAGCCTCTGATTGCTAGAAAGTTCAAAAGTTGTGAGGTGTTGTCCAGGAAACAGATTCTGTCCTTGGATAGAAAAATTCGTATAAAATCACCAGATCATCTTTTTGGTCTGAATTTTTTCGACAGCGTTCTCTATATAATTGTCTTTCGTGCGTCAGTTCTGAGTTTTTTTATTTGAGTTGCAGAAGTATCCCGAACAGGTCAATTACTGCCTGCTGTTCTGTTTTTCACAGATTTTGTCCTGTTTTGCCTTACCTTCACTTTGCAAATTGAGAACTTGCTTTTTCTTTGCAAAAACCTTTTGGCAATCTTGAGAAACAGTAGAACTTCAAGAATATCCTTATTTCCAGCAAGGTATAATTATTTTATTAAGGGTACTAACCTCGCTAATCAGATTATGATGAGTTATGTATGAAGGGAGTTTTCAAGTGTGCGAGGGAAGATGATAAAAAGATTCAGGAGTGTCAAGCGCTCAAGCTTGGGGATGCCCCCGTGCACCCCCAAGAAATATTCAAGGAGACTCAAGCGTCTAAGCTTGGGGATGCCCCCGCGCATCCCCTTTTCAATCAACATTATCAGTTCGTCTTTCGTTTCGCTATATTTTTATCACTTCATGTGTTATGTGCTATGCTTGGAGCGTCTTGCTTTTAGTTTTCTTTTTAGTTTTTCATAACGAGTCGGAACCCAGCATTCCTTTATGTGGGAGAGAAACACGCTCCACCTCTACCTAGAACATTACATAGAATTTTTATGTCTATCTATGTTGTGTGTGTTCTTTGTCTTTTAATAGCTACTATCGTGCTCTGCTCTTAGTATTCATGCTTATCTTTTCAAGAGCTTTTATTTATTTGGTTGCTTGAACTCTCTTTAATTACCGTGATCACCTTATTAAGAGAGTTTGCTTCCGTTGCATGGGTTAATGTGTCTATGATAAAGATGCTACTTGCATGATGGTGCTTAGTAGTTCAGGTTTTCTTTTGGTTAATCTCAAATAGCTGGGGGGGTTCCCAATGTGTTATTGGAGTACCAACTTGGTTTGTTTGCCTATGATGTGGTATGGTTTAGTAATATCTTCCTTCAAGAATTTATTTTGATTGACTTGGCGTATGCTCACGCATATTGAAGAATGTAAAGAAAGTCTGTCAAGCCTTGATGGTCTTTTGTTTCTAAGTAGCGATATAACTACCATGCCTGATTCAATATTGCTTTGTTGCTCTGCATGATTATGACTGTCATTGCTCTCTTAGTTGGTCGCTCCCAGTCTTTTGCTAACCTCCACCTGTACTAAGCAAACTAACCATGCAATACATAGCTCATGGGAAAGTAGCCTAAAAACTATTGTGGTAAAGAATATGTTGCTTATGTATCTTATTTCTTATAAGTTGCTTGCTGAGCGGTAACCATGTTTCTGGGGACGCCATCAACTGTCACACTTTTGTTGAATATCATGTGAGTTGCTATGCATGTTCGTCTTGTCTGAAGTAAGGGTAATTTACCGTGGGTTGAATTAATATGCATATTGTTAGAGAAGAACATTGGGCCGCCAACCAAAGCCATGCATCATGGTGGAAGTTTTAGCTTGGACCTTAATCCTCAATCTCTCATGAGAATATGCTTATGCATTAAAGAGGAGTCCATCATCTATTTTCTATGTTGTCCCGGTATGGATGTCCTCAAGTTGAGATCTATCAAAAACGAGAAATCAAATGCGATCTATCTCCTTGGACCTTTGTCCAGGTGGCATAGAGGTACCCCTTTGTGACACTTGGTTAAAAAATATGCAATGCAATGATAACCCATGGGAATCCGAGCTAATTAGGACAAGGAGCGAGCACTATTGGTATTCGATGCATGAGGCTTGCAACTTATAGGATGTTTTATGCATGACACATATGAAGTACTACTACCGTTGACACAATTGCTTCCATGTTTTCAAAATAAAAAGCTTTAGCACTTAACCTTTCTTTTACCTTTATGTTGAAGCACCAACTACTGAGAGCATGATTGTCATTCTGAGTGTAATGTGCATTGTCCCAAAGTAGCATTGTCTTTTGCATGATTGTGATATCGTTTATTCTGAAATGATTGTATCTAGTCATCACTTAAACCTTGAAGGTGCCCCTGCATTTATGTTTTGCATCACTAAAGGGGGCAAGCTAGATATCACTTTATCATATTTGCACATCATGTTCATTGCAAATCTTTTTGATGTTTCAGTTTCATGTTGTAAAACTTTCAGTCATTTGTGATTTTCTCTTGAGACAACTTAATTACTATAGAATCATTGTCTCAGTAAGCTTTTATCATATGACTATGAGAAAGTCCTATATGGTTAATAGCATGTCACCACAGAAATTATTCTTGTTATCATTTACCTACTCGAGGACGAGCAGGAATTAAGCTTGGGGATGTTGATACGTCCAAAACGTATCTATAATTTCTGCTTGCTCCATGCCACTTTTGGGTGATATTGCTACGATATTCATACACTTCCATACACTTTTGATCATATTTGGACTAACTTACTAATCCAGTGCACCCCAGTGCCAGTTTCTGTTTTCGGCTGTTTTTGTATTTCAGGTTTTCACGTTTCGAGAACTGCCCAGAAAAATCCAGAAAAATTATATAAAAAATCAGCGATCCGGAAACAACACTGCGTCCGAAGGGCAGCCTGGGGGGCCATAGGGGCTCCAGGCGCCCTGTGGGCGCCCCCCCCCCCTGGGCCGCGCCGGGGGGGCGCCTGGGCCCCCCGAGGCTCCCCCGGTGCCCTACTTTGGCATATATTTAAAGGGTCCTCCGTAACCCTCAGAACAGGAACTCTTTTCGCGATCCCATCTCTGTTCCGCCGCCGCCGCCGCTTCCAAGATCGGGAGCACCAGGAGAACTCTTCCCGGCACCCTGCCGGAGGGGAGGATCACCACCGGGAGCTTCTCCACCACCATGGACGCCTCCCGGATGACTCGTGAGTAGTCTCCCTTGGACCATGAGTCCATGACCAGTAGCTATGTGATGTTCTCCTCCCGTTCTTGTGCTTCACTAATTAGTCCTCGTGAGCTGCCCTACATGATCGAGGCACCTATGTAATCCTTATGCTGTTGCTATGTTGAGTTTGCTGGGATCCGATGGATTATGAGATTATGTTTAGATTGATCTTGAGTAATATATTTGATTCACCTCTTTTATATTTTAGTTCATAAGTAATTCTTGCATGTTCTCCGTTGTTATTTATTGCTTCGGCCGAGTAATAGGTAGTGACTCCAAGAGGGAACGTTATGCTCGATTGTGGGTTCATGCCCCTCGATGACTAGCTTGAGTGACAGAAACATGAGTCTAGGGGATGTGCTGTTGCCACAAGGGGAAAACAACGGTGCTTGTGCCCGCGGGTGCAAGGATTGTTTACTTTACGCAAAGTTCTTTTAATGCAGTTGTCTGTTGCATTGAGTTTACACTATGGGTGGGACTCGCAACTTAATACCAGCGAGATGTTCTGGATAGATATCTCAAGGTGGATGATTAGTAGTAGATATTGATGGATTTCGGTCTACTTACTTTGGCGTACCGCCCATGCTTTGAACCTCAACCTTTCTTGCAATGTAGTCAGCATTGGTTTGCGTTCGTGGTCCTGTCAATTGCCCAGCTGTAATTTGTTTACCTCACATAGCTGTTTTATCGTCTTTTGGGAGAGAGACATCACTAGTGAACATCATGAGACTCCGGTCCATATTACCATCATTGATCACATCCACTATTTACTTTCCGTTATTATTTACTATTGCAAAAACTATCTATCACTACTATCATATTGCTTTTAACCCTTTGTGAACTACAAGGCCGGAGGGATTGACAACCTCTCTGTACTCGTTGGGAGCAAAGTTATTTGTATCTGTGTGCAGGTCCACGTTGATTGCTAATTGCGCCGTTAGCAATTGACACCTACTTGTTGAACCTAGGAGTCTCTGGGGATTCGATCCTTGGCATCTTTGCTAGGGGAAAACACTTCTACTTACTGCATCTTACACCTTCCACTTGGGGTAACCAAGGAGGGGTTCGAGGCCCATCAGATGCCAAAGGGGGAGAGTTAAGGATTTGATTTGCATTTGGGTTTTGTGTTTGTGTTTGCGTGTTCGTTTGCTTTCGTGTTTGAACTCTGTTCGGTTGTGAGTGAGACCATATGGTGTAAGACATGAGAACTACCCTATCTTATCTACTTAAGTACCCTTTTATCATGTGAGATGCATCTTTTATTGCCCTTATAATATTGCTCACATGCTTATCCTTGCTTAGCTACTTATGGATGTTCTTATATACAAGGATGTTGCGTGTCTATAAAATATAGGGGGAGCTTTGATCCTAAATATGTGCACAGAGCCTTTCATGTTATAATCTCCTTGGTACACACATCTAGGGGGAGCCCGTCAATATTTTGTAGGGAGTTGGTTTGCTTAACTTACAATGACTATTTTTGTGTGCAAATCCCGTGTTGTCATCAATCCACCAAAAAGGGGGAGATTGTTAAGGCATAGTTTTTCCCTGGTTGGTTTTGGTGATTGGTGACAATACTTTTGCAGACTAATCGTGTGCAATAAGCTTTTCACATTATCTAATATAAAGGCACTACACGATTGTTTCCCCTCAAGGACTTCTGATGCGGAGCATCCCAAGGTCATCCCCATGGACCTACCATCGTCTCGCCAAGTGCCAAGTGGACCCATGACACGCGCTCGAGCACGAGCTCTCGAGACAGAGGTGACTTCACTCCTCTCTCAACGTCACTTTGATTCACATGAGACATGGCTGCTACCCTCATCGGAGACTCTTTGCATACTCAGGCACCTCGGGAGCAACCATGGAGAAGCCAAGGAACAAGAAGAATCGAAGGAGGAAGAAGGAGGAGAAAACAGCCGAGACTCAGACAGCCCGGATGATCCGGACAAAGTCCCAGACGATCCGGCCAGAGCCCGGATGATCCGGACAAACGCCCGAACGATCCGGACAATGCACACCCCAACACCCGAAGCTCCACGCCGAAGCCGGATCATCCGGACCCCGGCCCGGATCATCCGGACACCCCCGGACATCCGGACCAAGACCCGGACATCCGGGCCACCCGCAGCAGATCAGACATGTCCAGATCATCCGGACGCTGCCCCGGATCATCCGGACCCCCGAAGCCCAGATCATCCGGACCAACGTCTGGATCATCCGGACAGTGCCTACGAGCATGCCTATTGGGTCGAAGCCCATGTACCCCTTCGCCCCTCCTAGCCTATATATATCACTCTACCTAAACTATCTAGGGTTAGCTTTGTGTTAGCTCATCCAAAAACCTTAGTGGTTCCTCTCCTACGAGACCGCGGCCTCTTCGGAGAAGATCCACCGGATTCAAGACCTCCTTTACGGAGAAGAACATCAAGACCTCCTCACGGAGATGACTACCACCACTTGTATCGTCCTTAGTCGATCGTGTATCGTGTATCGCACTTTGTGTACCCGGATCTAGCATTTGTGTGACCTAAGCTTGTTGATTTGAGTGTTTTCTCCTTGTCTCTCTTGTGTTTTTCCTCGTGCCCCTCATGTTCTTCCTCGGGATCCCTCCTTTTCGTGAAAGATCAACCACGTAGGTTTCCACCCTAAATCATGTATGGTATCATGAGCCTTGGTTGATCACGAATTTGGAGCCCCACACCTTGTTTTCTAGCTTGTTTTTGTTGTTTTTCGTCCAAATTCGAAAATCCCCACAAAAAGAGCCCCACAATTTTTTTTGTAATTTGTGTGCTTTGATGAGATTTTGTTAATTGTGATCCGTGGTTGAGTTGTGTGATAAGTGGATTACCCCTTTCCCCACCTCCCCCACCCTCAAATCCGCCCAAAAAACCCGAAAAAATCAATTTCCACCGAATTTTCACCACTTCCCCGAGTTCTTCCCGAGCGGATTGACCCCCCCCCGGATCATCCGGCTGTCCACCCGGATCATCCGGCCGCAACCCGGATCATCCGACCAAACGTCCAGATCATCCGGCCTGCCCTGACGAAACTGCATTTTGCAGTTTTTCGCAACCCCGTTTCCGCCACCGCAAAAACCCTAGATACCTCTTCCGCTATACCCTCGACATATCCACCACCACCACCATTGCCTAACCAACATCACTACGGTCTTACCTCTTGGTGCCTTGGATCATTTGAGTTGTGGTTTTCTCCGTTTCCGTTTGTGTTTCGGCTATCTCGGAGCGGAACAACATCGACAAGACCACCTCTCAACCTCGACAAAGACGGTAACATCGATGACACTTCGTTTACTACCTTGCAATTGCATTGATAAACCCTCATCGACCATTTTGCGTAGCTTTCCTAACGAGACTAGCCATTTGTGTATTGCCGGACCACGACACTTGTGCACATTTGTGATAGTCATAGACATTGCATACTACATCATCATATCTCCGTGTGGCACAAGAGTGTTCCGCATACACAATAGCTACCTTGATCCGAGAAGCATGCATAAGTGGCCAAAGAAAGAGCTCACGAGCTTTTAAGCAAAAGAGCCATCCAAAGCTTATAAGCAAAATCACTATAGCATCAAACGCATTGCATCAAAAGAGATCATATGAGAAAGCAATACATCATCTTGTGCTAAAGCTTCGGCACATCATACACTCATAACATACTTGTGATAGGAAGTCGTTACATTGCTCTTATAGATCGTGCACAAGTGCGTATCCGCCTATTAAGCAATTGGTTAGCGTCTCTCTAGCGTTGCGCAACACGAGCATTTTCCGTGGACTCCACATTTTCGCTCACTTTTGGTTGCACAACCATATTTGTCTATCCGTGCGTGTGTTCCGTGTGCTACTTCTTGCTTGTGATCTACTTGTTGCATGAGCCAATTGTGAATCATTTTCAACATCATTGAATCTTACTCACTTTTTACATTGAATTTTGCCACCTTCCTAACCAAGCTCCTCTCAAAGCTTTACTTGTGTAGGTGCGAGAATCGACAAGACTTGGTACCAATAGTGCTATTTCCAGGTTACATTATTGAGTGATCATTGATCCATTGTCAACTTAGGTCAAGGTACATTTGGTATTGTCTTCTCCTTTCTCCCACTCACATACTCGCTTGTGACGACGGATAGGCCAAGTACATCTACGAACCCGCTCTTCGATGATCCTCAAGAATCGAACAACTACGTCACCAAACTACATCTCTTCGGTGTCCAACGAGCTCTACATCAAGAAAGTGAAGCTATGCGAGGGCACATTGAGCAAGTCGCCGCCGACGCGCGACAATTTGAAGCAAGAACAAGAGAGCAATTCGACATCATCAACACCAACATGGCTACTCAATTTGATGCGCTACGGACTTTTATAGTCAACCGACGCTCTTCTTCCACATCTTCTCAAAGACGAAGCCGCTCAAGTCGACACACCGACTCCACGGATGGCTCAAGTACCCCTACATCAAACACTCTTCGTCAAGCCGCACGTCAAGCTCGACATGACAACCGGAATCCACTTCATGACAAGAGTTCCCAAGACCTACTTGACGAGCAAGAAAGTCGACATCGTCAAAACCAAGCTACACTTGAGTAAGCACAAGAACGGCAAAGGCTCCGCCAACAACAACAAGAGCAAGCACGTCAACACCAAGAAGAACAAGATGCCGAAGCTCATCGTCAAGCACAACACTACTGAGAAGCTCAAGCTCTTCAGGCGCAACGAGCATTATGTCATTCACATCGCAATGTGGCAACTCGCAATCGACACACTCGTCAAGAAGAGGATCTCCTTCGCGATGAGACGCAAGAGAGGCGCCACCAAGCACAAATGCAACAAGAAGTTCCTCCTCAAGCGCGACAAGAGCAACAACCTCAATAAGAACCACAAGCTCGGCAAGTACACCATGACAATGAACATCTTCTCCGTCAAGAGCAACATGAGGTTGACAACCGTCCAAATCAAGAACGCCCTCCCAATAGGCAAGCAAACAATGAAGAGCATCGCTACGGCAAGCTTAAGTTCACCATGCCAAAGTTTTCTGGAAGCATTGATCCCGAAGACTACCTCTCATGGGCATTGAAGGTCGACAAGATCTTCCGCCTACACAACTTTGATGAAGAAAAGAAAATTGCTATGGCCTCCCTTGAGTTCCAAGACTATGTGCTCATTTGGTGGGAGCAAATCATTGAGAGAAGAGAAGCAAAAGGCGAACCTCCTATCACTACTTGGGCTCAAATGAAGGAAGTCATGAGAGCACGCTTCATGCCAACACACTACAACCGTGACTTGTTCAAGAAGCTACAGCTCCTCAAGCAAGGTACCAAGTCCGTTGAAGAGTACTACAAGGAAATGGAGATTGCCATGATACGAGCAAACATCACGGAAGATGAAGAACAAATGATGGCGAGATTCTTGAATGGACTCAACTATCCTATCAAGAAGATTGCGGACTTTCAACCACACACCAACCTCCTCGAGCTAGTACATCAAGCCACCAAAGCGGAGCGACAAGTTCAAGAGGACTACAAGTACTCTAAGTTCACCTCCAAGAACTTCGGCTCCTACAACCAAACTTCAACGACTTCGGTTCCTCCTACCTCTACCAAGTCATCTACAAACTTCGGTGACAAGTCAAGCTACAAGAATGCGACTACATCAAGTCGGCTACCTTCTACGAGCAACTTCAAGCCAAGAACTTTATCATCTACAACTCCAACCGAGGACAACTCAAAGACGAGTTCCATCAAATGCTTCAAGTGCCAAGGGCGAGGCCACAAGTCATTCGAGTGCAAGACCGTTCGTACCATGATCATCAATGATGACGGATCTTATGACTCAATGAGCGACGATGAGATGGAAGCCCTTGAACATGTAGCTATGCATCGCCAAGTGAATGAAGATGAAGACCATCAAGTGTTTTGCGACAATGACTCGAGTCCCAATCTCGTTGTCTCCAAGGTCTTGACACTCCAACATCAACAAGATGACGACCAATGATGTCACATTTTCCATACCAAGGCCGGCATCAATGGACGCTCCGTCAAGGTTATCATCGATGGAGGAAGTTGTCATAACTTGGCAAGCGAAGAGCTATGCGACAAGTTAAACTTGGTGAAGTCGAAGCACCCTCATCCCTACAAGGTCCAATGGCTTAGCGACGCTGGAACTCTTCGAGTCGAGCATACCGTGCAAGTCTCCTTCAAGATTGGCGCCTACGAGGACACACTTGAGTGTGATGTGGTCCCTATGTCCGTGTGCCACCTTCTTCTAGGACGACCATGGCAATATGATCGTGGAGTCACACACAATGGACGGGCCAACTACTATAGCTTCAAGATGAAGGGAAAGGAGTTCGTGCTACGCCCAATGTCACCAAGTCAAGTAGCCGCCGACAAACGCTTACCTACCAACCATCGTGGAGAGAGTGGTGAGAGAGTGAACCAACAAAAGGAGAGTGAGAGCCACAAGCAAAATATGAGCGACTCCACGATGAGTGACAAGAAGCAACTAGTGCTATTCGCCACCAAAAGTGAGATGAGAGAAGTGTGAGAGAACCCCTCGAGTGTCTTTCACCTTGTGCTTTTATGCAAAGGGGAGGCCAAACCTACTAACACTTCGCCACCTCCCACTTTAGTGTTGTCTCAATTGTTGCAGGAATTCTCGGACGTCTTCCCCGATGAGCTACCTCCGGGTCTACCTCCACTTCGCGGAATCGAACACCGCATCGACCTCATACCCGGCGCACCACTTCCAAACAAGGCTCCTTACCGCGTCAACCCCGAGGAAACCAAGGAGATACAACGGCAAGTACAACAACTCATCGACAAAGGTCATGTACGTGAAATCTTGAGCCCTTGTGCTGTTTCGGTTATTCTCATGCCTAAGAAAGATGGAAGTTTTCGCATGTGCTCCGATTGTCGACCGATAAATGCAATCACCGTTAGATACCTTCACCCTATCCCACGCTTAGACGACATGCTTGATGAATTATGTGGTGCCACCATCTTTTCGAAAATTGATCTTAAAAGTGGTTACTACCAAATTCGCATTCAAGAGGGTGATGAGTGAAAAACGGCTTTCAAAACCAAGTTTGGGTTATATGAGTGGCTTGTCATGCCAATGGTTTTATCGGAAGCGCCCGGTTCATTTATGCGTCTCATGCATTTTGTTCTATGACCCTACATAGGCGTCTTTGTAGTGGTTTACTTTGATGTCATCCTAGTTTTTAGCAAGTCGCTTGAGGACCATCTGACACACATCCATATGGTTTTACAAACCCTTCGAAAGAGCGCTTATATGCTAACATGGAAAAATGCACTTTTGGCGTTGACAAGGTCGTTTACTTAGGATTTGTCGTTTCTTCCCAAGGCGTTCACGTTGATGAAACTAAAATTGAAGCAATTAAAACTTGGCCTCAACCAACGAACCTCCAACAAGTGCGTAGCTTTCTTGGTTTAGCCGGTTTCTATCGATGTTTTGTGAAGGACTTTAGCACAATTGCTATGCCTCTACACGCCTTGAGCAAGAAGAATGCACCCTTTATTTGGGGTCCTACGCAAGAAACCGCGTGCATTAAGCTCAAAGACTTGCTCACCCATGCACCGCTTCTTGCCCTACCGAACTTTGATAAACCTTTTGAGATTCATTGTGACGCTAGTGGTACCAGCATAGGTGGCGTGCTCATGCAAGACAAGCGCCCAATTGTGTACTTTAGCGAGAAGCTATCCGGAGCGCAACTTAACTACCCCATCTATGATAAAGAGCTATATGCCTTGGTGAGAGTTTTGCGTGTTTGGGAACATTACCTTAGACCTCATGAATTCATTCTTCATACGGACCATGAGACTCTCAAGTATCTCAAGGGTCAAACTAAGTTGAATAAGCGTCATGCTAAGTGGAGTGAGTTCATTGAGTCTTTCCCCTACGTCATCAAGTACATCAAAGGCAAAGAAAACGTTGTGGCGGATGCGCTTTCCCGCAAATGCATGCTTGTCACAAAACTTGAGTTGAACGTTATTGGCTTTGAGCACATAAAAGACTTATATGAGCATGATCCTTTCTTTATAACTCCTTATGCTAAGTGTTTGACTCACACTTCTTGGGAACATTACTACATCAAGGATGGATATCTTATGAGAGCTAACAAACTTTGCATTCCTGAATCTTCGCTTCGTTTGCTCCTTTTGCAGGAATCTCATGGAGGAGGACTCATGGGACACTTTGGTCACGACAGGACATTTGCTACGCTCTCCAAGAACTACTTTTGGCCCAAGATGCTACGTGATGTCTCATGCCTCACCAACCGATGCTCTACATGTCGCAAAGCTAAGTAAAGCTCAATCTCATGATCTTTACATGCCACTTCCTATTCCATACCATCCATAGGAAGACATAAGCATGGACTTTACACTTGGATTGCCTAGGACTCAAAATGGAAAAGATTCCGTGTTTGTTGTCGTGGATAGATTCTCTAAAATGGCTCATTTCATTCCTTGTAACAAGATCGACGATGCTTCACATGTGGCAAATCTCTTTTGTAGGGAAATCATTCGTCTACATGGAGTGCCCAAGACGATTGTGTCGGACCGGGACGTCAAGTTCTTGAGCTACTTTTGGAAGACTCTATGCGCCAAACTCGGCATCAAGCTCCTCTTCTCTTTGGCATATCATCCACAAACCGATGGCCAAACGGAGGTGACGAACCGCACACTTTCGACGCTTCTTCGCGTGTTGATCAAGAAGAACATCAAGGAATGGGAACAATGCTTGCCCATCACCGAGTACGCCTACAACCGCGCAAGACATGCGACTACCGGCAAGTCCCCCTTAGAGATCGTCTACGGCTTCAACCTGTTGTCCCCATTGGACATCCTACCTCTACCTCTACAAGAACGAATCAACTTGGACGCAAGTGCTCGAGCAAGCTATCTCAAGAAGGTGCATGAAGATACAAGGGCAACGATCAAGCGGCAAGTACATCGACTAGCGTCCAAGCTCAACGCCAACAAGAAGCCTATGGTGTTCCAACCGGGAGATCTCGTATGGCTACATCTTCGCAAGGACCGTTTCCCCAATGAGCGCAAGTCAAAACTACTTCCTCAGGCCGACGGAACCTTCAAGGTGCTAGCACGCTACAACAACAATGCCTACAAGATCGACATTCCACGCGACAAGTACAACGTGAGCGATGTCTTCAACGTCAAGGATCTCTCGACTTTCCATGGTGATGAAGATTTCGATCTGAGGTCGGATCTTTCCCAAGGGAGGGGAGATGATGCGGAGCATCCCAAGGTCATCCCCATGGACCTACCATCGTCTCACCAAGTGCCAAGTGGACCCATGACACACGCTCGAGCACGAGCTCTCGAGACCGAGGTGACTTCACTCCTCTCTCTACGTCACTTTGATTCACATGAGACATGGCTGCTACCCTCATCTGAGACTCTTTGCATACTCACGCACCTCGGGAGCAACCATGGAGAAGCCAAGGAACAAGAAGAATCGAAGGAGGAAGAAGGAGGAGAAAACAGTCGAGACTCAGACAGCCCGGATGATCCGGACGAAGTCCCGGACGATCCGGCCAGAGCCCGAATGATCCGGACAAACGTCCGGACGATCCGGACAATGCACGCCCCGACACCCGAAGCTCCACGCCAAAGCCGGATCATCCGGACACCCCCGGACATCCGGACCAAGACCCGGACATCCGGACCAAGACCCGGACATCCGGGCCACCCGCAGCAGATCAGACATGTCCGTATCATCCGGACCCCCGAAGCCCGGATCATCCAGACCAACATCCGGATCATCCGGACAGTGCCTGCGAGCATTCCTATTGGGCCGAAGCCAATGTACCCCTTCGCCCCTCCTAGCCTATATATATCACTCTACCTAAACTATCTAGGGTTAGCTTTGTGTTAGCTCATCCAAAAACCTTAGTGGTTCCTCTCCTACAAGACCGCGACCTCTTCGGAGAAGATCCACCGGATTCAAGACCTCCTTTCCGGAGAAGAACATAAATACCTCCTCACGAAGATGACTACCGCCACTTGTATCGTCCTTAGTCGATCGCGTATCGTGTATCGCACTTTGTGTACCCGGATCTAGCATTTGTGTGACCTAAGCTTGTTGATTTGAGTGTTCTCCTTGTCTCTCTTGTGTTTTTCCTCGTGCCCCTCGTGTTCTTCCTCGGGATCCCTCCTTTTCATGAAATATCGGCCACGTAGGGTTCCACCCTGCATCAACTTCTTTATAGACGGATTATTTTCCTTCGTTTCTTTTCGGTGGAATTGATTCATAGGGATAACCGTACTATCAAGAGGGTGTCAGAATCGGAAGAGTATGGGTGGAATCATCACGTACACACTTTCCTTGCACCCTAGCCTTCTTTCTGCTCCTCTGGAGTATCCTTGTTATGTAAATCGAGGGGTGTTGTGTGCTAAGCGGTAGTACCGTGGTCAGGGCGTTAGTACCGCCTATAGGTGGTAGTACCGCTGCCTAGTACCGCTGGTACTACCGCCCCTGCTATGGTCTCGATATTTTCGTGTCGGGTTTCCGTAAAGGACCACACAGGGAGCGATAGTAGGGACGACAGTAGGGCGCGGTAGTACCGCTTATAGGCGGTAGTACCGCTTCTACTACCTCCAACTACTGCTCGGCCATGACACTCCTCTGCTCCCCAGCGGCAGTAGGGAGCAGTAGTACCACCTACAAGTGGTAGTACCGGCCCCGTGGCGGCAGTACCGCGGTAGCGTGTGTACTCCTCCTTCCTTTGTCATGTGTGCCCTATGCCTGCTTGCCTAAGCGGTAGTATCGCTGTGGCAGCAGTAGTACCGCCCTGATGCGAGTTGTGGGCTGCATAACGGTTGGATTGGTCCACCCACTATATAAGGGGGTCTTCTTCTCCAAGAAGACTTACCTCTTCTCCCCCAAGCTCCATTGTTGCTCCAAAAGCTTATTTTTGCCCGATCTCTCTCCCTAGCCAATCAAACTTGTTGATTTCCTAGGGATTGGTTGAGAAGGCCCAGATCTACACTTCCACCAAGAGAAATTTGATTTCCCCCACTAATCCCTTGCGGATCTTGTTACTCTTGGGTGTTTGAGCACCCTAGACAGTTGAGGTCACCTCGGAGCCATATTCCATTGTGGTGAAGCTCCGTGGTTTCGCTGGGAGCCTCCAATTCAGTTGTGGAGAGAGCCCCAACCTTGTTTGTAAAGGTTCGGTCGTCGCCTTCAAGGGCACCAATAGTGGAATCACGGCATCTCGCATCGTGTGAGGGCTTGAGGAGAATACGGTGGCCCTAGTGGCTTCTTGGGGAGCATTGTGCCTCCACACCGCTCCAACGGAGACGTACTTCCCTCAAAGGGAAGGAACTTCGATAACACATCTTCGTCTTCACCGGCTCCACTTTTGGTTATCTCACCTTTACATGTGCAAGCTTTATTGTGTTAGTCTTTTGTGCTTGCTTGTGTGCTTATTATTGTCGCATCATATAGGTTGCTCACCTAGTTGCATATCTAGACAACCTATATTGTTGCTAAGTTTAATTTGGTCAAGAAAAGCTAAAATTTGTTAGTTGCCTATTCACCCCCCCTCTAGTCAACCATATCGATCCTTTCACTATTCTCTCTCGGAGAGATGAGATAAGGATTACATGCCTACCAACAACCCACCTATAATGGAAGACATCCCGAGTCATTGTTGCATGCCAGAGAACAACAACTATCACGTTGGTGATTTCCCTGATATTTGGTTCTACAAGTGTGTCATATGGACCAATGAGAACAAAGATATTCTGAAGATAATAACTATATGGGCTAGGGCTACTCCAAATGGTCTGACAGTGGAACCAACACCTTTTATAGGCCTTTAAGTATTTGGAAGTCTACCATGCAAGCATTATCCAATGATGACACTCTACTTTTTCGTACATACCCTCTGAAGACCAAATTGGACTAAGAAGATGCCTAAATAAGGTGTGAGGCAGCCTATATATAAGTGTATTTTTATAAACTGGTCTAAGTCATTCTACTATTTGTAAGCCAATTAAGTCATTCTACTATATGCAATACAATTCACATTGCATTATCTTTTCATCCACATCTCTTACTTACTCACTACTAAAATCGCTTCTAATTGGCTTTTTACGCCATCGGCGCAACCGAGTCATGTAGTCTCCCTAACAGAAAACCTAAAAATTTAGTTTTTTTTGAGAATTTTTTAGATGATTTTTTAAGAAATAAACATGAAAGTTAGTGATGTTGGTATGTGTACAACCTCCTTAAGGACCAATTATTTTGCTATCTTTTTTGGGCTTCTAGAATAAGTTGTCTCTACTCACCTTATTCTATAAGCCCAACTTATTTTAAAAGCCAGCAAAAGAACTGCCCTAAGCTAGCCCAACAAAGCCCAAAAAGCCCTACCTATAAAACGCAGACACACCTGTCCAAAAGTGACAAAAACCCTAGAATTGCTCGTATTTCCCGTGCGCCGCCACCTCCTATAGCCTCCTAAGGGCATCTCCAATAGATTGTATGTTAGTCTTGTTGGTAAAATATCCATGTCATCAACCAACAAGCTATCATACAACTATTCCAATAGGTTGTATGTAAGTTATCCAATAGATGATGAGAAAATAAATGTGATTGCTCTCTATTTCACCTTGGAGCTTGTGCAAAGGTTGTTGGTTATTCTACATACAACTTTGCTCTCTCTCCACATATATTACATGCCACATCATCACTATGTCCTACGTGGCAAGTTTACTAACACCTATCTTAGAGCATCTCCAACAGCCGCGCTACGCGCCGCGCCCAAAAAATGCATTTGTCGCGCGCGCTTCGGCTTGTTTAGCGCGCGGGTAGGCGCCAGCTCCAGCAGCCGCGCTATAATGCAGCGCGCGCGCGCCGCTCCAGCAGTGCCCAAAAATGCAGCGCGCGCAGCAAGCACAAACCACATATACAATTCAAAAAATAGGAGAAAAACGATCAAACAAACAAAATAAATCAACAATAAATAGTTATTACAACTCAAACAAATAGTTTATCGTTCAGTACAACAAATAATGCAATAAACACAACCAATAGTTCATGAACAATACAATACAAATAATGCAATGAAATCATGCTCTTTGTCGTCCATGCCATGCCCACCACTCTTCAATCAGATTCTTCTGAAGATCATTGTTCGTTGCGGGACGCCGAATGGCATGATAGGAGGCAACAAAACGGGCTACCCTTTTAGCCCTCCGTCGCACTCGCACGGGATGTCCCAAGAGCTCATACTGTGAGTAGTCTAAATCTTGGCCACGCTCATTCTCGATGATCATGTTGTGCATGATCACACAAGCGTGCATGATGTACCAAAGCATTTTTTGATCCCAAAATCTAGCCGGTCCTCTCACAATAGCAAATTGGGCTTGCAAAATCCCAAATGCTCTCTCCACATCTTTTCTAGCAGCCGCCTGAGCATTGTGGAAATCAAGATTTTTCTTACCTTCTGGCTTTTTCAATGGCTTCACGAAGGTTTGCCACTTTGGATAGATGCCATCCGCTAGATAATAGCCATAGTTGTACGTATGGCCATTTGCTACAAACTGCACCGGTGGCAACTCACCATTCGCAATCTTATTCATCAGTGGTGACCGGTTGACAACATTGATGTCATTCAAAGATCCAGGCATTCCAAAGAATGCATGCCAAATTCAAGTCTCCTGATCGGCCACCGCTTCAAGGATTATAGTGGAACCCTTTTTTTGGCCGTGGAATTGCCCATGCCATGCCTTTGGACAATTCTTCCAACTCCAATGCATGCAATCTATTGAGCCAAGCATGCCAGAAAAGCCGCGAGATTTGTTCATCGCCAATAGCCTTGCGGCGTCTTCAGCAATGGGAGATCTCAAATACTCCTCGCCAAACACTTGAACAATTCCCACTTCAAAGCGCTTGACACACATGATGGCTTGGCTCTCACCCATAGCCAAGTGATCATCAACTAGATCGGCCGGGATACCGTATGCCAACATACGCAAAGTGGCTGTCACCTTCAGAAAGGTGCTATGCCCGAGCTCTCCGGCGGCATTCCTCCTTTGCTGGAAAAACCGGTCATGGCTCGCTAGTTTCTCTGCAATGCGCTTGAACAAGTCTGTGCTCATCCTATACCGGCGACGAAAATACGACTCCGGGTATGTGGGATTCTCCACGAAATAGTTCTTCATCAATCTGTTATGGGCATCAATCCTATCTCTCCAAATTTGATCCCGACCCATAACCGAACCACCGTGCTTGGGTTTTTTATTGATATGCATAGCTATGATCATTGCAAGATCCTCCTCCTCTTCCATATCAAATTCTTCTTCGGAAGAATCATACGACGAACTCATCTACAATGTTCAATACTATACTATCAAAACTACAATTCAAAATATGCACCAAATTCATAAGTTTGGAGCAATACTTACCTTGTAGGCATTTTGTCGAACACCTTGCGGGCGCAGCGCGGCAGCGAGCCCTCGGGCGCTGTTCCTCAGACGTCGGAGGCGCGCGAGGTCCGGCCGGACTAGGAGGGGGTGGGGTGGAAGCGCAGCGGCGCGGGGAGGCCGGCGAAGCGCCTGAACGGTCGCCGACGGGCGCGGGCGGCGGCCGCAGCGGAGACAGACCGGGAAAGCGCTTGAGTGGTCGCCGGCGGGCGCGAGCGGTGACGGCGGCGCGGGGATAGACCGGGGAAGCGTTGAACGGTCGCCGGGGGCGCGAGCGGCGGCGGCGGCGCGGTCGGATGGGGGCGACAGCGCGGTCGCGAGAGTGGAGGAGGGAGCGAGCGAGCGCGGGAGAGTCGCGCGCGCGCGGGCCGGCGCAGCAAATAACGGGCGCGGGATTGCGTTTCGGCCAGCGCGCTGAATTAAGAATGGCGCGCACGTCGTTTTTGCGCGCCCGCTGGAGCTGCCCGCCGCGTTGCGCGCGCGCTAAAACTGTTTTTTTACGGCGCGGCGCTTGTATAGCGCGGCTGTTGGAGATGCTCTTACAGCTGTTGAAGATGCCCTAATCGTCTTGCGCGCCGGCCAACCCACGTCCGCCAGCTGCCACCCAGCCGCCGCCGCGGTCTCGGATCAGATCTCATCTCACCACGCCCGCGTTCCCTCCGCAACAGCGTGGCCTGCTCGGCCCGAGCGATGCCCTCCCCGAGCCCGTGCGCTCCCGCCCCTCGCCTGCTCTCCGCAGCCTCCTCCTGCCTCCCGAGCTTCCCGGCCGCTGCCGGCAGCAGAAGCAGCAGCACCGGCCAGCCCCGTCGGCGTCCCGAGCGCCGCGCCGTCGCCCTCAGCCTCCAGCGTCGCCGGCACGAGCAGCGGCCGCACCACCAGATCGAACCGTCGTCGCCCGAAGCTTTCTTGCCGCCGCAAGCTGCCGGAGACGCTCGCCCTCGCCCCGGCAGCTCCGGATCCGGCGAGATCCGAGCCACCGCACTCCCTGCCGCCCGGATCCGCTGTTCCCGACCTCCGTCGTCTCGCGGGCGCCGCCAGGAGCTCCGCTGCTCGCGTCTTCAGCAGCCATCGCCAGATCGGGAACGAGGCGTCCCGCGTTGAACCCGCCCCGGCTGCCTCGCGTCTGCTCCGCGCGTCGGCAGCAGCCAGCCGGCCCAGCTCCGCATCGTCACCGACCGGCCTGTTCGGCCCACTGGTGAGCAGCCTAGTGCCCGTCTCTCCTCCCTCTGCTGTTGGGCTGCGGCCCAGTTGCTCGTCCGCATTACGCCTCGCCGTGGGCGCATAATAGTTATTCTGCGCTTGCGATTTAAACCCAGTCAGGCCTCTGTATGGCCCAGTTTGCTGTTTGCATGAGCGTTGCATAATGTCTGACGCTCGTCTATTCGGCCCAGCTCACGCAGATTTCGGCCCTTGTGTACATGGTCTGTTTGTTTTAATTTGTTTAACACTAGTTAGTTTGTGTGGTTATACATGATGCCGTTCATCAAATTATCATTCACAGATAGGGTATTCAATGGGCGAAAACTGTTCTTATTGCTTATATTAGATTTTCCACTGCCAGAACATAGCTCAGGTGGTGTTTTGCTGTTGCTTGCCACAGTTTACTACTCCATTTACATAGCCATGTGGAGTACATTATAGTTAGGCAAGTTTGACTCGCTTAAGTGTTAAGCGGCTATGCGTTCTTTATCTAATTCTGGCATGCCACATTTCCAAACCGCGCCCCACATTTCAGATACTTCTTTTTTATAGAAAGCTTGCCACATCTTATGATGATCAGTTTGCTCACCACATGGTTGTGTGGCTTGACACACATCTGGCTTTGTAAGATAGTACTCCCTCCGTCTCAAAATTCTTGTCTTCAATTTGTCCAAATACGAATGTATCTAGTCACATCTTAGTGTTAGATACTTACCTATCTAGATAAATTTAAGACAAGAATTTTGGGACGGAGGGAGTAATAAAAAAAGCAATCCATGGCAACTAATCAAACAAGTCCTCAGTTCAACATTTTGATAAATAACCTTTTTTTTACAGCCATTACACATTATTTTTACTAGAACCGCTAAGTTTAATTCTGTGAATTGACTAGCCTCTGCAATACAGAACCACAGGGCCAAACTGGCCATTAAGACCAATGGACTAGATTTTTGATGAGCGTCATTTACATAGTCTAAATATATTTACCATTTATCTCTCTGTTTTTTTATTGGCCAGTTTGGCCCCACATTTCAGATACTTTTTTTATAGAAAGCTTGCAACATCCTGTGATGATCAGTTTGCTCACCACATGGGTGTGTGGCTTGACACACATCTGGCATTATAAGTTAGTAATAAATAAAAAGCATTCCATGGCAACTAACCAAACAAGCCCTCAGTTAAGCATTTTGATAAATAGCTGTTTCTTTACCGCCTTTTACAAGAACTGCTAAGTTTAATTCTGTGAATTGACTAGCCTCTGCAATACGGAACCACAGGGCCAAACTGGCCATTAACACCAATGGACTAGATCTTAGATGAGCGTCATTTACATAGTCTAAATACATTGACTGTTTATCTCTCTATTCTTGTATTGTTCTTTTTGTAGGTACTTTTAGGGAAGAATATATAGACAACCATGTGGTCGCAATGCGCAATGTGCAATACATCCATACGTAGTTCAGCAATGTCTTCTGAAATGCGTCTATACACTTTCAAATCATTTGTTTTTACTTGTTGCAAATGTATTTCCAGATTTGAAATATCCAGTTCCCTTCCTTACCCGCTTTCTTTTATGTTAACAGAGTTATGTATCCTGAGTTTGTTGTTGAAGACAACCATTTTCTTCCATTCATCTGTTTTGACAACTATCTCGTCGATGGTATTTCTTGTGAACATGGATGTCTAGAAGTGGACGACTTTGTGCTTGATGGAAGGCCTGTTGCAGTCAATGCTCCTCGTACCGGAAAGAGAGGGGATATCGATGATGATATTGAACTTCCTGGCGAAATAGGCCAACATCTAGTTGCTACAGAAGGCGGAAAGAAGATTGTAAGAACACTTTTTGAGGATCTCTGGTGTACTGTTCAGATAGGAAAGTATTTTAAGAGCATCGAAAGTGAACATGTGTATGTCGGTCCTGATGGCTGTGTTCGATTGAAAGGGGTGCAGTTTGATTTGACCGAGGACATAGCTGAGTGGCAGCAATCGGTAAGGGAGAATTACAGGGCTGCGGTAGGCATTTTAAGCGCTATTTTTAATGCTGCAGGTGGTATTCCACCAGAGCTTCAGCATCTGTTTGCAATGATAGATGCAGATGAAGGTTTGGCAAACATCGATCTGTACCATATCCACGCATCATTGATTCCCATTGGAGTTGGATGTTTGGTATTTCAAAAGATGTTTGACCATGTGAATATACTTGATGATCAGACAAGGGAAGCCATTTTGCTGAGTCTGCAGCCTTTTCTTCACAACTGGAGAAACCTGGCTAGTGGCAATTTTTTGTTGTCCACAACATACAATTGAACTTGAACATATAAACCCTTCGAGACTGCTAGGTAGAACGAACCCCTCCACGTCGCCCCTAAAATGAAGCCCTCCACGTCGCCCCTAAATTGCTGCCATCGCCTGTAAATTTTAAACCCCGTCGAGGGTATTATAGTCTTTTAACGTGCAGGGATATAAATCGCAGCTGCTTCCCTGGAGAAACCCTCGCCGCCGCCTCCCGTCCCACTCGCCTCCCCCTCCTGGTCGCCCTCCTCTCTCTCTCTCTCTCTCGATGACCCCTCTCTCCCCCGTGCAAGCCAGCGCCTGATATGGAGGAAGAGGAGAGATGCGGGCGCCTCTCGTCCCACTCGCCTCCCCCTCCTCGCTCTCTCTCTCGCTAACCCATCTCTCCCCCGTGCAAGCCAGCCCCGGATTTGGAGGAAGAGGAGAGATGCGGGATCTGGAGGAGGGAGAGGAGATCCGGGCGTCCTAGCCGTGGATCGACCAATGCCAGATCGGGCGGAGGGCGGAGGTCGCCGCCGTGGGAGGAGCAGGGAAGGGTGAGGCCTGGGCTCCACCGGCAGCGCACGCTCTTTAGGCTGGTGCTAGGCTGCATCTTTTCCTGCCCCCGTCCTGGTGCCTCCTCCTACCCGCGTAAATGGCGAGCAGAGGGCGTGAGTGCCAGGTGAGATCTTCCTCCACACCGTTCCTCCATCCCGCAAGTGTGATTTCTTTCGTTTTCTATGAAGATCATTCACATCTATTTATTTTTCGTTCCTCTCCCATCTTAATTTCTGAGTTGATTCCAGAGTTTGGATGTGGATGTTACTTCAGGGAGGAAATTGGTTACAATTTTCATTTGTATGATGCAGCAGGCACAAACTAATTTACAGGTAAGTTTTCTTTCAATGATTGGTGAGTTACAGGTCAACCCTGTCTCACCTCACTAAATATGGAACTCATGCTTTTTTCCTTGCTTGATATTAATTCTCGATATTCTTGGCACATCCTTACAGGGATATCATGTGCATATGTATGAGTTGCTTTGCTTCGGTTGAAGATATTTGTGTGCCTGTAGATATAATCTTACATGCATTTTCAGTATAATATGAGCACTCTTTTGTTCTCTGGGTGTACGTAGGTTGCAAGAATGAAAAGGCTTGGGGGATTATTGTAGAGTTTTGATTCACATGGATGCTCTATTCACGGCTAATCTTTCTTTATTTGCAGAATTTGTTGGTGTTGCGGTCTCTCCCCATCTTAACATTGTCTTCCGTTGGAAGAAGAGGAAATTTGAGTATATCACACCTATCAGCTACATCCCATGGAGAGGAATTTTGTGTCAGGCATTGTCATTGGAGAAGCTTTCACATGTATGGCCCTTCTTTCAGTCATAAGATTTACAGATATACTGATTCTAAAAGATTGATTCATAGGTTATAGTTCTAATGGAGCGATACGTATTGTGTTTGTGGTCTTCCAGTTTGCCTTTCTTCCATGCATCTGAAGGACTCATACTTCCATTTCCTCTTGCGATTTTATTCATCCATTCTTCTCCTTGCAGCTTTAAATTTGTGAAATCCAACGTATTTAGTTAGAGAACATTTGCCACATAATTATGCTAATATTCTATGAATAATTAGACTTTTTTGGCTGTGCTAATAGTAATAGATGACTCTTAGCGACCCTGCGCATTCTCTAATTTTCCGTACATGAAAGTTTATTAAATGCATGCAGTGCTTTATACTGATTTGCAAGAGGAGCAACATGAAATTCCTATTTCACATAAGTGAAGAAAATCTATAACACTGATTGTTATAGTTGGTGGTCCGGTGATTCCAGTTTATTTCTCTAATTTGATGTAGGAAATGGATTGTAAATTGCAAGTGAGTTGGGGCTTCTGATTGGACCTTGTGGTGGTTAGATCTGCTGATAGATAGGGAGAAGCATGATAGGTTGCTACTGCTGCACCTATTAGGGCATGTACAATGGTTGCTAAGATAGTCTTATCTTAAGTTTTGCATGTAAATTAGAGATGACAAAAAAATAAGTCTACAATGGGTCATCTCTTAGCCTTATCTTCAATAATTAGTTATTCCTAAAAACACGGTGAGACAAATTGTGCTAAGCTATCATCTCTTGTCTTTGCTTAAATAAGCTAAGACAAGCCTTCTCTTATGATTTCTCTCTCCTCCACCTCATCATTTATCTTACGTGGCATCTTTAAGCTAGAACCATTGTACATGCCCTTACTTGATTTCTCTCAATGTTTCAATCAGTTTATCTAAAGCATGATTTTAATATGCAATTTTATCAGTCGGAGATTACCTGAATGATTCGTGGAAATTAGAATGTGGGGATCTCAAAGAATGTTTCACAAGAAAAACAAATATTGGCCATTTCCAAACTTGCTCGGTAGTCGAGGTACTATAGAGGACATCAATAGAATGAAAGCAAGAGCAACCTGACAACATTATTGATAGTCAGCTTCCAGTATCAGCAGCTTCACACGTGTATGTATTCTTTTGTTCATTTTCATCCTTGTGGTATTTTCTTACTTCCCCTTGTTGGGATTCTTGACAGATCAAGAATTGTTGATGCAGGTATATCTTTCTTTTGGAAATGGAAGTTGATGTTTCTTCCCAGGTGAGCTGAGGTGATAACTGAACTCTCTTCCTGCACTAGCAATCCATCTATTTTGATTTCATGATCATGGTTCTCCCGTCATGCTCTTATGATTTTATACATGCCAACAAGCATCCACGCGATTTGTTCTTTACTTCTGCACATATTACCATGTTTTCCCACAAAAATACACATGCCGCGGCAATCATGTTCTCAAGTTGTAAAGCGTATAAGATAAGAGCATGTATCTTAGTTATTTTGGCACTGCCATCCTTTACATTATAGGGTGGCTACATATGCAAATTTGCAAGTTAAATTTACCACACATTTGAAACCTGCAGTTGTTTACTATTCTCTTTAATCTTTAAACTATGTGCTCCATTCCTTTAATTTCAGAACTAGGAAGGTGCGGATAATAAGAGTTGTTGACAGAGGCAACCTGCACATGTGTAAACAGTGGCTATGGTGGCTCAAAGGGAAGCAGCGGCTGCTCCATGGAAACACGCAACTTAGTGATGTACTTTTTGTTTCTAGATTTTTCACTCTCATTAAATTTTAAGCAAGAAAATCCACTATCCTACAAAAAGTTCTTCCAACAAATATTTTTGTGTGTGCAGCTAAGATCAATCTTCCTATTCATTCATTGGACGCGGTTATTCTGCAGGACCGGCGAAGAGCAAGGTCATGTACAAGGTGGGGGTTGATTGTCCCAGTTTTCTCTTTTGGTGTCTTGATTTTGTTTCTTCCTGGTTTGCACAAGATTCACTTATGAAATTGATTTTCTTGCCAACTTTTCAGGGATAAGCTGGTCAATGAAGGAAATTCTAAAAGAAAGCGACTACAAGCAACATTTGAAGGTACAGCTACAGCCTGTATTATGTTACTTCAGAAATTAATATCATGGTCTGTTATTGGGAATCACGAGTTTCTTGACAATGAGACCCATTACATTTTCTTTTCATAAAAAATTCCTTGGAAGAGATTGTAAAGTTTAACGAGCATGTCCCTTTTACATCTCTTTACAGTGTGTTTTCTTTTGGTTTCACAACATTTTAAGTTCTATATATTTTACAGGCTGCGTATAGTGTACGAGGTATTGATGATGAAATATGAATGTCCCTTGTTCTTGTGTGCTCCTGAACACAGTAGACTTGTGTGATGTGCTCTAGATCCTTTCTTTTTTTTCATGAAATGATTATGTGACTGAGGAGAGCATGTTCTTAATTAGGTTGCCGTTGTGAAACTTGTTTTCGGTTTTCTTATTGTATAATACATAGGTTCCAAATGGTTTGATCCTAGAAATAAGTTACCAATTTTCGGCGTGTAGTGAGATGGGAGACGGGGTCATCCTTCTCACCACCAATCGAACATACTACTTCAGCCACCATGTTGAGCGATATAAAAGTGTTCTCTATTTCAGAGAGCAACAACACGAGATTGTGCCCCCTCTTGCTCCAGGTGCATGTTGCTGTAATTAGTATCACCAGATTAAATCATGGACCATGTCTCTGTTTCATACCACCTCTGTTCATAAATAGATAGCTTCCTAGAGATTGTGCAGTCCTAAGGCCATCCACACTATTGCCTGTTAAAGCGTATTGAGTATATGAAGCCTAATTTTCTATTGGACATATTTTATTCTGTAATCTATTAGTGTTAGAACAATACAAATTTTCCTATTTTGCAGAAACTAAGTTAGTGCTTCCTTCTTTCGGGTTTGAAATTCAGCAATTCTTTTCCTCAACCGCAAACTGAATTGTTCGTCGTTGTTATTTGGTTTCCCTTCTGTCTGTGGCATATTGATGATTTGATCCGCATTCAAGAAAGAAATATTCCATGCAAGCCTCTAGCCCAAGTAAAGAAATTTATTTGCTTGCCATTTGAATAAAAAAATTGAGCAGACATATATTTCATTGTTTATGATCTTTCTTTTTTGTTTGTATCGAACTTCATGCTTACTCAATATATATCATGTTGTGATCCTGTCTGATTTGTTCATACTTAATTTCTTTTCTTCAGCTCTTTGTTTTATTGATAGATGATAAAGAATGCATCATCATAGTATTTTTTTATTGAAAATCTGTATGGGGTTGGTCAGTTGGTGCATCTGCATTCATAGAACGGTCTTTTCTTTAATATAGCAAGACTGAACCAGGTTAGTTTGCGTGTGATTTTTTTTTAGAGATAAGGCACAATGTCCGACTTCATAAATAAAGCCATCAATGGCAATCAAGTCAAACTGAAGTTGAGTTAAAATGTTACAAAACAAAGTTGCCTGATATGGAATACACACTTTTTTCATTTTCATCAACATGAATCTGCCATTAACATGCTTTGTTCTTAACATTTGTTTTACCAAATGCTGGGGAGCGTCACCGATATTTTCTTGAAGCGGTATAATCGCTGATAATATCTTTACAGTTTGTCCTTTGTTTCAGAGAACATAAGTCACACATGATATTACCCTGTTGGCCTGTTGTTTGGCTTTGGACCATGGACACAAGGTTCATATAAAATTCTTTGGATACGGATAATTGTGAGCTCTGAATTGTTGAAAAATTGTCCTCCATAGTTCTGTACGAGTCAGTTTATGTTTTTGCATTCTCAGCAATTGTCGTCCTTGAATAATTTAAGTTAAAGCTAAGATTGACAGAGGGTGAGAGAGGCATCACACTCGAGTTTGGAGAAGAAAAAGGATACAAGGACAAAGATATATTAGTATTCTGCTCTGAAGCTAAAACTTTTTGTCGGATCCATGTTACTTGATTCTGTATTATGGAAGTGTGACTTGGTTGTATATATTTACATTAATGTTGTCAAGTTGTGATTTAGCAATAGGTATAATCTCCTATCAAGGTACTTCTTTTGAATATATCGCTCTTTTTAAGCTTGCAATTTCCATGTGGACCTACCCTCGCGAGCGTCCCTCGATTTCGCTGTGTTTCTTGTCGTTCGATGGTGTGCCTATATGCTTAAATTTGTCGTTATCCGTGCCTAGGCTTCACACAAGAGGCTGAAAGAGGACGATGATGCAAGGAAATATTTCTAGCAGCTGATCAACACTGTCGGCTACTGCCATAGCAGAGGCGTTTATCACCACTATCTGAAGGTATTGTGGGGTGCTGCTTACTGATGTGCTCTATGGGAAGAAAAGTGGGTCCATAGCATTTATCTTCTTCCTTATATCATCTTGAAAATCTTCTGCTTTGTACTAATGACACTCTCAAGGTGATTTTGGACTGAGCTCCCTAACACAGCAAGTCAGAGTACGTAAATTGTCTGCGTTCTCTTTTTCTAGCTTGATGGAAACCATCATGATGCAAAATTTAGTCTAGGTCAGACATGTATATACAAATCCTGCTACTCTTTTCTTTGCTCAATTAAAATAATTTAGTTTACCCTAGGAAGTCATGTTGTTCATTCTCCTGCTCTCTACAAACCATAGGCTAGAAAATTTCCTTTTAGCATGTGTTCTCCTTTTATTAAGCTCTCTTTTGCTACAGTTTGCCAGGCAACCTGCCTCCTAATGCATGTAATACTGTTTGGAACCGGCACTCCAATGGATTCAGTTACATGATGTTGGATTAGCTGGCTGCCATTATGCAGCGCATCTTGTGTGCCTCGGGTTATGTTTTATATAAAATGACGTGAAATGTGAAATTGGGCAATACTTTTGTAACATGGTGTATCATCCATTTTTGGTTTGTGCATAGTTCTATTGGTGTACTGTCAAATCTGGGGCTTTGTATTTTCATCCCGGCTTATTGTAGTATTACAATCTGGCAGTACAAGAGTTCTGGTTAGTTCTCATAATTCATCCAGTATATGTTTGGTTTCAAAGCAAATAAATTGAAAGGACGTATAAGAGAAGGTGTAAGGTGGAATCTTGCAAGTAGTTGACCAAATATATCTCACTTCGAGAAATGCTTTTTGCTGAGAATACCACTTTTTCCAATACCCCAATGATTTCATTCGCCAGTACCTTGACGACTTGGATCAGGTTTTCTTCCGAAAAGGTACTTAGACATGTCATAATATAGTTGGTAGTTATGAGAAGCATTAATATATTTGTTTCTTTAGCAAATAGTTCTCATGTTACAGGGTGCGTGGACAAACAGATGCAAGGGGCATTGTTTCACGCAACACCCACACCAATGACCACTGAACGAGTGAAGCAAAGGGACTTGTGAACAACATGAAAAACTTTCATCCATCTTTTGATTACACAAAAATATGCCTTTGATGCATCCGTGTTGGGACAAGCTTTTTCGGACGGAGGGAGTATATGATGTAATTGACCACTATCAATTAGAAGTGCTCCTGGACACAATGCTCTATATTATCATGTCTTTAGTGCATTTTATTGTGCCACATGTGTATATAGCTACTTGAATCTTCTAATTGCAAACTCAAACATTTGCATTTTGTTCTTCGTTTCAGTTGGGCTTTTGCGTCAATTTTATTAGTTTCATACATTACAAATGAGAAAAATATATTTTTATGCAGATCCACGACACTTCGCAAAAGAGTATACATCAACATTGTCTGCTACCAAAAAAAAGTAGTCTATTTTAGTTCTTGCTTCAAATTTGTCTCGCGCGCCAAATGGCGCGACAGGTCATCTAGTCATCCACAAGGAGGGATGTATGCTATTACTCCCACCAGAATAGCTCGCTGGTTGGGGATATCTGAACATACTTATCTGGCCAAGCCACAAGCAGATAGAGTTCATATTGAGCTTCTGTATGACTGTGAGATGTTCTTCTTGTATCTTCGCAATAGAATTGCCCATCGGATGGAGGCGCAGAAGGAGTACAGGAGACTCCAGAATGGTCAGGAATACAGTGTGACAGGAGCTGATTACATCTTCATCATAAAATTTGGACGGGTTATATGTCATGTCCAGAAGCAGTTATCTGACGCTGGTGAGCTCAAATCTTCAAAGCTATCCCATTTCACTTCAGGACTGTATTCCAAGGGAAACTAGCAGCATCCATTTTGTAGTTAGTTTTTTAGTTGCTATTCAGCTGACTTCATTCTACACTTCTACTACCCCTATAAAAGAAAGAGAAGGCAGATCCAACTCAGCGTATTAGCCGTCTAATCATAAATCTTACGGTCTAAAATCGCCGTTAACGAAAACAATCGCTAACGAAACCCCCTCGCTCGATCCCCTTGCCTATCGATCTCTCTATCTAACAAAGAAAAAAGAAACCGCAAGCCCCACGCCCATCCCGCATGCCCCACGCCGCTTTTGTCTGCCCAACCCACGACGCCTGCCTGCCCCCGCGACCTCGCCGCCGTCGCACGTGTCCCCGCCGCCCCGCGCCTGACCCCGCCGCCGTCGCGCGACCTTGCGTCCCCCGGCCATCCGGCGGCGCCAACTCCCGCTTGTCCAGCGGGATCGAGTACCCCTTGGGGTTCTTCCAGTTGGAGACGCAGGGCGGGACCTTCCAGTCGGATTGGTCCTTCTGCGAGGGCGGCCGAGGTGGCGAGCTCCGCACCGGCACCGGAGACCAGACGGCGGAGGCCGCACCCGACTCACCCGATGGGGCGGCCGCATGCACCCGAGGCCGGACGGCGGAGGCCGCACCCGACGTGGATGCCGGACGGCGGAGGCCGCACCCGACTCACCCGACGGGGAGGCCGCATGCACCCGAGGCCGGACGGCGGAGGCCGCACCCGACGTAGATGCCGGACGGCGGAGGCCGCACGCAACCAACGGGGAGGCCGGACGGCGGAGGCCGGTCGCATCCGAGGGCGACGGCGACGACGGAGGCCGCTCGCGTCCGATGGGGAGGCAGCACGGACCCAACGGGGAGGCCGGACGTCGACGACGGAGGTTGATTTGGATTATCCGCTGGTATTCTTCCTTACAAATTTCATTTGCAAATTTCTGACTTTTAGGGATTAGGGATGTGCGTGCAAACCAGGAGGTGTTTGCACATTCTGCAATTTGATGCAAATTTCTGCCCTGCTTATGTTCCGATGCAAATCCTGGTGCGTGTGTAGTTGCGTCTGCATCGATCCGGGATGCATTATCCGTTAGCAATCAAATGTGATGTACGCCGAGTGTGATAAGCGTATGTAGGCTGTAAGTTGAAGGAGAGGAGCAGGCAATGCGTACCTTGATCCGTGGAATCAGGTCCAGGCCTGGCTTAGCTGCAAAACAGGGTTGAGTAATGCTGATTGCAGGAGCACTGGAAAACACCTTACACTACGGTAGAAATTTCTGCCCTCTTATGCATCAGATGTTTGTATTGTAGGATTTGAATCGAACTACGAATACTCATGTTGAGACAATGATATGATATTGGCTGATGCACCTCTTCTCTATACTCCTGGACAGGTAGGCTTAAACTATAAATATATGGTTAATCTTCAATTAATGTGCTACTCCAGTATATCACTATCATTTTCATAGATTTGCTGATTAAATTCCATAGGGTACTAAAACTCCAGAGTTTCAACCAATTTCTTGCGTCATCTGATTGGATAGTCTGGTCCATTTTTTTACAGTTGGCTTTGGCTGCTCTGTACAGTGATGCATTCAGTGTCCTTGATTTTGAAAGGCCGTAATCTAATCCGTGTTTATTATGACCGTAATTTGTTAGAACTCTGCGTTTGATGATGCTACTATTTTATCTTACATTTACTCATTGTTGATCTTACTAAATTCATTGATTTTTCACAGATACTTGGAAAGTGTTTTTTCAAGGCAACACTTTGATAGTCTAGGGTCGAATAACTTACTAAGATAATCAGTACAATCAATCACCTGGGTAAGAACGTTTACCTGGCTTGGCACAAATAATTGTTTTTTAACTATGTGTTTCATTTCACCGGTCTACATGAACACTCCTTAACAAAAAAGGATAACCAAGGTGGTGCTTGGTTGAACATATGCCACTGGTTAGAAGGATATTTAAGCATTTATGCCCTTATCAGTACCTTTGACGTTGCCTCTATTATTTGTATATGTATATATGCAAGTTAACCAGCTTGAACTACCTTGTACGAAAGAAATAAGGCATGCTAATCGCAAGTTGAAGCATTCTTTGGAACCAAGCTCTCACGATGAGTAAGCTCTGTCAACTCCACAAGGCTGCATGCCTTCCATAATCATTACCCTTATGCACTCATGCTTTCTATCTTAAAACTTTTGCAGGCACAAGAAATACCCCCTCTTAAATCTTTTGCAATTTTGATAAAAACCAATTTACTACGGTGTCATCATCATCACTCGAACAAAAGCACCCGGTCTGTATTTCCATGTTACTCTGTTAGAGCTCACTGCTGATGGGTTGGTTGGAATTGCAACCGGGTGATCGAGGCCAGTAATTTGGATTCCATAGTTGAGGGGAGCTCTGTAGACGGTAACACATCATTTTTTTACCTGTGTGAAGGTGAGATGATTCGGCTCTCCAAAAGCAAAATCATTCTGTTTATAAACAATTTGTTAAATTCATAGATTAGCCCTGGTCCTACCAATTCATCTGAAAGAACCAACGACCCAAAACCTATGTACCATTAGTCCCAAACATGTCTGATTGCACTGAATAATAGATTGACTTCTTTTGTTACCCTGAATAGTAAGGCATGGCCCTACTATAATTTTTTTGCTGTGCCAAGAAAACAAAAGAGTTACACAGAAAGAAAGAAAAAAGGAAAAGAAAATAAGACAAACAAAAGGTAGGACATGAATAATAGAATCTACATAGGATGATTGACTTCATATTAGCTGTAAAATACTTCTTCATTGTCATGATGTCATCAATTTAGAAAGTGTGCAACCTGCCCTTCTGATGTCTGGGTTTTTGTATGCTACTATGTTTACTGTCTGCCTTGGTGCTGAGGTAGAGAAGGTAAGTAGGGGCTAACCTGTTGGCTGATTAATTTTTAGGGGCGTATGGTCTGACCCTGCTCAGGTTTAGCCATACAGTTGTCACTGTAGCGGCCTCTCTGAGTCTCAATCATCTTCTTTGGCACGAGTTCGGTAACCATCTCGGTTACCTTCTCTGCTCAACTTCCTCTCGTGTCATGTTCTACTGGGAGATGGAGAGGAAGTTAGAGAAGTTAGTAATTAGATGATAATAATGTTATGTACAAATACATGTTAGGTACACATGTCTATCCCTGCAGGGAATTATTTTAGAATAGAAATGCATATATTGTGGATTGATGACTAAACAAGTTTGCACGCACATCCCTGAAAATACAATAGAGCCTTCGGTCTTGAGAGTTAAGATTTATTCCAGTGTTGCTCTGGAAACAAATGTCATATCTGAATCCATACTCTTTAGGTGTATATGTAAGAGCTAAAACTGATCCATGCCCTTTTTAAGATCAGGTTTGGGCATATAAATGGCTCTCAGTTATATATAAAATTATAAATGGGTGTACTGTAGTAGCCTATGGTCAGGTGGAGGGTACAAATTATACCAAATGATGTGACCCCTCCTATTTTGTCATGTTTAGTAGTACTCTTTTGAAACCTTATATTTGCTACTGCATATGTAATTTTGGTGCTATTTTTTCAGAAAGGAAGGTTGTATTTAATTTTTGCGTTATTGAAAACGTAACAGAAGTTTTTTGGTATTAACCAGAGCTGAGATATGTGAGCATATTGTTTTCATTTGTTGAGGTCATGAGAAAATTTGGAACATTACATTGTAATGATGGAATCATTCGGGTATCATGATATGGATGAGCCTTTTTTTAGTGAAAGTACTTCGTGTGTTATGAGATTGTCGATCAATAGTTACTTCTTATTTCTGATATTAACTAGGAAGCAAATGCAAGATGCTTCAACCTGCTATGATCTGTTCTGGTTATAGTGATAACAAGTGATTTACTGCTTCAATATTAAACTAATGTAATTCTTCTGAACTTCTGAACTGACATTGTCCCATCTACACAAAATACACAAGATTTTGGATTGAAAAGTATAACATTTGTAAGTGATTTGTGTTTTGTTTTATTTATTTTTCACTTCGAAATATTTTCACTCTGCAAGACTATTAATACATTCATCGGTTTATATGTCCTCTAATAGATTCATCATTTTTCTTTTGCAGCTGCACGAGAATATTGGCCAACCAGAGTGTATGTGCTCCTAATGCTCTCTCTTATAATAGTGAAGTCCTAATGAGTATCATATGCTTTTAAGTTATGCAGGTCTTATTGCAGAAATGCACTAATGTACCGTCAACATGTCAACGCCTTCATCGTTGCCTTAGTCAGTGTGTGCTGAAGGCAAAGCAACGGACGGTGAGCGACCAACAAAGCGAAGGTTGGCATGCAAGAGTAGTCCTATTAATTGTAGAATTAGAAACAAATGCGTACGTTGTTGCACTATAGGTTAGAAGATTTTGGTAATAATATACCCCCTCTGTAGACAAATATAAGATGTGAGTCATAAAGTAATGACCTAAAACGTCTTATATATGATGAATTATATGTAAATAGACCAGCTATGTATGCTCAATTATATCTAGCATTGATTTTTCTGAATTTTTCTAATAGGCAATATGTGAGCAATTGTCAGATTGAAGGGAAGACTTATTTGATTCATTCTAATACATGTCCTAACTATGATGAATAATAAAATTTCAGCTTAAGGTTATACGTGCATTGCACGTGCAAGCTTACTAGTGAAGTTTAGTTGTTGAGTCCTGTTTGTAGTTGAGTCTTCGGTCAGCACCTTGTATGTAGTAATATGTGTATCTCTCAAGTCTGGGAAGTTGTGGGAGTACTAGTTATCTTCTATGTCATCTTCTAGATATGTTTTTGATTTCACTGATGTATGTGCTAGACAAATGTTTGTACGCTACGATTGTGTCTCGGAGTAACCAAATTGCTCTCTCTGTAAACAAATCCAGAAGTCAGTGGCTCACTGAGAGTTTGAAAGATGATCAAAGACAGCTTGGTTCATGATGAGACCCTAAATTGATTGTTGTAATCCCTGCCTTTGGCCTTGTAAATTTCTATCTTATTCAATGAAAATGTCTAATCTTTTGCCTCATTTTTCTGAATGAAGCAGTAGTACCGACGTTTAACTCTGCCTCTTGCAGCCATGATGATGCACCCACGCCTTGTCCTGCACTCTGTAAACTAATCCAGAAGTCAGTGGCTCACTGAGAGTTTGAAAGATGATCAAAGACAGGCTTGGTTCATGATGGGTCCCTAAATTGATTGTTGTAATCCCCGCCTTTGGCCTTGTAAACTTCTATCTTATTCAATGCAAATGTCTAATCTTTTGCCTCATTTTTCTGAATGAAGCAGTAGCACCGACGTTTAACTCTGCCTCTTGCAGCCATGATGATGCACCCACGCCTTGTCCTGCACTTTTTTTAGTACTTTTTTAGGGCTCTAGCTTGTCATTTTCGGCTAGTGCCGAATCACCCCCTTCTAACTTTCTAGGCACTTTCCTTTTAGGATCCGGATATCCAGCGAAAGTCAATTTTTAGGCATGACAAATCGGACGTGTTTCATGACAAATTATGTTTATCGAGGACGCCAAGTTTAGTTCACGAGCATGGCAAATCTGCCTTAGTTTATTTTTTTTGCTAGAAAATTGCCATGCTTGCAAACTAAATTTGTCATCATCGTATCAATATAAATTTTCATGAAAAATGTTAGATTTGTATAATGCCTAAAAATCTGACGTCAATTTTTTAGCGTTTGCGTCTTTTTACCACGGGAAAGGACCCAAAACTTCCGGAATTATATTACCAAAGTGGTACAATATCAATGTTAACACCGGAATATACACATAACACATTGTCGGTTAACAAACTATACAACAGGAAGCCGCCACGCCGCAACGCCCATCTGCGGACACTGAGGCATCATTTGGTTGTTAGGGAATTAACACCCAGAGCAAACAAAGCACGGATGAGATTGTTTTGGTCGTTAATAACCTAGGGGGAGAAAACCACATCTAAGATCCATTCCCTGTCACCATTTGGCAGAGAGGGGAGATCCCTACCACCGTGCTACAACGAGAGGAGAACGAACAGACTCGTGCGGAACGGAATGCACCCCAACGAAAATGATATCACCTGGGAAGATTTTAAAGAAGGCTTCCGTGGGGCGCACATCCCTAGAAGCATTATGAAGATCAAGAAAAGAGAGTTTGATGACCTCAAGCAAAGGGGCATGACAGTAACTGAGTAGAACAGCCAGTTTACTCAATTATCTCATTATGCCAACGAAGAACGTATGACTGAAAACAAGAAGATGGAAAAATTCCTGGACGGTCTGGCACCAGCACTTAAATGCCAGTTAGTCGTACATACTTTTCCAGATTTCAAGACACTGGTGGACAAGGCTATTACTTTGGAAAATGAGCGTCGCAGTCTGGAAGACATTCGCAAGTGAAAAGGGGATCAGACCAACCACACACGCAACAACAGGAATAAAGTAAATTTTCAGAAAAATGGGGCGAACAAATCCATGATAAATGACACACGTCCAAGCAAAAAATTTCATGCAAGGGACAAGGACTTCACGTATCGCCCAGGTGTTACTTGCTACGCTTGTGGAGAAGAGGGACACTATGCTAAACAGTGCCCAAAGCCAAGAAACTCAGCACCAAAGCCGAACAGCAACGGAAACAATTCCGCGCCCAAGCGTAACAACTTCAACCCTAATAACAACCACAAGAAAGGCCACCTGAACCATGTGACGAAGGAGCAAGCACAGGATGCCCCGGATATTGTACTCGGTACGTTCCCTGTCAACAACTTGCCACGGTTTTGTTTGATTCTGGAGCTTCTCATTCGTTCATTTCGAAGAGTTTTGCTTTGCAACATAACTTTTCGATGCTACCCTTGGGAAAATCAATGACCATCAAGTCCCCCGGAAGTAAGCAGATCACTCAAAATTACTGCCAAGGTATAACCATTGAAATTGAAGGGTTAAAGTTTCACGCAAACCTCATCGTGTTGGAAAACAAGGGACTGTATGTTATCCTGGGTATGGACTGGCTAACCACCAACAAAGGATTTACCGACTACTTCAACCGAACTGTGATTCTTACTCATCATCACGGAAAGACAATAAGAGTCGCAGCTCAAGAAAGACCAGTCTCGCGGCAACCAAAATTAAACAAGGTAGACACTTCTGAATTAAGCAAAGTTCCAGTAGTATGTGAATTTCCGGACGTATTTTCCGAAGAACTGCCAGGCATGCCGCCAGACAGAGAAATAGAATTCATCATTGAGTTAGCACCCGGAACCACCCTCATATACAAGAAACCATACAGAATGGCACCATCCGAGTTGGTTGAACTAAAGAAGCAAATAAAGGAATTATTGGACAAAGGATTTATACGGGCCAGCTCCTCACCTTGGGGTTCGCCGGTATTATTTGCTAAAAAGAAAGATGGGACTATGAGATTGTGTATAGATTATCGAGCGCTCAACATGGTCACTATCAAGAACAAATATCCGATGCCACGGATAAATGATTTATTTGACCAGCTCGCGCAAGCCAAGGTTTCTCAAAAAATTGATTTAAGGTCAGGTTATCATCAATTAAAAGTACGGACAGAAGATATCCCGAAAACAACATTTACCTCCAGATACGGACTATATGAATTTACAGTAATGCCGTTTGGACTAACCAACGCCCCCGCATATTTTGTCCACCTCATGAACAAAGTGTTTATGAAATTCATGGACAAATTTGTGGTGGTGTTTATTGATGATATCTTGGTATACTCAAAAACACCAGAAGAACATGTTGAGCATCTACGTATTGTGCTGAGAGAATTAAGGAAACATCAACTCTACGCCAAATTCAGCAAATATGAATTTTGGTTAAGACAAGTTGGCTTTCTAGGCCACGTATTGACACAAGAAGGAGTTGATGTGGACCTAGAAAAAGTCAAGGACGTACTTGGTTGGAAATCACCGGCCAATGTAACGGATGTACAAAGTTTCCTCGGAATGGCTGGATATTACCGAAGGTTTATTGAGGGATTTTCCATCATAGCCAAACCAATGACACAGTTACTCAAGAAGGATAAGAAATTCGTATGGACCGAAGCTTGTGAGAAAAGCTTCCAGGAACTCAAAAAGAAATTAACAACAACCCCAGTATTGGTCGTACCAGACATACACAAAAGTTTTGAAGTATATTGTGACGCGTCCCGAAAAGGCCTCGGATGCGTACTAATGCAAGAAGGCAAAGTAGTCGCCTACGCTTCCCGGCAACTACGGAAACATGAAGAAAATTATCCTACTCACGATTTGGAATTGGCAGCAGTCATTCATGCAGTCAAAGAGTGGAGGCACTTTTTGCTTGGGAATCGTTGTGAAATATATACGGACCATAAGAGTCTCAAATATATTTTCATACAACCAGAACTCAATTTACGACAACAACGCTGGTTGGAACTGGTAAAAGATTATGACGTTGGCATCCACTGTCACCCAGGAAAGACAAACGTAGTAGCCGAAGCTCTCAGCCGGAACCCCAGCTCAGACGACGGCAGCCCACATAACTTGAGGCCTGAGTTTCAGCAGGAATTCGCCAAGCTCAACTTAATGATGGTCATTGAAGGCGAAGTGTCAAATATGGAAATACAGCCTACGCTAATAGAACAAATTAAGAAGGCTCAGCATGGACACCCCAACATCGAAGGCATAAAAAGAAAAGTGAGTCAGGGCAAGGCCTCAGAATTTACCATAGACAGTGAGGGAATATTATGGTTCGGAGACAGGCTTTGCGTACCCAATAGCGAAGACCTCAAACAGCAAATCCTAGCGGAGAGCCACACCGCTCCGTATTCAATTCACCCTGGAGGGACCAAAATGTACAAGGACATTCAGGAAAGATTTTTGTGGCACGGTATGAAGAGAGATATAGCCACATACATTGCATGTTGTGATTCATGTCAACGCATTAAAGTCGAGCACCAAAAACCCGCAGGACTGTTACAGCCAAACAAGATACCTGAGTGGAAATGGGACGATATTGGCATGGATTTTGTTGTTGGACTGCCACGGTCACAGCACGGAAATGATGCCATATGGGTCATCACAGATAGACTGACCAAGGTGGCACACTTCATTCCAGTCAAGACAACCCACACCACCCAAAATCTTGCCAAGCTTTACCTCGCCCGTATAGTATGCCTACATGAAGTTCCAAAGACTATAATATCCGACAGAGGCACTCAGTTCGTCTCCAAATTTTGGGATCATTTACAGCAAGCCCTGGGAACGCAACTAGTGTTCAGTACAGCCTATCACCCCAGACTGGAGGACAAACGGAACGAGTAAATCAAATACTAGAAGACATGCTAAGGGCATGTATCCTCACCTATGGAACCAGTGGGGAGGCAAGCTTACCGTATGCCGAGTTTGCATACAACAATAGTTACCAAGCCAGCCTGAAAATGGCACCTTTCGAAGCCTTGTACGGACGAAGATGCCGTACTCCATTAAACTGGTCAGAAACAGGGGACAGTCATATCTTCGGCCCAGACATGTTGAAAGAAGCTGAGGAAAAGGTTAAAATAATACGAGATCGACTCAAGACAGCCCAAAGTCGACAGAAGAGCTACTACGATCAAAAGCATCGAGAAGTAAGTTTTGAACCCGGTGAAGACGTATACCTACATGTATCTCCTATGAGGGGACTGCAACGATTCAAGGTCAAAGGAAAACTAACACCACGATTTATCGGACCCTTTCGTATAGTTGCACGGAGAGGCACAGTGGCCTACCAGTTGGACCTTCCCAAGGAACTGTCAGACGTCCACGACGTGTTCCATGTTTCGCAACTACGGAAGTGTGTAAGCAACCCGGAGAAGCATGTGTCGCATGAAAATCTTGATGTGCAACCAGATCTCACCTACCGGGAACACCCAATAAAAATATTGGAGGAGTCTAAAAGGAGAACCCGTCAGAAGACAATTCAATTTCTCAAGGTTCAGTGGAGTAATCACACAGAGGATGAGGCAATGGGAAAGGGAAGATTTTCTTCGGACAGAACACCCACACCTATTTGAGGATCAGCTGAAATCTCAGGGACGAGATTTTTCCTAAGGGGGTAGGTGTTGTAACACTCCAAATTTTTGGATTTGTTTTTCTTCCAAACTTTTGGTCTTTTGGAAGGGGGATATTTGATCTTCTCTAGAAAACCCTTCTAAAATCTTTTCTGACCAAAGTTTGTGTGTTCTTCTCAAGCTTGATTCTGGTTTTGAAGGTTTGCTTCCAGTGTTAACTCAAACACAAGTTGATTTTCAAAGGGGTTTGTTTGATTCTTTTCCCTTCTTGATTAACCATCATAGGGATAACCTTGGGCTTGTCTTCCTCTCCAACTTTTCTCTTGCCATGACACCCAATAAAAATATTTCTCTCCAAGACCTTCCCTTCACCTTGAATCAAGTCTCTCATCAATTCCAGTGAGTTTAAAACTTATTGGAATTTTTCTTCTAATTATTTTGCACCAAAAACAATTTATGCCCATTGAGATGAACCATGGTGATTTACAAAGAAACCACCATGTTCATTTTGATATTTGATCCCAAACCAACTCCCCTGGATAGTCCCTAGTACCCACAACCTAATTCCATCTTGTTTCACTGATCCACAGTTCAAAATTTTCAAATTTCACTTACTGCAAGTTTGGACCAGATTTGCAAATTTTGGTGAAATTCGTATCTTTCTTCATCCAAAAATTCTGTGAAAATTCAGGCAGCCTCTAGATGCATCAAGAGGCCACTCCACCAAATATCAGCTCCAGCAAGATTTTCCACATGCCAAAATCATTTCGTCAAACACCTGGCGTGCACTATTTCCGTCAGTTTCAGAAAAGTTAACTGAACTTTGCAGGCGACAGTGCAACTTCGTCAGTTTCGTCAGTCAGCTTCGTCAATCTCACCAGTGCCACTTTGGCTCGATGCTGCACTGCACCTCTTCCTTATCCAGAGCGCCGCACGCGTGCTTGGCTGGTTCTTGGCGTCGGTGGCGCCCTGGCCCGCCCACGCCGGCGTCTTCCGCGGCGGCAGAACCTCCCGTAGCGGCCGACAGGAGGCACCCTGCGGCACAACGCCGTTCTGCACCGCCCAAGTCACCTGGGGGCTCCGCGTGGCCTTCTCCACCGCCAGCGCACGCCTGCAGCACCGTCGCCGCGGCCTCGCACGCACAGGGCGCGCTCTCTGCCGCACGGCCGTTCCGTCGAGGACAGACCGTAACTACCCCTCCCTTGCTGAGTTAGGCACTGAAATGGAACCGGTACACCTCCTAGTCGATGCTCAAGCTCCTAAACCAACCGTCCAGCCACAGTGCCGTCGTAATCGATCGCCGGACTTATCCCATTCACGGCAACCGCCTCGGGCCGGCTATATATAGCGCCTCCGAGCTCACTCTCGAGCCCGCATCTCTCCACCACTTCACTAGACCACGCCTAGCCACTGGAAGAGCCTCGAGGGGCCCTTCTTCCTCAACTTTGGCCACCTCCGTCCGCCTCGGGCTCCAGCAGCATCCGCTCGGGTGAGAGCTCCTCCACTGCCCTGGACTCGTTCGTAGCCTCCTGGCACCTACATGAGTCTAACCCCCACTCCAATTTGACCCCAGAAGCTCTCTCCGACAGAGCCCACGACCACCCGAGCCGCCGTCCACCGGAGATAGGGTCGGCGTCGACGTGGGGCTCGCCGACGCTCAACTCCACCACCCACCGACGCGGAAGAACACCAGGAACCTGTAGGTACCACTCCCTTCCCCTACCTCATCGTGGTTCGGCGCCGGCGACCATCGCAGCCTTCTGGCGCCGGCGCGGCTCTATTTCGGTTTTTAAACCTGACGAGCGGGACCCCCTCGTCAGCCTCTCTTTTCCCTCCGAAACATTTTTTTGGAAAGCGCCTTCGGGCAAAGTACGTCTTCCTATTCGGCTGGCGTACTGCGTACCGGTTCGCTTTTCTGTTTTCTATTCTAGCCCCTGGAAACTTTCTGTTTCATTACAGATAAGTCCCTGGACAGAAACTCTAATATCTTTTTAACTAGAGATGATTTTGAGTTGATTCTTTTTCTGTCTTCTTTAGTTTTCTGTCTAGTTTTTTGTCATATTTATTTGAAAAATATTTGGAGCAACTTTTTTGCACGCGCGGTATTTATGTTAGTATTCGTTTTGTTTGAATACGTAGATACCGAAGGACGTGACGGAGCCGCGAACTTCACCGAGTTAGACTCCGACTACTCCGAACCAGGCAAGCATGTTTGAACCTTTGATATGATGAGTGTGTTGCATGTTTGCTCGAGTAGTTCTTCTTCATGGCTTGATCATATAAGCATTTGTGGATGATTATATTTCATGCAAGCATGCTTCGGGTGAACCCGAATGTTGATTGAAGCACCCTGGTCATGTGGTGGCATGATGGGTCATGTACTAGTATTGTTGGAGCATGCCAGTCAATGGTTAATTCTAGTATCACCATGGATCAAGTCATGATTCCGTTCGTCTCCTTTTTGGTACTGTCATATGCCGTCTGTTAAGATTATGGTTTAATCAGTTGCAAACCTCTTTCCGTGTACACACCAAGTAGAGGGGCCGGGATGAGGGTTCCATGGCCCTCGATTAAAGCCCGTCACCCGATCAGGGGGCATGGGTGTTTCCGGTTGGGACCGAGAGGGGGGCACCCCTTAGAGCGCGCATATATAAATTTGATCCCATGCTATTCGAGCTCGCCTCCCCGTCTTAAATTTTTTCGTGAATGTTTTCACGGGTGATTCCGGACAGAAGGATGTGAAATGGGTGTGTACTGGTCAGTTGGGTTTCTACTAAAACACTGTAGACGGAACTAGTCCCTGTGGCTAGTGGAAATCCGTCGGCTGTGATTTAAGAGTACAAGCTCTGCAGAGTCAAATCTCCCGAGTAGCCATGTTTATGGCCTAGAGTCAATCTTCGTGTCAACCCTGGTGACCGTCCCTAGAAATTTTATGATGGTAACAAGAGTGGTGATTTTTGTCAAGTTCTTTTTTTTGGGTAGACGAACTAACCAGTTATCTCTATATTGATTTACCTCCTGAAGTATTTTACCGTTACATCATTGTTTATATAAGCCCTTTATGTGATGTCGCTCAGACGTCCGACTGTGGCATTCTTGTTATTTATAAGCCCTTTATGTGATGTCGCTTAGACGTCCGACTGTGGCATTATTGTCATTTATTTTCTTTATAAGCCCTTTATGTGATGTCGCTCAGACGTCTGACTATGGCATTCTTGTTATTTATAAGCCCTTT
>LR738714.1:564781720-564798929 GCA_902687465.1 Secale cereale | reverse complement strand
CTTTCTGTGATGTCGCTCAGACGTCCGACTGTGGCATTCTTGTTATTTATAAGCCCTTTATGTGATGTCGCTCAGACGTCCGACTGTGGCATTCTTGTTATTTATTTTCATTATAAGCCCTTTATGAGATGTCGCTCAGACGTCCGACTGTGGCATGTTTTTATTCATTTTTTCCTCACGAGGCGTCGCTCAGACACTCATTTGGTTTGCTTTTATTTATCTTATGGATTTCGGGAGGACTACCGCCCGACTTCTATTTTTACTTGCAGCACATAAATTATATTATTTGGATACATATTGCTAGAATACTCACATGCATCATGTTTGCATTTATTATATCTTATGTCCGAACTGTCTTGCGAGTACATTCAAAGTACTCACCTGGCTTGTTGATTTGGCCAGATGTTGATGAAGGCGATCTCATGGATAAAGAGTTCGATAGCGAGTCCGACGTCTAGTGGAGTCCCAATCAGTCTCTTGCGATCCTGGAGTTGATCACTGTTATATAACCGCTTCCGCCAACCACCAAATAAATTCATCGGGTCTCACTCCGACACCCGATGAGCTGTAAGATAGTGGAGTCACGCCACCCACCACACTATGGCATATCCACCACCTTTTTATTACGAGTTAGTAGTATGCCACCCTACCATTGTGTCATATCCGCCCTTATGTATTATATCGGCGTACTTGTAATAAATTGTTGAGCAACCTCAGCTCAACCATGTATAATATTCAGAACTCTAGAATTCTGTATCAAGGATTTGTCTACTAGTAAGAAGTATTCTTCGGTGCTGGTTCGATAAAAAGGTCGGTCGCTCGGTAATTATTTTACTGAAAAACCGGTCCTGACATAACTCCAAATCATGCGTGGAATAATTCAACTCGTACGGTCGAAGTTGACGGGAGGCATAAGAAGCAACTCTTCCGTCCTGCATGAGTACTCCTCCAAGTCGTAAGCGAGAGGCGTCGCAATACACTTGGAAATCCTTGTGTATATCTGGCAAGATCAGCACTGGGGCTGTCGTCAAACGTTTCTTCAACTGCTGAAAACTTTCTTCACATTCTTCAGTCCAATGGAACTTAGTGTCCTTTTTAAACAATGTTGCCATAGGCTTCGCAATCTTGGAGAAATTCTCAATGAATCTCCGGTAATATCCCGCGAGTCCAAGAAAATTGCGGATCTCTCCAACTGAGGTGGGTGCCAACCAATCAGTGACTGACTGAACCGTGGTAGGATCCATTGCTATACCTTCTCCTTATATAACATGTCCAGGGAATCCAACTTCCTTCAACCAAAACTCACATTTGCTGAACTTGGCATATAACTGATGTTCTCTGAGCTTCTCAAGAACCAAGCGCAAATGTTGCTTGTGTTACTCTTCGTTCTTTGAGTACACCAAGATATCATCATTGAATACCACAACGAACTTATCCAATAATTCCATGAACACCTTATTCATCATACACATGAAATAGGCAGGGGCGTTAGTCAATCCAAATGACATAACCGTATACTCATATAGCCCATACCTTGTGGTGAAGGTTGCCTTAGGTATATCCTTTTCTCAGATCTTCAGCTAGTGGTACCCTAATCACAGATCGATTTTGGAGAATACTTTAGCTCCTTGAAGTTGGTCAAACAAATCATTGATCATCAGCAGTGGGTACTTATTCTTAATTGTCATTTCATTCAGCGCTTAATAATCAACGACCATTCTTAAAGACCCATCCTTCTTCTCGACCAAGAGCACTGGGGCTCCCCGGGGTGATGAACTTCATTGAATAAATCCTTTCTCCAATAACTCCTTAATCTGCTTCTTGATCTCCTCTAGATAATTCGCGAGCATCCGGTATGGTCTCTTCGATATTGGTCCGGTGCCTGGAAATAGTTCTATCAAAAACTCAATGTCTCGATCTAGCGGCATGCCTGGTAGCTCCCTCTGGAAATACATCCGGGTAATCCTTCACTACAGGCACTTCCTCCTGAACAACTCCCGAGAGAGAATTTACTTGGTTTCTCCTAGGCACATGCCTGGATACATACTTGATCCTTTTTCCCTCCGGGGTGGTAAGTAGAATCGACTTACTAGCACAATCGATGTTTCCTCCATACATCGATAGCCAATCCATGCCTAGTATCACATCCAATCCTTGTGATTCCAAAATTATCAGGTCTGAGGGGAAAACATGGCTTCCAATGGTCAATGGTATGTGAAAACATCCTTGACTTACCATATACTCCGCTCCTGGTGAGCTTACTAACATAGGTGTGATAAGTACTTTGGTGGGCAACTTATATTTATCCACGAATCCCCTTGAAATGTATGAATGTGATGCACCAGTATCAAAAGGAACAACTGCAGTAAATGACTTAACCAAAAACTTACCGACAACTGCATCAAGCTGCTCTTCAACCTCCTCCACGTTCACGTGGTTCACTTGTCCCCTGTTGAAAGGGTTGGGCTTCTTCCCAGAGCTTCCATTGCCATTCCCATTCTTCGCTTCAGGGCACTCAGTGGCATAGTGCCCAGTCTTCCCTCACTTGAAACATGTAATGTGACCTAGAGTTGGCGGGTGTGGCTGGATTGGAGTAGTTCTGATTACTGCTTGCTCCATTCCCATTCTTGGGGCCATTGTGGTTATGAGAACTCCCTCCATAATGGTTGTGGCATCCATGGTTATGGGTATATCCTCCCTAGTTTGGGGTGAAACGGGGTTTCTGCTGGGCTCTAGAATTGTTCTTTCCTTGTCCATACTTCCTCTTGCGTCTCTCTATCTGTTGCTTCCCTTCAATCATAAGAGCCTTATCTACCAGCTCCTCGTAGTTGTTAAATGTTGCCACCATCAACTATATGCTCATCTCATCGTTCAGCCCTTCCATAAACTTCTCCTGCTTCGCGGCATCGGTGGCCACATCATCAGGGGCATAGCGAGATAGTGTGCTAAACTCATCTACGTAATGAGCCACAATACGATTTCCTTGGCGCAAGTTGCGAAACTCATGCTTCTTCATGCTCATAGCTCCAGTTGAGACATGAGTGGTGCGAAAAGCTTGCTGAAACTGATCCCAAGTGACATTGGCCATAGGGAAAGTGGCTATGTAATTCTCCCACCATGAGGCTGCTGGTTCATCCAATTGATGTGCGAAAAAATGCACCTTCTCAGCATCTGTGCAACATGCGGTGGTCAACTCCCTTCCAATCTTGCGTAGCCAGTTATCAGCAACTATTGGCTCGATGCTACTGGAAAACACCAGCGGCTGCAACCTCAGAAAATGGGCTAGGTTGTCAACTGGTGGTGGTGGTGGAGGGTTGTTGTTGTTGGTGGTGGTGTTGTTCTGATTTTGGACAAGAAGTTGCATCAAAGTGTTCTGCTACTGGATCAACTGGGTGAGCTCAGGGGGAAACTCAAATTCGGGCTCACGTCTCGGAGGCATCTGATGGGTTTAGAGGGCAGAGATTAGAATTGAATGAGGTCTAGGGGAAAATCACTACCCATATGCACATGAGACAAACACAATCATATCACACCAATCAATTCAAGCAAGGGCATACAACCGGTCTAGAACTATCGTTACAAAAGTGCTCGGACTTCTACTATATGGGGAAAAATTACTATTCATATGGTGGTCATCTAGAAATTTTGATCGGCGGAAGACTCCATGATAGCCGCTCCAGCTTCATCTTCATAGTCATCCTCACTACCATCAGGGTCGGAGTCGGTGTCGTCGATGATGATGTAGTCTTCAGAATGAATCTCCTTGGGTTCGTCGTCTTCTCCTCCTGGCGCAGGGTCTTCCATAAATACTCCTAGCTTCCTTGTCAGGTCGTCATTCTTCTCCACGAGTATTGCGATTTCCTCCTCATATCTGTCACGTGAAGACTTGAGTTCCTCTTCTAGCTCTTTGTTCCTGGTTAACGCCTTCTTCAGATCTATCATACCTGCGCACATCCGGTTCTCCTGTCAACGAATGTGCTGGTTTAACTCCTGGATGAAAGCAGCAATGGACCTGTCCCTCCTGGTACAAATCATCTCCCATTGTTCATCTCGGCACCCACATATCTGGTAGATCGTGTCCTTTAGCTCTTGTTTGTAGACTTCTCCAATTCTTCCTATAGCAATGTGGGCTGCCATGCTCTTGCCTAGAATCTAGGTTGGTGCATCAAAGGAAAACACTATGGGCTCAGTGACTGGCATGAACGTCCTCCCGGGAATTTGAACTCGAATAATCCATCGCTCCTCTTCTGGTAAAGTGATGGTGTAGGTCCCGGTGAAGCTTGGTATTCCGATGTTCAGGTACCTACTGACTTCCTTCAAGTGTTGTCAAAAAGGTGTGTCTTCATCCGGTTGGGTGAACTTGTTCCTTGAGTCCGCCAGCCTAAAGAGTACAAATGGAGAGGAGTCGGATATGGGTAGAGGAGAGTGACCTATGGATCATCTTAGTGGTCGTGTCCTACATTCAGCGTGTGCTCTGATACCATCTTGTAGCGACCCGACCCGAATGGATCAAGTCTTTGTGCTTCAGTGTAATCCCTGGATCGGTAATGCTGACACACAGTACTCAAAGGATTTATAACAGAGTGGCAATCACACACTTATTACATCGAATGTCTTAAAAAGAACTTATTACAAAAGATATGGCATAAGGCCATCTAATACGATAACAGCGGAAGGCTTGAAAGATAAAGTGAGTCCATCAACTCCAACGGCATAGCTGAGTGCATGACAAACGACCTAGCGCACCTTACTCTTCTTCTGAAAAGTCTGCAACATGATATGTTGCAGCCCGAAACGGGTCAGCACATGGAATATGCTGGCAAGATAACATAGTAGAGCAAGGAACAGATAAATGCTATCACTACATACATATATGGCTGGTGGTGGCTCTAGGTTAAAATGTTTTGCATAAAGCCAATTTTTCCTTACAACAAAGGAATAAATTTTATTTTAACTATTATGGTAGTTGAAACATCATTGAGAAGGTTCCTCCAACTCAATCGCAATTAAAGTAATCATTATCAACCCATCAAATTAATTTAGAGTGATGAGATCAAATCAATAATTCAAGTACTATATACTCAAGATGTCCATAACCGGGGACACGGCTAATCCTGATTAGTTTGTACACTCTGCAGAGGTTTGTGCACTTTTCCCCACAAGACTCGATCGCCTCCGTTTAATTACTCACACTGCATGGTGTTTGAGAACCGGATGACTGAGACACAGTCTTTCAGAAGCATTTACTCTTTACCCTGGGTAGACCCGTACACCTACTTTCCCCTACATCTGTTAGTCCACCACTTGAAGAGCTCACACAACATACTCAACTATGCGAGATCCCATAATGGCATTGTGGTTGCACACGAAAGTTTCTAGCATGAATAATCTTATGATCCCTTTGAGTCTGGGTGGCATTCCATAGGATAATCTGTAACATCCCAAATTTTCAATTTGGAATGTTATACATAAATCATAATTGCATTTGCATATTTTGCATTTTTGTTCGTGGAGTTCCTCGAAATTCTAAGCAACTCAAGGACCTACGGAGAGAGTTGGGGATTTTACCGTTTTCGTATTTGAGTTCGCTCGAATACCGGTACGAGGACAGTGTGATTCTAATTATTTTTCTCTCCTAAAAATATTTCTAAATAAAATAAATGAGCGGAGATAACATGACTTCTCCAAAATAACATAAATATTGGAGGAAAAATATTAAAATCACTTTTGGTATTTTTCTGGATTTATTTTAGGATTTATTTGCATAGGAAAAATACGCGTTTTTCAAAATTGCATTTAGGTCCGAGAAAAATGTTCACTTTGTCCTAAATATTATTAGAGGACGGTGAAAATTTATTTCTGGATTTTTGGAGTCCGTTTGATATTTATTTCGTTAGTTTTATTGCGCCGGGAATCTATTTAAAAAAAAGGGAACCGACTAGGAGTCGTTTTAGCCCGGGACTCCGAGCTTTATATAGCGCCAGGCCGGCCCGACATTGCCCAGCCCGCCCCGCGCGAAAACCCTAGCCGCCGCCGCCCTAGCCGCCGACGACGCCGCCGCCTCGCCGCCCCTAGCCGGACGCCGCCGCCGCCGCCCCTCGCCGGACCCGCCGCCCCGCCGCCCCTTGCCGGAGCCGCCGCCCGCCGGACTCGAGGTACCCGCCTTGGTTCTTTCTTTTTTCTTTAAAGGATCAGATCGGTTTTATAAAAAAAGGAAACCCTAGATCTGGGTTTTTTCGGTTTAGATCGGTTTTTCGTCGGTTTAGTTAAATAGCGGACGTTCGTCCGTACGTTCGTTTTAATGAACGGTTTTCGTTAGTTAATCACAGACAGCGAACGTTCGTTCGTTAGCTTGTTCATCGTTTTTCTTTTTCGGGGTATTTTATCCGCGATTTTTCAGATCGCGATTTCTGCCCTGATCTTGTTTTTCGTTTTTCTTTTCGCTCGAGAGTCGGAATCAGGTGATTCAAAATCCCAGATCTTCGTCTCGAAGCCCTCTTTATGTTTAACCAACTTGAACAAAGTTTTGGCTACTGTAAAATTTGACTTTAGGCCAACTAGTAATTCGGTGCTCATTTCTTTTGCAGTTTGAGTTTCGTTGCTTCTTTCGAGTTGATTCTTTTTGCAAACCGGAGTTCATAAGTTGAACTTTCTGGTTAGATCTCTTACTTGAGTTTTACCCGTGCATTAGTTAAGTACTTATTGTATGCTTGTTGTTTGATTGCGATAGAGTACCCGGAGTGCGCCGCTTGCTACTTTGAGTCTCTAGGTTTTGCGGATCATCAGCAAGGCAAGTAACAGTTTGATCATGCTTTCCAATTACCCAATTTTCATTGCATTAGTCAACCCCTCACACATTGCATGAGTAGGATCAATTAACTTGTGGGATTGGGAAGTAGTGTGAGGTAGTACCTATTACCTGCATTACATTCAAACCCTTGGGAGTTACTCTAGATTTGCTGTTAGGACATGCTATGCTCGTAGACGTGGTTTGGGTTTGAGTGAAATCCATGACAAATGTGAGTTGTTAATTAATGGTTCAACTTAAGGTGGCAACTTTAATACACATCTGGGTGGATCGAGGCACTTGGGTATTCCAGGATTGCCTGTTTTTCTTTTGGACCGCCACCCAGGCTCAAAGGGATCATGAGATTATTCATACTAGAAACTTCCGTGTGCAACCACAATGCTATTATGGGCTCTAGCATAGTATGAGTAAGTTGTGCGAACTCTTACAGTGGTGGACTAGCAGATGTAGGGGATGTAGGTTGGTACGGTCCGCCCGATCGTAAGGTGCTAGCGCTTCTGAAAGACTATTTCTCGGTCATCCGTTTCTCAAACACCATGCAGTGCGAGAAACCAAACGGAGGCGATCGAGTCTTGTGGGGAAAGTGCACAAACCTCTGCAGAGTGTACAAACTGATCATGATTAGTCGTGTCCCCGGTTATGGACATCTTGAGTATCTGGTACTCTGATTTTCATGTGCATCTCAACATGTTACTCTAATTTAATTTTGTTGGGTTTAATGATTAATTTTAATTGGGGTTGAGAGGATGTCTATCTTCTCAACGATGTTTCAACTACCATGATAGTTAATTAAAATACATTCTGTTGAAGTAGGGAAAAATTGGCTTTACGCAAAAACTTAACCATAGAGCTTTCCACCAGCCATATTGCATATAGTATAGCTTTACTTTCATTGCATCTCTTGTGTTACCTTGCCAGCATATTCCATGTGCTGACCCGTTTTCGGGCTGCAACGTTTCATTTTGCAGACTTTTCAGACGACGAGTAAGATGCCCTTTTAGGTCGTGGTTCTATACTCAGTGATGCCGCTGAAGTTGATGGACTCACTTATCTTCCAAGCCTTCCGCTGTTATCGTATTAGATGGCCTTCAGCCATGATTTGTGTAATAAATTCATCATTGGACTATCGATGTAATAAGTGTGTGATTGCTACTCTGTTATAAATCCTTCGAGTACCATGCGTGTGAGCATTACTGATCCAAGGATGACACTGATGCATGGAGATCAGACTGTTTGAGGTCTGGTCGCTACAAAGATGGTATCAGAGCACACGCTGACTGTAGGACACGACCACTAAGACAAGCCCTAGAACACATTCCACTCTTTTCTCTTCTGACTCCTCATCTTTTCTATTCTTTAGGATGGTGGAAGCAAAGCACAAGTTCATGCAACCGGATGACGACACACCGTTTGGACGACAACTGAAGGAAGTCACCAGATATCTACACATTGGATTACCAAGTTTCACTGGAACCTACAATGCCACTCTACCTGAGGAGGAGCGCTGGTTGATTCAAGCCCAAGTTCCATGAAGGACGTATGCACCCGTCACCCCACTCATAGCATTTTCCTTTAATGCACCTACATGGAGCCTAGGAAGGAGTATGGCAGCCCACATTGCTATGGGAAGGATTGGAGAAGTCTACAAACAGGAGCTAAAGGACACTATCTACCAGATTTGTGGACGCCGAGATGAGAACTGGGATATGATCAGCACTAGGAAGGGTATATCCATAGCAGCATTCATCCAGGAGCTGAACCACCACATTCGTCGCCAAGAGCACCAGATGTGTGCTGGGATGATAGATTTGAAGAAGGCCCTAAATAGGAATTTGGAGTTAGAGGAAGAACTCAAGACTACACGCGACGGATATGAGGAGGAGATGAAGATACTTGTGGAGAAGAATGATGATTTGACCCGGAAGTTAGGGATACTCATGGGAGAAGAAGACGAGGAAGAAGAACCCAAGGAGATACCGCCGGAAGATTATATCGTCATAGATGATACTGATTCAGAAGCTGAAGATAGCAAAGATGAAGACTATGAAGATGAACCTGGGGCAGATATTATGGAATCCTCTGCCGACCAATATTTTTAGATGACCACCCTATGACTAGTAGTTTACCACCAAGTATTATATTTAGATCACTTTTGTAACGATCGTTAGATTTGTAAGACCTTGTTTGAAATTGATTGGTGTGATATGATTGTGTGTTTGTCTCATGTGCATATGGGTAGTGATTTTCCCTTAGACCTCTATTCTATTCTAATCTCTTTCCTCTACACCCATCAGATGCCTCCAAGACGTGAATTCGAGTTTCCCCCTGAGCTCACCCAGTTGATCCAGCAGCAGAACACCCTGATGCAACTTCTTGTCCAGAACACCCAGAACAACCAGAACAACAACAACACCAACCCTCCACCACCACCACCTGTGGACAACCTGACACGTTTCTTAAGGTTGCAACCACCTGTGTTTGCTAGCAGCATCGAACCAATTGTGGCTGATGACTGGCTACGCAAGATTGGAAGGGATTTGACCACCGCCAATTGCTCGGATGCTGAGAAGGTGCGATTTGCCGCACACCAGTTGTCTGGACCAGCCGCATCATGGTGGGAGAATTACACAGCCACTTACCCCGTAGCCAATGTGACTTGGGATCAGTTTCAGCAAGCTTTTCGTACCGCCCATGTCTCAACTGGAGCCATGAGTATGAAGAAGTAGGAGTTTCGCAACTTGCGCCAAGGAAACCGTACTGTGGCTCAGTACGTGGATGAGTTTAGTACCCTATCTCGTTATGCCCCAGATGATGTGGCAACAGATGCCAAGAAGCAGGAGAGATTTATGGAAGGGCTGAATGATGAGATGAGTGTACAATTGATGGTGGCAACTTTCAATACCTATCAGGAGTTGGTTGACCGAGCCCTGATGATTGAAAGGAAGCATCAACAGATTGAGAGCCGCAAGAGGAAGTATGGGAAAGGGAAGTATAATTCTGGAGCTCAGCAGAAGCCTCGCTTTACCCCTAAAGCAGTAGGACAGTTTCAGCATACCCATGGAGGAAGTAGCTCACACAACCACAATGGCGTCAAGAATGGCAATGGTAATGGGAGTGGAAATGGAGCCAATGGAAACCAGAACCGCCCTGCACCGTCCACACCCACCAATAGGGATTTTAGCCATGTCACTTGTCACAAGTGCGGGAAGACTGGACATTATGCTAATGAATGCCCAGAAGTTAAGAATGGGAACAGCAATGGAAGCGCCGGGAAGAAGCCCAACCCGTTCAATAAAGGACAAGTGAACCACGTGCCCGTGGAGGAGGTAGAAGAGCAACCAGATGCAGTCATAGGTAAGTTCTTAGTTAAGACCTTTACTGCACTCGTTCTTTTCGATACTGGCGCATCGCATTCATACATTTCAAGGGGATTCGTGGATAAGTATAACCTGCCGACCCAAGCCCTTAGATCGCCCATGTTAGTAACCTCACCAGGAGCAGAGTATATGGCTAAGTCATGGTGTGATCAGTTGCCCTTAAGGATTGGTAATTACATTTTCCCTTCGGACCTAATAGTATCGGAATCTCAAGGACTGGATGTGATATTAGGAATGGATTGGTTACTAAGTATGAAGGGAATATTGAATGTGCCAGTAAGACAATTTTGCTTACTACGTCGGAAGGAAGAAGGATCAAGTATGTATCCCGGCATGAGTCAAAGAGGAGTAGATTAAATTCCCTGTTAGGAGTTGTTCAGGAGGAAGTGCCAGTAGTGAAGGATTATCCGGATGTGTTTCCAGAGGAGTTATCTGGCATGCCACCGGATAGAGATATAGAGTTTTTGATTGAACATTTGCCAGGCACCGGACCAATTTCTAAGAGACCATATAGGATGCTCGCAAAGGATTTGGACGAGATAAAGAAGAAGATTAAGGAGTTACTGAATAAAGGATTCATATGCCCAAGTTCTTCGCCTTGGGGTTCGCCAGTACTTCTAGTGGAGAAGAAGGATGGATTGTTAAGGATGGTTGTTGATTACCGAGGATTGAATGAAGTAACGATCAAGAACAAGTACCCATTGCCTATGATCAACGATCTGTTCGATAGATTGCAAGGAGCTAAGGTCTTTTCTAAGATCAATCTGCGATCAGGGTACCATCAATTGAAGATTCGAGAACAAGATATCCCTAAGACGGCATTTACCACTAGGTATGGGTTGTATGAGTATACCGTTATGTCGTTTGGTCTGACAAACGCACCGGCCTACTTTATGAACCTGATGAACAAAGTGTTTATGGAGTATTTGGATAAGTTCGTCGTAGTGTTCATAGATGATATTTTGATCTTCTCGAAGGATGAAGAGGAGCATGAAGAGCATTTGCGTTTGGTATTGGAGAAGCTCAGAGAGCACCAATTGTATGCCAAGTTTAGCAAATGTGAGTTTTGGTTGAAGGAAGTCGGATTCCTCGGACATGTTATATCCGGAGAAGGAATAGCAGTAGATCCCGCCAAGGTGGAGACTGTGACCAATTGGGAAGCACCGACGACCGTTGGAGAGATCCGGAGTTTTCTTGGACTCGCAGGATACTACCGGAGATTCATCGAGAATTTCTCGAAGATTGCCAAGCCAATGACGGAGTTGTTGAAGAAGGAAACCAAGTTCAGTTGGACCGAAGAATGTGAGACTAGTTTCCAGGAGTTGAAGAAAAGGTTGGTATCATCCCCTGTGTTGATTCTGCCAGATCAACATAAGGATTATGTGGTGTACTGCGACGCTTCACGTCGAGGACTTGGAGCAGTTCTTATGCAGGAAAGAAGAGTTGTTTCGTATGCTTCACGACAACTAAAACCTCATGAGATGAACTATGCCACCCACGATTTGGAGTTAGCAGCCGTAGTGCATGCGTTGAAGACATGGAGACAATTTCTCATAGGAAACCATTGTGAAGTATATACGGAGCATAAGAGTCTGAAGTACATATTCACTCAGAAGGAGTTGAATCTTAGGCAAAGGAGATGGCTGGAACTCATTAAGGATTATGACATGAGATTGCATTATCACCCCGGGAAGGCTAACGTAGTAGCGGATGCGCTAAGCCGTAAGAGCCATGTCAATACCCTAATGATGGAGGAGTTTCCAAAGGAGTTAGCCGAGGACCTACGAGAACTACGTTTGGAGATAGTTCCGAGAGGCTATGTAGCAACACTAGAAATCCAGTCTACCTTGATGGATAAAATCAGAAAAGCTCAGAAAGCTGACAAGGAGATTGTCGCTATAAAGGAGAAGATGAGCGAAGGAAAAGCTAAAGGTTTTCGTGAGGACGAACACGACACCTTATTGTTTGAGGATCGAATCTATGTGCCCAATGACCCGGAGATTAGGAAGTTGATTTTACAGGAGGTCCATGATTCACCATACTCGATTCACCCAGGAAATACTAAGATGTATTTGGATTTGAAGGATATTTTCTGGTGGACCGGTATGAAGAAGGATATTGTGGAGTATGTAGCAGTTTGTGATGTGTGTCAAAGAATAAAAGCAGAACATCAGAAGCCAGCAGGATTGCTACAACCTATGCCAATTCCTGAATGGAAGTGGGAGAAGCTTGGTATGGATTTTATCACCGGATTGCCCAGGAACAAAGCAGGGTATGATTCAATCTGGATAGTAGTAGACCGATTGACGAAGGTAGCCCACTTTATTCCGGTGAAAACCACATATACCAGTGTGAAGTTGGCAAAGATATACATGATCAGAATTGTATGTCTGCATGGAGTTCCGAGGAGTATTGTATCTGATAGAGGAACCCAGTTTACCTCAAAGTTCTGGAATCAGTTACATGAAACCTTGGGTACCAGGCTAGAGTTTAGCACAGCGTTTCATCCGCAGACCGATGGACAGACGGAGAGAGTCAATCAGATTCTGGAAGATATGCTTAGAGCCTGTGCATTAGATTATGGATCTAGTTGGGATGACAACTTGCCTTATGCAGAGTTCTCATACAACAATAGTTACCAGGCCAGTTTGAAGATGGCGCCGTTTGAGGCGTTATATGGAAGGAGATGCTGAACACCGTTGTCGTGGGACGAAGTTGGAGACCGACAGCTATTTGGACCAGACTTAATCAAAGAGTCTGAGGAGAAGATGAAGTTGATCTGAGATAGACTGAAGGTAGCTCAGTCCAGGCAGAAGAGTTACGCTGACTCGAAGCGCAAGGAGATAGCCTATGAGATCGGAGACAGAGCGTACTTGAGGGTATCGCCTCTGCGAGGAGTTAAACGTTTCGGAGTTAAAGGGAAGTTAGCCCCGAGATTTGTTGGACCTTACCGTGTTTTGGAACGCATGGGAGAGGTTGCCTATAAGTTGGAGTTGCCCGAAGGATTGTCAGGAGTGCACGACGTGTTTCACGTTTCGCAACTGAAGAAGTGCCACGCGGAGATGGCCGATATACCGCTTAGAGAAACAGTACCCCTGGAAGCAATTCAGTTGGACAGTGACCTGACCTACGAGGAGAAGCTCGTTAAGATTCTTGAATTTTCGAGTAGAGTTACCCGTAGCAAGGTTATCAAGTTTTGCAAAGTTCAGTGGAGTCACCACACCGAGGAAGAAGCCACCTGGGAATGAGAAGATGATCTACGCAAGGACCACCCACACCTGTTCTCTAGCTAAGCCGAATCTCGAGGGCGAGATTCATTCTAAGGGGGTAGGTTTGTAACATCCCAAATTTTCAATTTGGAATGTTATACATAGATCATAATTGCATTTGCATATTTTACATTTTTGTTCGTGGAGTTCCTCGAAATTCTAAGCAACTCAAGGACCTACGGAGAGAGTTGGGGATTTTACCGTTTTCGTATTTGAGTTCGCTCGAATACCGGTACGAGGACAGTGTGATTTTAATTATTTTTCTCTCCTAAAAATATTTCTAAATAAAATAAATGAGCGGAGATAATATGACTTCTCCAAAATGACAGAAATATTGGAGGAAAAAATATTAAAATCACTTTTGGTATTTTTCTGGATTTATTTTCGGATTTATTTGCATAGGAAAAATACGCGTTTTTCAAAATTGCATTTAGGTTCGGGAAAAATGTTCACTTTGTCCTAAATATTATTAGAGGACGGTGAAAATTTATTTCGGGATTTTTGGAGTCTGTTTGATATTTATCTCGTTAGTTTTATTGCGCCGGGAATCTATTTAAAAAAAAGGGAACCGACTAGGAGTCGTTTTAGCCCGGGACTCCGGGCTTTATATAGCGCCAGGCCGGCCCGACATGGCCCAGCCCGCCCCGCGCGAAAACCCTAGCCGCCGCCGCCCTAGCCGCCACCGCCGCGCCCGCCGCCGCCGCCGACGACGCCGCCGCCCCGCCGCCGCCCCTCGCCGGACCCACCGCCCGCCGGACTCGAGGTAGCCGCCTCGGTTCTTTCTTTTTTCTTTAAAGGATCAGATCGGTTTTATATAAAAAAAGGAAACCCTAGATCTGGTTTTTTTCGGTTTAGATCGGTTTTTCGTCGGTTTAGTTAAATAGCGGACGTTCGTCCGTACGTTCGTTTTAACGAACGTTTTCGTTAGTTAATTGCAGACAGCGAACGTTCGTTCGTTAGCCTGTTCATCGTTTTTCTTTTTCGGGGTATTTTATCCGTGATTTTTCAGATCGCGATTTCTGCCCTGATCTTGTTTTTCGTTTTTCTTTTCGCTCGAGAGTCGGAATCAGGTGATTCAATATCCCAGATCTTCGTCTCGAAGCCCTCTTTACGTTTAACCAACTTGAACAAAGTTTTGGCTACTGTAAAATTTGACTTTAGGCCAACTAGTAATTCGGAGCTCGTTTCTTTTGCAGTTTGAGTTTCGTTGCTTCTTTCGAGTTGATTCTTTTTGCAAACCGGAGTTCATAAGTTGAACTTTCTGGTTAGATCTCTTATTTGAGTTTTACCCGTGCATTAGTTAAGAACTTATTGTATGCTTGTTGTTTGATTGCGATAGAGTACCCGGAGTGCGCCGCTTGCTACTTTGAGTCTCTAGGTTTTGCGGATCATCAGCAAGGCAAGTAACACTTTGATCATGCTTTCCAATTACCCAGTTTTCATTGCATTAGTCAACCCCTCACACATTGCATGAGTAGGATCAATTAAATTGTGGGATTGGGAAGTAGTTTGAGGTAATACCTATTACCTGCATTACATTCAAACCCTTGGGAGTTACTCTACGTTTGCTGTTAGGACATGCTATGCTCGTAGACGTGGTTTGGGTTTGAGTGAAATCCATGACAGATGTGAGTTGTTAATTAATGGTTCAACTTAAGGTGGCAACTTTAATACACATCTGGGTGGATCGAGGCACTTGGGTATTCTAGGATTGCCTGTTTTTCTTTTGGACCGCCACCCAGGCTCAAAGGGATCATGAGATTATTCATACTAGAACTTCCGTGTGCAACCACAATGCTATTATGGGCTCTAGCATAGTATGAGTAAGTTGTGCGAACTCTTACAGTGGTGGACTAGCAGATGTAGGGGATGTAGGTTGGTACGGTCCGCCCGATCGTAAGGTGCTAGCGCTTCTGAAAGACTATGTCTTGGTCATCCGTTTCTCAAACACCATGCAGTGTGAGAAACCAAACGGAGGCGATCGAGTCTTGTGGGGAAAGTGTACAAACCTCTGCAGAGTGTACAAACTGATCATGATTAGCCGTGTCCCCGGTTATGGACATCTTGAGTATCTGGTACTTTGATTTTCATGTGCATCTCAACATGTTACTCTAATTTAATTTTGGTGGGTTTAATGATTACTTTTAATTGGGGTTGAGAGGATGCTATCTTCTCAACGATGTTTCAACTACCATGATAGTTAATTAAAATACATTCCGCTGAAGTAGGGAAAAATTGGCTTTACGCAAAAACTTAACCATAGAGCTTTCCACCAGCCATATTGCATATAGTATAGCTTTACTTTCATTGCATCTCTTGTGTTACCTTGCCAGCATATTCCATGTGCTGACCCGTTTTCGAGCTGCAACGTTTCATGTTGCAGACTTTTCAGACGACGAGTAAGATGCCCTTTTAGGTCGTGGTTCTATACTCAGTGATGCCGCTGGAGTTGATGGACTCACTTATCTTCCAAGCCTTCCGCTGTTATCGTATTAGATGGCCTTCAGCCATGATTTGTGTAATAAATTCATCATTGGACTATCGATGTAATAAGTGTGTGATTGCTACTCTATTATAAATCCTTCGAGTACCATGCGTGTCAGCATTACTGATCCAGGGATGACACTGATGCATGGAGATCAGACTGTTTGAGGTCTGGTCGCTACATAATCGCACGGGTCCTCCGGGATTTCCTAGGACAACACTGGATTATCCAGGTGCCCTGCAACCAATCCACCCAGATGTGTATTGAAGTTGCCACCTTAAGTTGAACCATTAATTAACAATCTCACATCTGTCATTGATACTCTCAAACCCAAACCACGTCTATGAGCATAGCATGGCGATATAAGCATAACGTAGAAGTAACTCCCAAGGGTTTGGTAATAAAACAGGTAATAGGTTCTACCTCATCATCTACTTCCTAGACCCACATGTTAAGAGATCCTATTTATGCAATGTGTGAGGGTTGAAACTAATGCATAAATTTGGGTAATAAAGGGTATGATCAATGTGTTACTTGCCTTGCTGACGATTCGCAAAACCTAGTGACTCGTAGTAGCACGCTTCGCACTCTGGGAATTCTCTCGCAAACAAACAATAGCGTACATAAGCAATCAAGCAATGATGCATAGTTAAATCTCAAATAACAAGATCTAACCAGAAAGCTCAACCGAAGAACTCCGGTTTGCAAAAAGAATCAAATCAAACGGAGCAACGAAACTCAAACCACAAAAGAAACAAGATCCGTTTACTAAACTGGACTAAAGTCAAATTTTGAAGTACCAAAATCTTGTTCAAGTTAGTTAAACAAAAAGAAGGCTTCGAGACGAAGATCTAGGCGCTTGTCTCACCTGATTCGGATAAACAAGCGAAAAGATAAACTAAAACGAAGATCAGGGCAGAAACCTCGATCGAAAATAATCGCGGAAAAAACCCAGAGAAAGAAAACGAGACGAACAGTTCGCTATCTGTGGCTAACTGAAGAAAAGCGTTCGTTAAAACGAACGAATGGACGAACGTCCGCTAAATAACTAAACCGAGAAAACCGAACCGATCTAAATAAAAAACCGATCTAGGTTTTTTTAGAAAACCAGGGTTTTTACCTGAAACCGAAAAAACGGCGGCTCGGATCCGGCAAACGGCGGCGGCTCTGGTGAGGCTTACGGCGGGGCGGGGCGGTGGTGAAGCGGCGCGGCAGCGGCGGAGTGGCGCGGGGTGGTGCTGAGCGGCACGGCTGCGGCGGAGTAGCGCGG
>LR738714.1:564722615-564781588 GCA_902687465.1 Secale cereale | reverse complement strand
GGCGTGGGGGGAGGGGCAAGGCGGCGAGGCGAGGCAGAGTCGGCCACGGCGTACGGGCGGCGGACTCCCGCTCGGGGTCGGGGAGGCGGCGCGGCGGCGAGGCGGAAGATTTAAAAAAAAACTGATTTCGCCGGAAAACTCCTAGAAAAATAAATAAAAATCTAAAAATGCCAAAACAAATTTTCACCGTCTAAATAAAATATTGAGAACATGATGAACATTTTCTTGCCCTAAAATGCAAATTTTTAAAATATGCAAAAAAAAAATCTAATTCAAATAAAATTGCAGAAAAACCAAATAAAACTATTTATTTGATTTTAATATTTTTCTTCCAATATTCCATTTAGTTTGAAGAAGTCATATCATCTCCTCTCATATATTTTAATAGGGAATATTTCGGAGAAAAAAATAATTAAACCAAATGATCCTCGTTCCAATACTTGAGAATTTCAAATATGAAAACGGTGAAATCCCCAACTCTCTTCGTGGGTCCTTGAGTTGCTTAGAATTTCGAAGATCGCAAAACCGAAAAAACAAATAAAATATGACATGCATATGATGACCTATGTATAACATGTCAAATTGAAAATTTGGGATGTTACAAAAAAACATGCAGAAAACAGCAACTCGCACTTGGCACTATGTCAATGGGTTAGTACCAAAAAATGATATAAAATGACTATAAAATTATTGTAAAAAATCCAAGAATGATAATATAATAGCATGGAACAATAAAAAATTATAGATACGTTGAAGACGTATCAATAACCAATAGCGGAACCTGGATGCTCATACTGGCTCCTACATATTCTATGAAGATCTTTATCGGTCAAACCGCATAACAACATACGTTGTTCCCTTTGTCATCGGTATGTTACTTTCCCGAGATTCGATCGTCGGTATCATCATACCTAGTTCAATCTCGTTACCGGCAAGTCTCTTTACTCATTCCGTAATACACCATCTCGTGACTAACTCATTAGTCATTTGCTTGCAAGGCTTATTATGATGTGTATTACTGAGAGGGCCCAGAGATACCTCTCCGACACTCGGAGTGACAAATCATATTCTCGATCTATGCCAACACCACAAACACCTTCGGAGACACCTATAGAGCATCTTTATAATCACCCAATTACGTTGTGATGTTTGATAGCACACGAGGTGTTCCTCCGGTATTCGGGAGTTGCATAATCTCATAGTCAAAGGAACATGTATAAGTCATGAAGAAAGCAATAGCAATAAAACTAAACAATCATTATGCTAAGCTAACGGATGGGTCTTGTCCATCACATCATTCTCCTAATGATGTGATCCCGTTCATCAAATGACAACACATGTCTATGGTTAGGAAACTCAACCATCTTTGATTAACGAGCTATTCTAGTAGAGGCATGATGGCTTCTCGCCCCTCGTTGGTTACCCCAAGTGGAAGGTTTGAGATGCAGTGTAGCGATAGTTTTCCCTTGGCAAAGATACCAAGGATCGATTTCCCCTGAGACTCCTGGTTTCAACAAAAAGGTGTCAACTGCTAACGGCGCCAGATATTAGCAATCAACGTGGACCTGCACACAGATACAAATAACTTTGCTCCCAACGAGTACAGAGAGGTTGTCAATCCCTCCGGCCTTGTCGTTTACAAAGGATCAAACGCAAGTGATAATAGTGATAGGTATTGCTGCAAATAGTAAGTAAAAGCGGAAAGTAAATAGCGGATGTGATCAGTGATGGTAATATGGACCGGGATCCCATGATGTTCACTAGTGATGTCTCTCTCCCAAAAGACGATAAAACAGCTATGTGAGGTAAACGAATTACAGCTGGGCAATTGACAGAATTATGTGCGCAAACCAATGCTAACTATGTTGCAAGAAAGGTAGAGGTTCAAAGCATGGGCGGTACGCCAAGGCAAGTAGACCGAAATCCATCTGCATCTACTACTAATCATCCACCTTGAGATATCTATCCAGAACATCTCGCTGGTATTAAGTTGCGAGTCCCACCCATAGTGTAAACTCAAAGCAACAGGCAACTGCATTAAAAGAACTTTGCGTAAAGTAAACAATCCTTGCACCCGCGGGCACAAGCACCGTTGTTTTCCCCCTTGTGGCAACAGCACATCCCCTAGACTCATGTTTCTGTCACTCAAGCTAGTCATCGAGGGGCATGAACCCACAATCAAGCATAACGTTCCCTCTTGGAGTCACTACCTACTACTCGGCCAAAGCAATAAATAACAACGGAGAACATGCAAGAATTACTTATGAACAAAAATATAAAAGAGGTGAATCAAATATATTACTCAAGATCAATCTGAACATAATCTCATAATCCATCGGATCCCAGCAAACTCAACATAGCAACAACATAAGGATTACATAGGTGCCTCGATCATGTAGGGCAGCTCACGAGGACTAATTAGTGAAGCACAAGAACGGGAGGAGAACATCACATAGCTACTGGTCATGGACTCATGGTCCAAGGGAGACTACTCACGAGTCATCCGGGAGGCGTCCATGGTGGTGGAGAAGCTCCCGGTGGTGATCCTCCCCTCCGGCAGGGTGCCGGGAAGAGTTCTCCTGGTGCTCCCGATCTTGGAAGCGGGGGCGGCGGTGGAACAGAGATGGGATCGCGAAAAGAGTTTCTTCTCTGAGGGTTTCGGAGGGTCCTTTAAATATATGCCAAAGTAGGGCATCGGGGGAGCTTCGGGGGGCCCAGGCGCCCCCCCCCCCGGCGCGGCCCAGGGGGGGGGCGCCGCCAGGGCGCCTGGAGCCCTGGTGCCCCCCCAGGCTGCCCTTCGGACGCAGTGTTGTTTTCGGAACGCTGATTTTTTATATAATTTTTCTGGATTTTTCTGGGCAGTTCTCGAAACGTGAAAACCTGAAATACAAAAACAGCCGAAAACAGAAACTGGCACTGGGGTGCACTGGATTAGTAAGTTAGTCCAAATATGATCAAAAGTGTATGGAAGTGTATGAATATCATAGCAATATCACCCAAAAGTGGCATGGAGCAAGCAGAAATTATAGATACGTTTTGGACGTATCAGCAAGCAAGCAAGATAACTATTTTTGTGATTTTTGATAAAAAGGTACTAAAGCAAAAACTGAAAGGTAAACTAACAAGACTAAAAAGCAAAGGTAAAAGATAGCGTGCAACTCCCCTATCCTGAAGAGTGGAGTCCCCGGCAACGGCGCCAGAAAAACTCCTTGATGGGCCTCTAACCCCTCGTTGGTTACCCCAAGTGGAAGGTGTGAGATGCAGTGTTGTGGAAGTTTTTCCCTTAGCAAAGATGCCAAGGATCGAATCCCCAGAGACTCCTAGGTTCAACAAGTAGGTGTCAACTGCTAACGACGCCAGATATTAGCAATTAACGTGGACCTGCACACAGATACAAATAACTTTGCTCCCAACGAGTACAGAGAGGTTGTCAATCCCTCCGGCCTTGAAGTTTACAAAGGATTAAAAGCAGATGATAGTAGTGATAGATAATGTTTGCAATAGTAAATAAAAGCGAAAAGTAAATAGTGGATGTGATCAATGATGGTAATATGGACCGAAGTCTCATGATGTTCACTAGTGATGTCTCTCTCCCAAAAGACGATAAAACAGCTATGTGAGGTAAACGAATTACAGCTGGGCAATTGACAGGACCACGAACGCAAACCAATGCTGACTACATTGCAAGAAAGGTTGAGGTTCAAAGCATGGGCGGTACGCCAAAGTAAGTAGACCGAAATCCATCAATATCTACTACTAATCATCCACCTTGAGATATCTATCCAGAACATCTCGCTGGTATTAAGTTGCGAGCCCCACCCATAGTGTAAACTCAAAGCAACAGACAACTGCATTAAAAGAACTTTGCGTAAAGTAAACAATCCTTGCACCCGCGGGCACAAGCACCGTTGTTTTCCCCCTTGTGGCAACAGCACATCCCCTAGCCTCATGTTTCTGTCACTCAAGCTAGTCATCGAGGGGCATGAACCCACAATCAAGCATAACGTTCCCTCTTGGAGTCACTACCTACTACTTGGCCAAAGCAATAAATAGCAACGGAGAACATGCAAGAATTACTTACGAACATAAATATAAAAGAGGTAAATCAAATATATTACTCAAACACAATCTGAACATAATCTCACAATCCATCGGATCCCAGCAAACTCATCATAGCAACAGCATAAGGATTACATATGTGCCTCAATCATGTAGGGCAGCTCACGAGGTCTAATTAGTGAAGCACAAGAAGGGGAGGAGAACATCACATAGCTACTGGTCATGGACCCATGGTCCAAGGGAGACTACTCACAACTCATCCGGGAGGCGTCCATGGTGGTGGAGAGGCTCCCGGTGGTGATCCTCCCCTCCGACAGGGTGCCGGGAAGAGTTCTCCTGGTGCTCCTGATCTTGGAAGCGCGGCGGCGGCGGAACAGAGATGAGATCGCGAAAAAGGGTTCCGTCCTCGAGGGTTTCGGGACGCGTGTTAAATATATGCCAAAGGGGGGCATCAGCGGAGGCCTAGGGGGCCCAGGCGCCCCCCAGCGCGGCCAGGGGGGGGCCGCGCCACCAGGGCGCCTGGAGCCCTGGTGGCCCCCCTCCGGCCCTACTTCGACTGTGTGGAAGCTTCCGGAACGCTGATTTTTTATATAATTTTTCCGGGATTTTTCTGGCAGTTTACGTGACGGGAAAACCTGAAATACAAAAACAGTAGAAAACAGAAACTGGCACTGGGGTGCACTGAGTTAATAGGTTAGTCCAAATATGATCAAAAGTGTATGGAAGTGTATAAACAACATAGCAATATCAGCCAAAAGAGGCATGGAGCAAGCAGAAATTATAGATACGTTTTGGACGTATCAAGGCATACTAGGGACACTCTGTTTTGTCTATGTATTCACACATGTATCAAGTTTCCGGTTAATACAATTCTAGCATGAATAAAAGACAGTTATCATGATATATAAGGAAATATATATAACAACTTTATTATTGCCTCTAAGGCATATTTCCTTCACTCTCCAACTTGCACTAGAGTCAATAATCTAGATTACATAGTAATGATTCTAACACCCATGGAGTCTTGGTGTTGATCATGTTTTGCTCATGGAAGAAGCTTAGTCAATGGGTCTGTCACATTCAGATCCGTATGTATTTTGCAAATCTCTATGTCTCACTCCTTGACTTGATCGTGGATGGAGTTGAAGCGTCTCTTGATGTGCTTGGTTCTCTTATGAAACATGGATTCCTTCGCCAAGGCTATTTCTTTAGTGTCGTCACAAAAGATTTTCATTGGACCCGATGCACTAGGTATTACACCTAGATTGAATATGAACTCCTTCATACAGACTCCTTCATTTGCTGCTTGCGAAGTAGCTATGTACTCCGCTTCACACGTAGATCCCGCCACAACGCTCTGCTTGGAACTGCATCAACTGACAGCTCCAGCGTTCAACAAAAATATGTATCCGGTTTGCGACTTAGAGTCATCCGGATCAGTGTCAAATCTTGCATCGACGTAACCATTTATAACAAGCTCTTTGTCACCTCCATAAACGAGAAATATATCCTTCGTCCTTTTCAGGTATTTCAGGATGTTCTTGACCGTTGTCTACTGCTCCACTCCTAGATTACTTTGGTACCTCCCTGCTAGACTTATAGCAAGGCACCCATCAGGTCTAGTACACAGCATTTCATACATGATAGAATCTATGGCCGAAGCATAGGGAATGACTTTCATTTTCTCTCTATCTTCTGCAGTGGTCCGGCATTGAGTCCGACTCAACTTCACACCTTGTAACACAGGCAAGAACCCTTTCTTTGACTGATCCATTTTGAACTCCTTCAAAACTTTATCAAGGTATGTGCTTTGTGAAAGTCCAATTAAGCGTCTTGATCTATCTCTATAGATCTTGATGCCTGATATATAAGCAGCTTCACCGAGGTCTTTCATTGAAAAATTCTTATTCAAGCATCCTTTTATGCTATCCAGAAATTCTACATCATTTCCAATCAACAATATGTCATCCACATATAATATCAGAAATGCTACACAGCTCCCACTCACTTTCTTGTAAATACAGGCTTCTCTAAAAGTTTGTATAAAACCATATGTTTTGATCACTTCATCAAAGCATATATTCCAACTCCGAGATGCTTGCACCAATCCATAGATGGATCGCTGGAGCTTGCACACTTTGTTAGCACCTTTTGGATCGACAAAACATTCTAGTTGCATCATATACAACTCTTTTTAAGATATCACAGTTTTGACATCCATTTGCCAGATTTCATAATCATAAAATGCGGCAATTGCTAACATGATTCGGGCAGACTTAAGCATCACTACGGGTGAGAAAGTCTCATCGTAGTCAACTCCTTGAACTTGTCGAAAACCTTTCGCAACAAGTCGAGCTTTGTAGACAGTAACATTACCATCGGCGTCACTGTGTTAGTCTTCCTCTTAAAAATCCATTTATTTTCAATGGCTTGCCGATCATCGGGCAAGTCAACCAAATTCCACGCTTTGTTCTCATACATGGATCCCATCTCAGATTTCATGGCTTCAAGCCATTTTGCGGAATCTAGGCTCATCATTGCTTCCTCATAGTTCGTAGGTTCATCATGGTCTAGCAACATGACTTCCAGAACAGGGTTATCGTACTACTCTGGCGCAGAACGCACTCTGGTTGACCTATGAGGTTCAGTAGCAACTTGATCTGAAGTTTCATGATCATCATCATTAGCTTCCTCACTAATTGGTGTAGGAATTACTAGAACTGATTGCTGTGATGAACTACTTTCCAATTCGGGAGAAGGTACACTTACCTCATCAAGCTCTACTTTCCTCCCACTCACTTCTTTCGAGAGAAACTCCTTCTCTAGAAAGGATCCATTCTTAGCAACGAATATATTACCTTCGGATCTGTGATAGAAGGTGTACCAAACAGTTTCTTTTGGGTATCCTATGAAGACACATTTCTCCGATTTGGGTTCGAGCTTATCAGGTTGAAGCTTTTTCACATAAGCATCGCCGCCCCAAACTTTAAGAAACAACAACTTGGGTTTCTTGCCAAACCACAGTTCATAAGATGTCGTGTCAACGGATTTAGATGGTGCCCTATTTAACGTGAATGCAGCTGTCTCTAAAGCATAACCCCAAAACGGAAGTGATAAATCGGTAAGAGACACCATAGATCGCACCATTATCTAATAAAGTACGGCTACGACATTCGGACACACCATTACGCTATGGTGTTCCATGTGGCGTGAGTTGTGAAACTATTCCACATTGTTTCAAATGAAGACCAAATTCGTAACTCAAATATTCGCCTCCATGATCAGATCATAGAAACTTTATTTCTTGTTTACGATGATTCTCTACTTCACTCTGAAATTCTTTGAACTTTTCAAATGTTTCAGACTTGTGTTTCATCAAGTAGATATACCCATATCTGCTCAAATCATATGTGAAGGTCAGAAAATAACGATACCCACCGCGAGCCTCAACACTCATTGGACCGCATACATCAGTATGTATGATTTCCAATAAGTCAGTTGTTCGCTCCATTGTTCTGGAGAACAGAGTTTTAGTCATCTTGCCCATGAGGCATGGTTCGCAAGCACCAAGTGATTCATAATCAAGTGATTCCAAAAGCCCATCAGCATGGAGTTTCTTCATGCGCTTTACACCAATATGACCTAAACGGCAGTGCCACAAATAAGTTGCACTATCATTATCAACTTTGCATCTTTTGGCTTCAATATTATGAATATGTGTATCACTATGATTGAGATTCAACAAAAATAGACTACTCATCAAGGGTGCATGACCATAAAAGATATTACTCATATAAGTAGAACAACCATTATTCTCTAGTTTAAATTAATAACCGGCTCACAACAAACAAGATCCAGATATAATGTTCATGCTCAACGCTAGCACCAAATAACAATTATTTAGGTCTAAAAGTAATCCCGAAGGTAGATGTAGAGGTAGCGTGCCGACGGCGATCACATCGACTTTGGAACCATTTCCCACCCGCATCGTCACCTCGTCCTTAGCCAATCTTCGTTTAATCCGTAGCCCCTATTTCGAGTTACAAATATGAGCAACCGAACCAGTATCAAATACCCAGGCGCTATTACGAGCATTAGTAAGGTACACATCAATAACATGTATATCAAATATACCTTTGTTCACTTTGCCATCCTTCTTATCCGCCAAATACTTGGGGCAGTTCCGCTTCCAGTGACCAGTCCCTTTGCAGTAGAAGCACTTAGTTTCAGGCTTGGCTCCAGACTTGGGTTTCTTCCCAGGAGTAGCAAATGGCTTGCTATTCTTCTTGAAGTTCCCCTTATTTCCCTTGCCCTTTTTCTTGAAACCAGTGGTCTTGTTTACCATCAACACTTGATGCTCCTTCTTGATTTCTACCTCCACAGCTTTGAGCATAGCGAAGAGCTCAAGAATTGTCTTTTGCATCCCTTGCGTATTATAGTTCATCACGAAGCCTTTATAGCTTGGTGGCAGTGATTGAAGAACTCCGTCAATAACACTATCATCATCAACTTTGACTCCAAATTGAGTCATGTGGTTGTGTTACCCAGACATTCTGAGTATGTGTTCACTGACGGAACTGTTCTCCTCCATCTTGCAGTTATAGAACTTGTTGGAGACTTCATATCTCTCAACTCAGGCATTTGCTTCAAATATTAACTTCAACTCTTGGAACATCTCATATGCTTCATCACGTTCAAAACGTCTTTGAAGTCCCGATTCTAAGCCGTAAAGCATGGCACACTGAACTATCGAGTAGTCATCAGATCGAGTTTGCCAAACGTTCATAACGTTAGGAGTTGCTCCTGCAGCAGGCCTGTCATCTAGCGGTGCTTCAAGGACATAATTCTTCTGTGCAACAATGAGGATAATCCTCAAGTTACGGACCCAGTCCGTGTAGTTGCTACCATCATCTTTCAACTTAGCTTTCTCTAGGAACGCATTAAAATTCAAGGGAACGGTAGCATGGGCATTGATCTACAACAACATAGACATGCAAAAACTATCAGGACTAAGATCATGATAAATTAAAGTTCAATTAATCATATTACTAAAGAAATCCCACTTAGATAGACATCCCTCAAGTCATCTAAATGATCACCTAATCCAAATCAACTAAACCATGTCCGATCATCACGTGAGATGGAGTAGTTTTCAATGGTGAACATCTTATGTTGATCATATCTACTATATGATTCACGCTCGACCTTTCGGTCTCCAGTGTTCCGAGGCCATGTCTGTACATGCTAGGCTCGTCAAGTTTAACCGGAGTATTCTGCATGTGCAAAATTGTCTTACACGTGTTGTATGTGAATGTACAGCTTATCAAACCCGATCATCACATGGTGTCTCGGCACGACGAACTGTCGCAACGGTGCATACTCAAGGAGAACACTTGTATCTTGAAATTTTGTAAGGGATCATCTTATAATGCTACCGTCGTACTAAGCAAAATAAGAAGCATAATAAGATAAACATCACATGCAATCAAAATATGTGACATGATATGGCCATCATCCTCTTGTGCTTATGATCTCCATCTCCAAAGCATCGTCATGATCTCCATCGTCACCAGCTTGACACCATGATCTTCATCGCAGCGTCGTGGTCGTCTCGCCAACTATTGCTTCTACTACTATCGCTAACTCATAGTGATAAAGTAAAGCAATTACACAACGATCGCAATTCATACAATAAAGAGACGACCATAAGGCTCCTGCCGGTTGCCGATAATTTACAAAACATGATCATTTCATACAACAACGTATAACTCATCACGTCTTGACCATATCACATCACAACATGCCCTGCAAAAACAAGTTAGACGTCCTCTACTTTGTCGTTGCAAGTTTTACGAGGCTGCTACGGGCTTCTAGTAAGAATCGTTTTTACCTACGCATCAAAACCACAACAATTTTTTGTCAAGTGTGTTGTTTTAACCTTCATCAAGGACCGGCCATAGTCACACTCGATTCAACTAAAGTTGGAGAAACTGACACCCGCCAGCCACCTGTGTGCAAAGCACGTCGGTAGAACCAGTCTCGTGAACGCGGTCATGTAATGTCGGTCTGGGCCGCTACATCCAAAAATACCGCCGAATCAAAGTAAGACGTGCGTGGTAAGAAGTATGACTATTATCGTCCACAACTCTTTGTGTTCTACTCGTGCATATCATCTACGCATAGACCTGGCTCATGATGCCACTATTGGGGAATGTAGTATTTCAAAAAAAAATCCTACGATCACGCAAGATCTATCTAGGGGAAGCATAGAAACGAGCGGGGAGAGTGTGTCCACGTACCCTCGTAGACTGAAAGCGGAAGCATTTAGTAACGCGGTTGATGTAGTCAAACATCTTCACGATCAAACCGGTCCAAGTACCGAACATACGGCACCTCCGTGTTCAGCACACGTTCAGGACGATGACGTCCCTCGAGCTCTTGATCCAGTTGAGGACGAGGGAGAGTTTCGTCATCACGACGACGTGGTGACGGTGATTATGAAGTTACCGGTGTAGGGCTTCGCCTAAGCACTACAACGATATGACCGAGGTGCATAACTGTGGAGGGGGGCACCGCACATGGCTAAGAGCAGACTTGTTGTTCCTTTGGGGTCCCCCCTCCCTCGTATATAAAGGAGGGAGGAAGGAGGAGGCCGGCCAAGGGGGAGCGCGCGCCATAGGGAGTCCAACTAGGATTCCCAATCCTAGTTGGTGTCCCCTTCCTTTCCAAGAGAGGGGGAGAAGGAAGGAGGAGGAAGGGGAGAAGGAAAGAGGGGGGCGCTGCCCCCTCCCTAGTCCAATTCAGACTTGCCATGGGGGGGCGCTGCCTCCCCATGAGGCCCTTCTCTCCTTTCCACTAAAGCCCATTAAGGCCCAATACTTCCCCGGGGGGTTCCGATAACCTCCCGGTACTCTCATACTTATCCGATACTTCCCGAAACCATTGTGGTATCCGAATGTAACCTTCCAATATATGAATCTTTATGTCTTAGCCATTTTGTGACTCCTCGTCATGTCCGTCATCTCATCCGGGACTCCGAGCAAACTCCGGTCATCAAAATCACATAACTCATAATACTAATCGTCATCGAACGTTAAGCGTGCGGACCCTCCGGGTTCGAGAACTATGTAGACATGACCGAGACACATCTTCGATCAATAACCAATAGCGTAAGCTAGATGCTCATATTGTGTGACACCCCAAGACCGATGCTCCAAAAGACTTCCATATGTTCCGGGTTTCACCGTGTGTTTCATTTGTGCTTGCTCTATTTATTTTTGCATTGCATCATGTCACCATGTCATCATGTCATTTAATTTTTGCAACTCTTTTAAATAAATTGTATGGATCTTTGATCCATTTAAATCGAGGGAAATGTGACTTCTCTTTATAACATATGCTCCTAATATTTATAGGGAGCTATAAAAATATTCCATTTATTTGAAATCACTCATAAACACACTTGCAAATATTCCCCATGCCTATTTCACTCCAAGTTTTGACTCTCTAACCTTCCTCAAAATTCTTTTCCCGTTTATCGAGGTTATTCCCAAAACCTCAACATTTTTGGACACCCCTAAAGTCTAGACTCCATTCAAACTCCTTCGGTGCAAGTCAAATAATTTTGGATTTAACTTCCCCTATTTTGTTGGAACCACTTCCATAAAGCCTTACAGATATGTCCCATCATTTTATTCTTGTTCATGGCCTCTTCTCTTAATTCTTTTGAACTCTCTCTATTTTTTTCTGCTAAAAGAATAAGGAAGAGGGAGAAGAGGAGCCCCAGGCCCAGCTGTAGCGACCCCAGCTGGCCACTTGGACCTCCATGCAGGCCAGACCATCCTCCTCTAAGGCCCAGCCGCGCCGCTCCTAACCCTAAGCCCGATCTGCTTATCCCATCGCTCGTTGGCTCTCCTCTCGATCCCCTCCATTGCCTATCCTCGCGTTCCCCTCCGCCACCACACACACATGCCCCAACGCCTCCAAGGGAGACGCCCGATCCCCTCGACGTCCGACCTCGGCCTCCGGCCATGGCGCCCGCGCCGACAACCACCTACTTCGCCCCGCGACCTACGCCTCTTGCTCTGCCTCACCGTTGTTTTCCCTGCTCCAGCCGCCACCCGCGTCCCTCACCTTGCCGCCACCGCCGCCAAGCACGCCTTCTCCGTGCCTCTGCCTATAGTGTCACGCCCTGCCGCCGTCGATGACCACAAGGAGGCCCTGCGCCTTGCGTCGCCCCTCTCCCTCGTGCGTCGCCCACCAGCCTCGTCGGTCGCCTCGTCTTCGACGCAATCGCGTGAACCCCCACCATCCTCGTCTGTCTGGCGAGCCGCCGATGCCCTGCTTCCACCATGATACCTCCGCCCCAAGGCCTCCAATGCCGCGAACGGGTTCCCTTTGCCCGGATTCGCCGATCCCGGCATCCCTTTCTTCCCTGCAGGTCCTCCCCGACCGGCCTCAGGCACGAGCAGCAATACCAGCATCACCACCCATATGCTGTTGTAGTTCAGTCGCGCCTCTGCTCGCGTCGGTACCTTCTGTCGTCGTCCCCATCGGCCTCCTCCAAGCAACCAAGGCCATAGCCCGCTTCTCTCATGCACAACCTCTGATGTTGCCGCTGCTCTGCCTTGCTTCACGAGGCCGTTGTGCGCCTCCGCTTTCTGGTGATGCCAAGACCACGGCTAGAAGACCCGTACCCGGATCGCCATACTTCGTACTGGATTTGCCAAGTACCGCATCGGGTACAACTACCGCCGATGCCCCGGGGACACCGAGTACGACTACATAGGGTGATGCATCAAGTTCCACGGCTGTCTACATGCGAGTACCACGATGGCCGGAGCCCTCGGATCCATCAAGTTCGTCTACGAACCGTGTACAACTACCGTCGACGTGCTTTTCACTGAGTACCTCTACCGCCGACCCCAAACATCTATGGAACGTGTACGAGTACCGGCGACCCTCGAAGACCCCATGAACGACTACTTCCCACGACGCCCCGTGAACGACTATTTCCACTAACCTCGCGAGAACGACCACTTCCCTCGACGACTCGTTCCACCCCGAAATGCACGATTCGAAGGTATACCCGCCGGAACGACGCCCGTGGACGAATGATGTGTGATGTACGAGATGAATCGCGTGTTTGCACCGTGTCCGAGTTGTCGCCTGCACTTTCCTCCTTGTTGCCATGCCGTCGTCACGTGGGAACCGGGTAACCGAGAGCACCCCACCATATTTGCATGACACACTCATGCCACCCTTCTTTTGCATCGGCATCTCAATGAGTTGTCGGAACCGGAACGTTGTCGTGGCACCATTTCCGTTTTCGCCGCCATGACACCCCTTTCCTTCCGTCGTGGCGACAAATGCCCCATATCATATAACATGCCAAGTTTTCATAAAATTGCCTAAAAACTTGCTTTTGTCATCCGCATCATGATAACAACATTTAAATGGTTAAAATTGTTGTTTGCTTTAAAAATTGCTAAATGACATGGGGATTTTCCGGAATTGTTGTTGTTATTTCTGGCCTCATTTAAATTGCCTAAATAGGTAGTTTTACTATGCTTCACCTCTCGCCATGTTTAACAACATTTAATGTTGTTGGGTACATAAACGAGAGCGAACTAAATAATTTGAATGTGGTGTTTCGTCAATATGCAACTCGTTGCATATTGGGCTCCACTTAATTTGTAGTATTGTTTGTTGCACTTTGCCATGCCTATTTAAAACCGGACATGCATCATACTTGTTTGTGCATCATACCATGTTTGAGCTTGTTTGTTTACCGTGATGATTGCTTCTTTCCGGTATGCTTCTCCCGTTAGCTTCGGTTTCACTCGGGAGTTGTGAGTATTCGTTCGACTGCGTCCGTTTTTCTTCTTCATGGACTCGTTCTTCTTCCTACCGAGGACACAACAGGCTAGATGACCATTCCTTGATATCACCTCTATTATTGCTATGCTAGTTGCCTCGCTCTATTGCTTTGTCGCGATACCTATCCTTTTGCATGTCAGCCCCTACCTTGTCATGAAACCTCTAATCACCTTCCTAGCAAACCGTTGTTTGGCTAAGTTACGCTCTGCTCAAGCCCCCCCCTCTTATAGCGTTGTTAGTTGCAGGTGAAGATGAAGTTCTCTCCATGAGGATTGGATATTTGGGAATATCATAATATCTCTATTTAAAATAATGCACATTATATACTTGGTAATGGGTGGAAGGCTTGGCCTTTTGCTTGGTATTTTGTTCCGCTCATGCCACCTTAGGAACCGATAAACCGGTGTTATGTTCCTTGATTTTGCGTTCCTAACACGGTTGGGGTTTATGGCCCCCCTCGATAATTCGCACTGCTTAAAGCTTTTCCAGCAAGGCCCAACTTTGGTACTACAATTGCCTAACAACTAAACCTTGCATAAGGAGTAATTAACCCGAGTTCTTAATCAACAACCCGGGCCAATGCTCCTCATGAGTGTTGGTTTAAACTGGGCGGACTGCGGGGCCACCTTGGGGAAACCCGAGGGCTGGTATATACCTGTAGGCTGACCTATCCGGTCGTGGCCTGAGACGAGATACGCGCTGCTACTATCAGGGTGTCGGCACGCCGGGAGGTCTTGATGGATTAGTTTTACCTTTGTCGAAATATCTTGAGCACGGAATTCCGAGAACACTCGGGTCTTCCCAACATGGATTTGCGACTTCGCGGATCGTGCGAGCTTGTGATGTGCTAAGTTAGGACACCCCTGCAGGGTTATGATCTTTCGAAAGCCGTGCCCGCGGTTATGTGGCAGATTGGATTTTGGTAATATCCGGTTGTAGACAACTTGACACAATACCTCAAACATAATACACTACCGTGTGTGTAGTCGTGATGGTCTCTTTTCGAGGGAGTTCGGGAAGAGAACACGGCTGGGTTATGGATGACTCGTAGGTAGACAAGATCATCTAGTGATCATGATTTAGTTCACGACCGGTGGATTTCACTTCTCTTCTCGCTCTGATGATACGTAAGCTAGACACCTCATCTGCGCTTAGCGCTTGCAGCAGCCCACTTATACACTTTCTCCTTACCCAAAGGCTTTGATAGTTTTGATACCCGGGAATGGGATTGCTGAGTCCTCGTGACTCACAGTTTACTACAAACACAGGTGCCTGTGCAACCGAGTATGATTCAGTTGATGGCCAGTAACTCAAGTGGGAGTTCGATGAGGAACGTGGGTGTATGTACATGATGTTTCCCGACGATCAGTAGTGGTTCCTACTAGGGCCGATCGGGCATAGTGGGTGGTTACCTTCTTTTCATTTGTATTTTTCCGTAGTCGGACCATGATTGTACTTGGATGAATGTATGACTTATTTATGCATTGTGTGAAGTGGCGACTGTAAGCCAACTATGTATTTTTTTTCTTTTTTTTCTTGTACATGGGAATGTGTGAAGATAACCTTCTTGCGATCATACCAAAATGCGATTATGCCTCTAAGTTGTGCATCGACACCTAGGAGACATAGTCGCATCTTGGGTGTTACAAGTTGGTAATCAGAGCCTTCCCCGACCTAGGAGCCCCTGCTTGATCGAACCGCTGTCGATGTTGAGTATAGAATTTACAAAAAAATTGAGTCTTCGGATTATATATATCGGAGAGTAGGAATTCTTTTCCTCCTTATCCCCTTCGTCGCTCTGGTAAGGACTCCTGACGTAGAAGATTTGTCTTCCTACCCTCCTTTCCACTAATTTTTTTAGGATCACGCGGGTATTGTTGGGATCATTCCGATATTTTTGTGACGAGAACATTGTTCTTGGTGCCTCCTGTCATTTAGGGGTTGTGGCAGTGTCCCGGTGAGTTGAGCTCCGAGGTGTTGTCGTCACAATTATATCATTGCGGTTCTGGAATACCAGAGGTGGCCGACATTTAAAACGCTTCTATGCGTGTCTGGTGGTGAGATAACCCCGACGTCACCCAGTACTAGTGGGATTGTTTGGGAGTATTGCCACAGCTAGTATAGCGGATGCTTTTCGAAGGTCTGAGGTAAACGGGATCTGAAGGTGCCTGGTTATGTGTTGACAGATGGATACAGCTGGATGTAGGACTTATTAGTTGTGTGATATGCGGTGCTTCCCCTGTATCCCCAACACCAGATTGCATAACCGGAAAGCTTCAGGAATTCATAGGTGGGAATTCAAGTAGCTCTTAGGAAATCTTCCAACGGATGCATGATATGAGGTTGGGGTCTGTCATGTATTTGTTCCAGCTGTTACCTTGTTGGTTTATTCTTCAATCTTTGACGTGGCTTCTCAACAAGTTGATGTGTCATTTAAGCTTACGGAATTCATTCGTTCAATTCTCTGTTCAAATGATATTGTGAAGATTATGTTGCAACATATATATCCTTTGTTTTTGTTTTGATTGTGGTATTCGAGTTGCTTCGATGTCAAGTGTTCATTCCATACTTTTCCTAGTCGGTGTTCTCATAACTCTATGGGAGTGCTAATTCTTCATGATCATCAAGATTGTTATGTTAAATTCTTTTTCAACTAGTGCGTTTCTGTTCAAGTTAACCTGATCCTTTTAATATGTGCAAGACCAAGTCTTAGTTTTCCTCAACGGTGTATGTTTCATTCATCCCAAGTTGTCTTTGTTTTTCACCACCCTCCCACAATTTTTCTTTATGGAGCCAGAGTCCTTAATCAAGTGTCCTTATATTCTTGTGATGCCTCTTCATCAATTTTCTTTAATGTTTCATCCGGTGATTTCTCGTGAAGATGCTCAGGAAACTTCAAGTTCATCTTTCTTTGTTCTCCTTTTCTTCTCTGGTGGACTATATTCAAGCTTCGGTGTTAATCATATCTTTTCCACTTGTTTCACTTGTTTTCCCATGTTGGAATTTTCTTATCCAAAGTCTGTCTTATTTATTTAACTCCCTCTAATTCTTCTCAAGAGTGTTGAAGATATCTTAGAAGATTTACGTTTCCATTCTTAATCACTTCAATCTATTTCGAGGTTGTTATCTCATTCAAGCCATTTATGTCTCTCAAGTAATCATTTCAACGTTGTTTCTTTTGAGTGGCCCTAACCCATAGGTTTTCCCAGGATCTTACCTAACTCTTCTAATTTTCGGAGTTCTCAAATTCTTTTTAAAGTTTGACGTAAGAATGAATTTCCATCAGTCACATGCCTTCTCCCAGATCGCTTTCAAATTCTTTTCCGGAGTATCACAAAAATTCTTCATGGTGGAGCTTGTCGTCTTTCTAAGCATTTGAAGACCGAAGAAGAGTTCCTCTTGAATCCTTACCCGTTCTTCCAAAGATTAATGGTTCTAGCTTCATGCCATCCTCATTATTGTTCTGATTGTGAGGAATTCGTTTCATACCCATCCGAAGCATTTCAGGAGTTATTTCATTTCTCGATCCTCCGAAGGCCATCATTTCAAAAGATTTCTTCATTTTCAGTTTCAACTTCGTCCTCCAACTATTCTTAATTGATGCCTCTTTGTTCGTCTCCATAATTCTTCCGATGCATCATTCAAGTATTCTCTACTCTGCACGTGATCCCTTCATTCTTTTGTATCTAAGTTTCCTCAAGTGTCTTTGTTCCTTTCTAATTCTTACTGGCGATTCGTTCTCTTTTCTTCATTCGTTTCAATTCTTACGGTGGTTCATTCAAGTTTACTCTTCCTTTGTTATCGTATCAATTCATTTGTTCTTTTCAAAATCCTATCGTTTGTCCGTTGAATTGTGATATATATCTCTCCAATCCTTTTCAAGTAGAATAAGTAGTATGCCAAATCCATTGCTTGTCATCACTTTAATTTGATGAAGGATAAGCATACAATAAATCTTATTCTTATTTCCTCGAAGTGATTAATCTCTTATTTACGGAGCTTATTCATCATATCATATTCTCGGTTCCAAGTTGTTCATCTTCTTTTCTGGAGCTCCAAGTTGTTTCAACTATATCATTTCAAAGTTCCATCTAATCATCGCAAGGCTTCAATCTTATTCTTTTCATCCTTCACTTCTCATCCTTTTGTTACTAGAGTTCTTCATGGCGGTTCATCATGATTTAATTCATCCTCAAAGTGTTCTTTTAAGATTCTTGTTGGAGGAGCTCAAGTATTCTTCTCCTTGCATTCCGAAGTGCAATTCTTGCTCCCTTATCTTTTGAGGTGGTTTTATGTCATTCTTGACAAATTCCTTCATGTTTCATGTTTCACAAGTTATAAAGAATGAGATATTTAAACCCATCATTTTTCTTCGTTTGGGAGATCTTTTCGACCCTTCAATTTATTCGTTGGAGTAATCTTGGGTTGTATTCCACCTAAAAGCTTTCCCTAAGGATTGTTGCTAATTATGGTGCTTATAAATGACCAAAATTCTTCATTTATCCTCTCAGTGAAAGAGTTTTCATCTCTTCATTGATCTCTAGCAACAATTGGTTTCCGTTAGTGGCCGGTTGTCACCTCATAATTTTGAGATGTTTTCCATAAGCCCACAATAAGCTTATTCTTTTGTTGTTGATTATTTTCAACAACTCCGTTCAACCCTTCTTCGTAAGGATGATTTTCAAATTCAATTCTGGTACAAGTTGTCATGTTCTTCTACTTTCTTTTCTTCCTATGGTCTAGCTTCTATTCTTTCGTTCTGGAGGCTTTGTGATATTGCTCTCTTCGAACCATCATCTTGTCATATCAAGATCATGTTCTTTTCCTTTCTCATCCAGTCAACAGGAGTGTGATGTCACCCATTCAAGTTCCCCCATCTTATCAAGTTTTGCCTCTCTTTTCTACCGGAGTGCGGTCTGAAACCTTCTTACACTTTGTGTCATTCTTTCAATTGTTTTGGAGGCAGTGTGTTGTTGATTTCATCAAGTATCATCCCAACTTGGCAAATTCGTGTTCAATTCCTTCCATTTTCAGTTGGAGTGCTGTCCAAATTCTTTCGTTCTTATTCCTTCTCTATCTTGTTTTAACCGGAGTGGTTTTTAAATTCTTTCCGTGACCCTCGAGCTCTTGGTTCATGTCTATTAACCTACAAGGTTCTAGTAATGTTCCTTGTTCCTCTTTGCTAATGGAGTGTTTGCAATCTCATTCATCTCCATTCTATTCTTTCATTAAAGTTGTTCAACCTCTCAAAGTTCGTGGTTTCACTCGTTTGTCAAAGAAGCAACTTTGTTTTACCTCTTCCTTTTCCGTTTCTCTCCGGTGCCATCCCTAGGATCTCGGGTCGAGATCCTCTGTTAGTGTGGGAGAGTTGTGATGCCCCAAGACCGACGCTCCAGAAGACTTCCATATGTTCCGGGTTTCACCGTGTGTTTCATTTGTGCTTGCTCTATTTATTTTTGGATTGCATCATGTCACCATGTCATCATGTCAATTAATTTTTGCAACTCTTTTAAATAAATGTATGAATCTTTGATCCATTTAAATCGAGGGAAATGTGACTTCTCTTTATAACATATCCTCCTAATATTTATAGGGAGCTATAAAAATATTCCATTAATTTGAAATCACACATAAACACACTTGCAAATATTCCCCATGCCTATTTCACTCCAAGTTTTGACTCTCTAACCTTCCTCAAAAATCTTTTTCCGTTTATCGAGGTTATTCCCAAAACCTCAACATTTTTGGACACCCCTAAAGTCTAGACTTCATTCAAACTCCTTCGGTGCAAGTCATATAATTTTGGATTTAACTTCCCCTATTTTGTTGGAACCACTTTTGTTGGGTTGGAAATGTTCCATAAAGCCTTACAGATATGTCCCATCATTTTATTCTTGTTCATGGCCTCTTCTCTTAATTCTTTTGAACTCTCTCTATTTTTTTCTGCTAAAAGAATAGGGGAGAAGGAGAAGAAGCGCCCCAGGCCCAGCTGTAGCGACCCCAGCTGGCCACTTGGACCTCCATGCAGGCCGGCCCATCCTCCTCTAAGGCCCGGCCGCGCCGCTCCGAACCCTAAGCCCGATCTGCTTATCCCCTCGCTCGTTGGCTCTCCTCTCGATCCCCTCCGCTGCCTATCCTCTAGTTCCCCTCCGCCGCCACACACACATGCCCCAGCGCCACCAAGGGAGACGCTCGAACCCCTCAACGTCTGACCTCGGCCTCCGGCCATGGCACCGCGCCGACAACCACCTGCTCCGCCCCGCGACCTCCGCCTCTTGCTCTGCCTCGCCGCTGTCTTCCCTACTCCGGCCGCTGCCCGCGTCCCTGACCTTGCCGCCGCGGCCACCAAGCACGCCTTCTCCACGCCTCTGCCTATTGTGTTTCGCCCTGCTGCCGTCGACGACCACCAGGAGGCCCCGTGCCTTGCGTCGCCCAATCTCCCTCGCGCGTCGCCCACCAGCCTCGTCGGCCGCCTCATCTCCGATGCAATCGCCTGGACCCCCGCCGTCCTCATCTGTCCGGAGAGCCACCGGCGTCGTACTTCCACCACCAGACCTCCGCCCAAGGCCTCCAACACCGGGAACGGGTTCCCTTCGCCTGGATCCGCCGCCTCCTGACCTCCCTTTCTCCCGTGCAAGTCATCCCTGACCGGCCTCAAGCACGAGCAGCATCACCACCATCGCCGCCCTTATGCTGCGGCAGTTCAGTCGTGCCTCTGCTCGCATCGGCTACCTTCTGTCGTCGTCCCCATCGGCCTCCTCCAAGCAACCAAGGCCACAGCCCGCTTCTGCCGTGCACAACCTCTGATGCTACCGCTGCTCTACCTTGCTTCACGAGGCCGTCGTGCGCCTTCGCTTTCTGGTGATGCCAAGACCACGGCTAGAAGACCCGTACCCGGATCGCCAAGCTTCGTCATGGATTTGCCAAGTACCGGATTGGGTACAACTACCGCCGATGCCCCGGGGACACCGAGTATGACTAGACAGGGTGATGCATCAAGTTCCACGGTTGTCTACATGCGAGTACCACGATGGCCGGAGCCCTCGGATCCGTCAAGTTCGTCTACGAACCATGTACAACTACCGTCGACGTGCTTTTCACTGAGTACCTCTACCGCTGACCCCGAACATATACTAAACATGTACGACTACCGTCGACCCTCGAAGACCCCGTGAATGACTAATTCCCACGACGCCCCGTGAACGACTACTTCCACTACCCTCGCGAGAACGACCACTTCCCTCGACGACTCATTCCACCCCGAAACGCACGCTTCGAAGGTATACCCGTCGGAACGATGCCCGTGGACGAATGTTGTGTGATGTATGAGATGAATGGCGAGTTTGCACCGTGTCCGAGTTGTCGCTTGCACTTTCCTCCTTGCTGCCATGTCGTCGTCACGTGGGAACCGGATAACCAGGAGCACCCCACCATCTTTGCATGACAGGCTCACGCCACCCTTCCTTTGCATCTGCATCTCAACGAGTTGTCGAAACTAGAACGTTGCCGTGGCATCGTTTTCGTTTTCGCCGCCATGACACCCCTTTCCTTCTGTCGTGGCGACAAATGCTCCATATCATATAACATGCCAAGTTTTCTTATTGTCACGCCCCAAGACCGATGCTCCAGAAGACTTCCATATGTTCCGGGTTTCACCGTGTGTTTCATTTGTGCTTGCTCTATATATTTTTGCATTGCATCATGTCACCATGTCATCATGTCATTTAATTTTTGCAACTCTTTTAAATAAATTGTATGGATCTTCGATCCATTTAAATAGAGGGAAATGTGACTTTTCTTTATAAAATATCCTCCTAATATTTCTACGGAGCTATAAAAACATTCCATTAATTTGAAATCACTCATAAACACACTTGCAAATATTCCCCATGCCTATTTCACTCCAAGTTTTGACTCTCTAACCTTCCTCAAAATTCTTTTCCCGTTTATCGCGGTTATTCCGAAAACCTCAACATTTTTGGACACCCCTAAAGTATAGACTCCATTCAAACTCCTTCGGTGAAAGTCAAATAGTTTTGGATTTAACTTCCGCTATTTTGTTGGAACCACTTTTGTTGGGTTAGAAATATTCCATAAAGCCTTACATATATGTCCCATCATTTTATTCCTGTTCATGGCCTCTTCTCTTAATTCTTTTGAACTCTCACTATTTTTTTCTGCTAAAAGAATAAGGGAGATGGAGAAGAGGAGCCCCAGGCCCAGCTGTAGCGACCCCAGCTGGCCACTTGGACCTCCATGCAGGCTGGCCCATCCTCCTCTAAGGCCCAGCCGCGCGGCTCCTAACCCTAAGCCCGATCTGCTTATCGCCTCACTCGTAGGCTCTCCTCTCGATCCCCTCCGCTGCCAATCCTCTCGTTCCCCTCCACCGCCACACACACATGCCCCAGCGCCTCCAGGGGAGACGCCTGATCCCCTCGACGTCCAAGCTCGGCCTCCGGCCATGGCGCCCACGCTGACAATCACCTGCTCCGCCCCGCGACCTCCGCCTCTTGCTCTACCTCGCCGTTGTTTTCCCTACTCCGGCCACCGCCCGCATCCCTCACCTTGTCGCCGCCACCAAGGACGTCTTCTCTGTGCCTCTGCCTATTGTGCCGCGCCCTGTCGCCGTCGACGACCACCAGGAGGCCCCGCACCTCGCGTCTCCTCTCCCCCTCGTGGGTCGCCCACCAGCCTCGTCGGCCGCTTAGTCTCCGACGCAATCGCCAGAACCCCCGCCGTCCTTGTCTGTCCGACGAGCCGTCGGCATCGTGCTTCCACCACCAGACCTCCGCCCAAGGCCTCCAACGTCGGGAACGGGTTCCCTTCTCCCGGATCCGCCGCCTCCCAACCTCCATTTCTCCACTGCAGGTCCTCCCCGACCGGCCTCAGGCATGAGCAGCATCACCACCATCGCCGCCCTTATCCTGCTGCAGTTCAGTCGCGCCTCTACTCATGTCGGTTACCTTCTATCGTCGTCCCCATCGGCCTCCTCCAAGCAACCAAGGCCACAGCCCGCTTTTGATGTGCACAAGCTCTGATGATGCCGCTGCTCTGCCTTGCTTCACGAGGCCGTCGTGCGCCTCCGCTTTCTGGTAATGCCAAGACCACGTCTAGAAGACCTGTACCCGGATCGCCAAGCTTCGTCTTGGATTTGCCATGTACCGGATCGGGTACAACTACCGCCGATGCCCCGGGGACACCGAGTATGACTACACAGGGTGATGCATCAAGTTCCACAGCTGTCTACATGCGAGTACCATGATGTCCGGAGCCCTCGGATCTGTGAAGTTCATCTACGAACCATGTACAACTACCATCGACGTGCTTTTCACTGAGTACCTCTACCGCCGACCCCGAACATCTATGGAACGTGTACGACTACCGTCGACCCTCGAAGACCCCATGAACGACTACTTCCCATGATGCCCCGTGAACGACTACTTCCACTACCCTCCCGAGAATGACAACTTCCCTCGACGACTCGTTCCACCCCGAAACGCATGCTTCGAAGGTATACCCGCCAGAAAGATGCCCGTGGACGAATGTTGTGTGATGTATGAGATGAATCGCGTGTTTGCACCATGTCTGAGTTGTCGCTTGCACTTTTCTCCTTGTTGCCATGCCGTCGTCACGTGGGAACCGGGTAACCGGGAGCACCCCACCATCTTTGGATGACACGCTAACGCCACCCTTCTTTTGCATCGGCATCTCAACGAGTTGTCAGAACCGGAACATTGTCGTGGCATCGTTTACGTTTTCGCCGCCATGATACCCCTTTCCTTCCGCCGTGGCGACAAATGCTCCATATCATATAACATGCCAAGTTTTCATAAAATTGCCTAAAAACTTGCTTTTGTCATCCGCATCATGATAACAACATTTAAATGGTTAAAATTGTTGTTTGCTTTAAAAATTGCTAAATGACATGGGGATTTTCCGGAATTGTTGTTGTTATTTCTGGCCTCATTTAAATTGCCTAAATAGGTAGTTTTACTATGCTTCACCTCTCACCATGTTTAATAACATTTAATGTTGTTGGGTACATAAACGAGAGCGAACTAAATAATTCGAATGTGGTGTTTCGTCAATATGCAACTCGTTGCATATTGGGCTCCACTTAATTTGTAGTATTGTTTGTTGCACTTTGCCATGCCTATTTAAAACCGGACATGCATCATACTTGTTTGTGCATCTTACCATGTTTGAGCTTGTTTGTTTACCGTGATGATTGCTTCTTTCTGGTATGCTTCTCCCATTAGCTTCGGTTTCGCTCCGGAGTTGTGAGGATTCGTTCGACTGCGTCCGTTTATCTTCTTCATGGACTCATTCTTCTTCCTACCGAGGACACAACAGGCAAGATGACCATTCCTTGATATCACCTCTATTGTTGCTATGCTAGTTGCCTCGCTCTATTGCTTTATCGTGATACCTAACCTTTTGCATGTCAGCCCCTACCTTGCCATGAAATCTCTAATCACCTTCCTAGCAAACCGTTGTTTGGCTAAGTTACGATCTGCTCAAGCCCCCCCCCCCTCTTATAGCGTTGTTAGTTGCAGGTGAAGATGAAGTTTGCTCCATGAGGATTGGATATTTTGGAATATCATAATATCTCTATTTAAAATAATGCACCTTATATACTTGGTAATGGGTGGAAGGCTTGGCCTTTTGCTCGATGTTTTGTTCCGCTCATGCCACCTTAGGAACCTATAAACCGGTGTTATGTTCCCTGATTTTGCATTCCTAACACGGTTGGGGTTTATGGGGCCCCTTTATAATTCGCACTGCTTAAAGCTTTTCCAGCAAGGCCCAACTTTGGTACTACATTTTCCTAACAACTAAAACTTGCATAGGGAGTAATTAACCCGAGTTCTTAATCAACAACCCGGGCCAGTGCTCCTCATGAGTGTTGGTCCAAACTGGACGGACTGCGAGGCCACCTTGGGGAAACCCGAGGGCTGGTATATACCTGTAGGCTGACCAATCCGGTTATGGCCTGAGACGAGATACGCGCGGCTACTATCAGGGTGTCGGCACGCTGGGAGGTCTTGCTGGATTAGTTTTACCTTTGTCGAAATGTCTTGAGCACGGGATTCCGAGAATACTCGGGTCTTCCCAACATGGAGTTGCGACTCCGCGGATCGTGAGAGCTTGTGTTGGCCTAAGTTGGGACATCCCTGCAGGGTTATGATCTTTCGAAAGCCGTGCCCGCGGTTATGTGGCGGATTGGAATTTGTTGATATCCGGTTGTAGACAACTCGACACAATACCTCAAACATAATACACTACCGTGTGAGTAGTTGTCATGGTCTCTTTTCGAGGGAGTTTGGGAAGAGAACACGGCTGGGTTATGGATGACTCGTAGGTAGACATGATCATCTAGTGACCATGATTTAGTCCACGACCGATGGCTTTTGTAGGCGTCCTGGGAACCAGGGTAACCCAGACTTGCCTGTCTGTGGGCCGCGACGCGCTCCTACTACGGCCTGGTACGACCCAGCCGATCGACCGGCTGCCCAAGACCCTCGCGAGGAGAACAACGTCAAAACCTCCTCAGGAGCGGCCTCGGCAAGGCGCTCCGGAGGGGCGGAGAATCCAAGGTCAAGCTTGCATCAGGAGGAGGCAGTGATGTCAGCAGTGACACACCGCGCCAGCGGGTGCCAGCACTCGCCATCGATGCAGTTGCCATTTTGGTGCAAAGGAGGCAGCACAGGCGCAGGTTCCCGAGGAGCGGGACAAAGGTTTCCCCATTGGTGCAACAGGACCGAAGACCGCAAGGACGACAGGGAGGATGTCACCGCCGAGCCCACCACCGCGTCACCACTTGATCCTTTTGCAGGCGAAGACTGCTTTTGTCAGGGTAGGAACGTCCTTGTGTTCCCGCTCAAAAATGGTCGTTGTGGGATCCCTTCCCGCCTAAACAATTTGGGGGAAGAGGACCCTGGCCGCCTATATAAGTAGCTAGGATCCCTACTATGAAAGGGGGGGGGAAGAAGATCCGAAAACTCGGCCACCACGCAAAGGAGCAAGAACGCTTGCCTCCTGACCCTCCTGAGCTCACCTCCTGAGCTCAGGAACCACTGTACTAGTTCATATTCCAGCCCTCCTGAGGCCAATCCACCAAAGCAGGAAGTAGGGTTTTACCCCACACGGTGGCCTGAACCTGGGTAAACTCTTGCGTGCTTCACTTGTTGTTTGCTTGAATCTCTTCACTAGGCGAGGGTGAGACGCTAGGTAGACGTGAGTGGGAGAGATCTTTGTTCACGCCCCTATGTTCGAACTTCTTGGGTTTTGTGGAGCCCGAAATCCGACAGCTTTCACTTCACTTCTCGCTCTGATGATACGTAAGCTAGCCACCTCATCTACACTTAGCGCTTCCAGCAACCCACTTATACACTTTCTCCTTACCCAAAGGCTTTGATAGTTTTTATACCCGGGAATGGGATTATTGAGTCCTCGTGACTCACAATTTACTACAAACAGAGGTGCATGTGCAACCGAGTACGATTCATTTGATGGCCAGGAACTCAAGTGGGAGTTCGATGAGTAACGTGGACGTATGTACGTGACGTTTCCCGACGATCAGTTGTGGTTCCTACTAGGGTCGATCGGGCATAGTGGGTGGTTATCTTCTTTTCATTTGGATTTGTCCGTAGTCGGACCATGATTGTACTTGGATGAATGTATGACTTATTTATGCATTGTGTGAAGTGGCGATTGTAAGCCAACTATGTGATTTTTCCCCTTTTGTTCTTGTACATGGGAATGTGTGAAGATAACTTTCATGCGATCATACCAAAATGCGATTATGCCTCTAAGTCGTGCCTCGACACGTAGGAGACATAGTCGCATCTTGGGCGTTACATATTGGCTCCTACATATTCTACGAAGATCTTTATCAGTCAAACCGCATAACAACATACGTTGTTCCCTTATCATCTGTATGTTACTTGCACGAGATTTGATCGTCGGTATCATCATACCTAGTTCAACATCGTTATGCAAGTCTCTTTACTCGTTCCATAATACATCATACTGTGACTAACTCATTAGTCATTTGCTTGCAAGGCTTATTATGATGTGTATTATCGAGAGGGCCCAGACATACCTCTCCGACACTTGGAGTGACAAATCCTATTCTCGATCTATGCCAACACCACAACCACCTTCGAAGACACCTGTAGAGCATCTTTATAATCACCCAGTTATGTTGTGTAATGCCCAGGATGGAGTTATACCTCCTACGTGTCGAGGCACGACTTAAAGGCATAAATCCATCCTAGAATGATCTCAAGTTCGGTAATCTTTGCACATCTCATGTAAAAGAGGGGATTGTAAACAGAAAATAGTTGGCTTACACTCGCCACGTCACACAATTACATAGCATGTCTCAATCATCATACATTAAGAATAGCACAACCCTCTAAGGGCAAAATCCAAATGCAAGATACCAAACTTAGATAAATAAACCACAGGCGGATCGAATCCTAGTAAGAGTCTCCACTACTGATCATCCGAGTATCGCACATAGTACCGACTACGCTCCTCGTCGTACTCCCAATCCAGCTCGGTGCCATCACCTGGATAACTCACAGCTGGACCTGCATCTGGTGTGGTGAAGTAACTGTGAGCCACAGAGGACTCAGCAATCCCGTTTCCGGGTAACAAGACTATTTAAGCCTTTGGGAGAGGATAAAGGCTGAAGAAAAGAAATAAGTGTCTGCAGCAGCAACTAGCAACTAGCTTACGTGAGTGAGAGCGAGAAGAGAAAGCCTCGGCGAGAAGTGATCACGAAGTGATCCTAGCTACAGCTCAACAAGCATAACCCCTCCGTGTTCAACTCCCGAATCCCTATTCGGAAATTGACGGTCACGGAACGCACGCTGGTAGTGTATTAGAAACATTGTGTCAAGTTATCTACAACCGGATATTAACAAGCTCCCATCTGCCACATAACCGCGGGCACGGCTTTCGAAAGTTCAAACCCTGCAGGGGTGTTCCAACTTGACCCATTACAAGCCCACGATCCGCGGAGTCGCAACTCCAAAGTGGGAAGACCCGAGTATCCTCGGAATCCCGTGCTCAAGATATACCGAACTAAGGTAAGGCTAATCCAGCAAATCCTCCCGGCGTGCCGACACCCTGATAGTAGCCGCGCGTATCTCGTCTCAGGCCACGACCGGATGGGCGATTCTACAGGTTTTTACCAAACCTCGAGTTTCCTTGAGGTGGCCCCGCAGAACCCCCGTTTCGGACCAACACTCATGTGGAGCACTGGCCCGGGGTTGTTGAATTAAGAAAGAGGGTTAATTACTCCCTATGCAAGTTTAGTTTGTTATTAGGCAAATAGTACCAATGTTGGGACTTGCTGGAAAAGACTTAGCACTTAGCGGTTTATCGAGGGGGTCCCATACACCCCAACCGTGTTAGGAACGCATAATCAAGGAACATAACACCGGCTTATACGGTTCCTAACGGCATGAGTGGAACAAATCACCAAGCAAAAGGCTTAGCCTTCCACCCTTGCCAATATATAGATGATTTCATTTTAAGCATTTATATAGTGTGATATAACCCAACCAAACTTCAACATGAAGCAAGCATCTTCGATCTTCACCTGCAACTAGCAATGCTATAAGAAGGGCTGAGCGAAGCTTACTTAGCCAAGCAATGGTTTGCGTAGGTAGGTTGGTTAAACATGGCAATTGGCTACAAGTAGGAGGCTGACAAGAAGATCATGGGCATCGAGGCAAAACTATAGATCGAGACTACTAGCAATAGGCAAAGATAGTAATGTTATCGGGGTTCGATCATCTTGCCTGAAGAGAAGTCGTTCGGATCGTAAGAAGGGTCCTCGTGCTCAACCTCGTTGGAAACCTCGTGCTCGTACTCGATCTCGGTCTCGGCTTCCGGCTCTAAACAAAACAATCACACCAAGCACCAATCAACAAGATGCAATGTGCACTCGAAAAAGATGAATGCACGATGGATGCACTAAGGATGCACACGGAGCACGTAAAATATCACTCAAGCAAAACACCTCAAAACATGATAACAATCTGATATTATTAATCTACACAGAAAATCAATCAAGTTTCATGTAAGATTCGCTGAAATCGAAGTTACGGGCTAAAAGTTATGCCCGAAACAAGAAATGAGCGAAAGCTGAAAATTACAGCAACATAGCAACTTCGGAGCACAAAATAATTAATCTACAGCACTCAAATAACATGGCAAAGACCTAGAACACAAACTAGACATATACTACAGCAACTAAGTCCAAAGGTGCACCCCCAACGGAGCCACGGATCAATAGCAATGATCTTGAACATATTGAACTTGAGAATAAAATTCTGGCAGCAGAATTTTATTGAAACTTTGGAGCAAAAGATAAACATGCTACAGCCACTTAAAAAGACATGTGAGGACATGGATGGAAAGACAACAATATATACTACAAGGAACAATCAAGATCCACTCCAAAACTAACATGCTTTGTCCTAGAACATCACACGAACATGGCATCGGAACGTTACAGATTTCAGACTTAGTGAAAATCCACTAAGTCCTAAAACAGCAATTTCATCATGGCATATAAAAGAGCATGTTTAAGTCACCTCGAAACTAAACATGTCAAGAGGTAAGCACCTCATCAAAGTTCACACGAAGGTGAATCCGAAACACACAAGCATGCATCATAGAGGTGAACACAACGATTGCAACGAGCTCAACAAGATGGCATTTCATAACAAGTGAAACAACATCACAGCCACATGGCACTTTGCAATGATGATAACAAGGCAATAATAAATCTAACATGCAACCTATCACAAGCAACACGTAGAGCATGGCAAGACGAACACGTGGACATGTCATTTGCATCATTCGGACAAACGAGCTAAAAGATATCACATGGCAAAGATGACATAAAAACATCACATAGCAGCAGTTTATATCACGATGCACTCTTGCAACAGCAAAACAAGCACCTAGATGATCTCTAACATGCATGACAACAACAGATAAAACGTAGAGCACGATCCCACGAACGTCTGGACATGCTATTTGCGCGAATCGGAGCTACACACAAAAAGTTAGAGCAGTTGAAAGATTGCATCACAGATTAAAATACTGGGACTTAGTGATATTTGGGGCAACCTTCTCACACAGATCTGGAAAACGAAGAAGTGGATCCGGCCCTGCTGGGCCCGGTCGGTGGAAGCAGAGAGCGGCCCGGGTCGGTGGAGGCGGATCCGGCCCGCGGTGGCGCGGTCCAGCCGGCCTGGAGAGGCCCGCGTGGCGCGCAGAGGGCGGCGGCCCAGCGGCGCGCGGCCCGCGGAGGCGCGGCTGGCGGCCCTGGCTGAGGGAGTGGCGAGGCGGCCTGGCTGGCCTGGGGCCTCGCGGGAGGCGGGCCGGTGCGCGGGGATGTGGTCCCCCGGGGCACGCGGATCGGCGACTGGGCCTTCGGGACCCGGCGCGGGGAGGCTGTTGGCGAGGGAGGCCGGCGTACGGGCCGGAGGTGCTGACGCTGGGCGAGAGGAACTGGCGACGGGAGGCCCAACACTCGGTCGTCGAAGTGGGGACCGAGCGATGTGGAAGGCCTCGATCGAAGGGGCCGTTGACTCCAGCGCCTCGGTCGCTCGACCGGAGGGACGGCGCCCGGCGGTTGGAGGTCGATCCCACGCGCGGTTTTCGGGAGGAAAACTACCAAGTGGAGAAGGGGGGGTTGGTGGATCTGAAATTTTTAGGGAAGGGAGGAGGAAGGAGATAGAGATGCCAAAATTAGACTAGGGTCTAATATATATAGCAGTTTTTAGGGTTAGGAGGAATCTGGGGGTGCTAGGAGCCCTCCGATCGCGATCCGACGGATCCGACCGCGGGGTAGATTAAAAAGGGCCTAGGAGAAGATAAAAGACTGCAGAAGGGGTGTTTCTGGGACACGAGGTGAAGGCACTTTGGACCCACACGAACAACGGATGGGATAGCCAACGGAGTCCAAACGAGACGAGATTTGAGAGGCGGGTTGCACACAACAAAACAACAACACACACAACAACCTCGCGGCACACCGGTAACGTTACATGCCCAAACAACAAAGTAGGCCTACGGGACGTCACGGACACGTGAGGGAGCTCCGGAACGCAAAACGGACAACGGGAAGAAACATGCGGAACCGGATGCAACCGACAACACAAATGCAATGCAATGCACATGTCTACATGATATGAATGAATGCCACACACTCACACAACAAAACGACGAAAACCCGAAAGGCAAAGAACCCGGAATGGAAATAGATGAAGCCGGAGATATATTATATACCCAAAAGGGAAAGTATTACATCCGGGGCATTACAAACTCTCCTCTACTACAAAAAGATCTCGTCCCGAGATCTAGGACTGGAAAAAGGAAGGGTACTCGGAACGAAGATGATCTTCTCGTTCCCAGGTAGCTTCTCGGTCGGTGTGATGTGACCACTTGACTTTCAGAAACTTGATGGACTTGTTGCGGGTCTTGCGTTCGGTTTCTTCGAGAATTGCAACTGGGTGCTCTCGGTAGGACAGGTCTTGTTGAAGATCAATCTCCTCAAACGGAATCATGCGCTCGGGTGCCTTGAAGCATTTGCGAAGTTGAGACACATGGAAGACATCATGAACATTTGCGAAGTTGAGAGGGAGCTCCAGTTGATAGGCTAGATCGCCTCTTTTGCCAAGAATCTTGAAAAGCCCGACGTATCTAGGAGCAAGCTTTCCTTTGATACCGAATCTTTGGGTGCCTTTAATCGGAGACACACGGAGATAGACATGATCATCGATGTTGAATGCCAAATCACGATGCTTGCCGTCATAGTAGCTCTTCTGACGCGACTGAGCGGCCTTGAGATTCTCACGTATGACTTTGCACATTTCTTCGGCTTCTGAGATCAAGTCATTGCCAAGAAGTTGGCGTTCGCCTGTTTCAGACCAGTTGAGAGGGGTACGACACTTTCTGCCATAGAGAATTTCAAACGGTGCTTTGCCTGCACTTGCTTGAAAGCTGTTGTTGTAAGAGAACTCGGCAAATGGAAGACAGACTTCCCATTTCATGCCAAAGGAGATGACACAGGCTCTGAGCATGTCTTCTAGAATCTGATTCACGCGCTCGACTTGACCACTAGTCTGAGGGTGAAAAGCAGTGCTGAACCTGATCTTCGTGCCCATGGCGGACTGAAAGGAGTCCCAGAACCTTGATGTGAACAAGCTTCCACGGTCTGAGGATATAACTTGAGGAATGCCATGTAGGGACACAATTCTGGAAGTGTACAGCTCTGCCAATTGAGCTGCATTGATTGATTCTTTGACTGGAAGAAAGTGAGCGACTTTGGTAAGCTTGTAAATCACCACAAAGATAGCATCATTTCCTCGCTTGGATTTAGGAAAGCCAGTGACGAAGTCCATTTCAATGTGGTCGAACTTCCACTCGGGAATAGGAAGAGGTTGGAGAAGACCGGCTGGACGTTGATGTTCTGCTTTCACTCTTCTGCATACATCACATTCGTTCACGAATTGGGCAATTTCCCTTTTCATGCGTGTCCACTAGTAAGACTGCTTGAGATCTTGATACATCTTGGAACTACCAGGATGAATGGAAAGGAGAGAATCATGAGCTTCTTCCATTATGAGCTTCCTGAGATCACCTTTGGGAACAACGAGTCTGTCCTCGAAGAACAAGGTATCCCTCTCATCAACACGGAAGCACTTGTATTTTGGAGTGCCCTTTGCAATCCCATGTTTCACTTTCTTCACCATGGTATCACTGAGTTGGGCCTCATGGACTTGATCTTCCAAGGTAGGAGCAATTTGGAGATTTGCAAGAAAACCCTGCGGAACAACTTGGAGGTTGAGCTTCCTGAATGCTTCACAAAGCTCAGGCTGGTACGGCTTGATAAGAAGGCTGTTGCAATATGCCTTTCTGCTCAAAGCATCTGCAATCACATTCGCCTTGCCAGGAGTGTATTCAATGCTGGGATTGTACTCTTGGATCATTTCAACCCAACGAGTCTGACGGAGGTTCAGATGCGGCTGTGTGAAGATGTACTTCAAGCTCTTGTGATCAGTGAAGATGTCGACCTTTCTTCCCAACAACATATGTCTCCACGTAATCAGAGCATGTACCATAGCTGCTAGCTCGAGATCATGTGTGGGATAGTTCTTCTCACTTGGCTTGAGCTGACGAGAAGTGTAAGCCACAATTCTCTTATCTTGCATAAGCACACCACCAAGACCTTGAAGAGAAGCATCACAGAATACTTCATAGGGCTTGGATTCATCCGGCGGAGTCAGAACTGGAGCAGAGACAAGCTTCTCTTTGAGGGTTTTGAATGCCACTTCACACTCTGGAGACCAAAAGTATTTGACATTCTTCTGAAGCAGGTTGGAAAGAGGCTTGGCAATCTTGGAGAAGTTCTCAACAAACCTTCTACAACAGCTGGCAAGAACCAGAAAACTGCGGAGCTGCTTGACGTTCTGAGGAGCTTCCCAGTTGACAAATGCTTCAACTTTCTCGGGATTAACCGCAATACCGTCAGCTGTGGCCCAGGTACAAAACCTTATCGAGCCAAAACTCGCACTTGGAGAACTTGGCATAGAATTTATGCTCTCGGAGTCGATCAAGAACCAGACGTAAGTGCTTTTCGTGATCTTCTTCATTCTTGGAAAACACCAGAATATCATCCAGATACACAAGCACAAATTCGCCAGTATAGGGGTTGAAGATGTAATGCATCATCCTCGGAAAGGTAGGAGGAGCATTGGCGAGACCGAAGGACATGACGGTATACTCGTATGAACCGTAGCTCGTTCTGAAGGCCGTCTTGGGAATGTCTTCCTCGCGAATGCGAATTTGATGATAGCCCATTCGGAGGTCAAGCTTAGAGAACACTTTAGCTCCTTTGAGCTGCTCAAAGAGTTCATTGATGTTGGGGAGCGGATACTTGTTCTTAATCGTCTTCTTGTTCAATGGCCGGTAGTCAACACAGAGACGCTCCGTGCCATCTTTCTTCTTGACAAATAAGACACCACAGCCCCACGGAGATGTACTAGGCCTGATGAGACCCATACTCTCCTGCTTATCAAGCTGCTTCTTCAATTCCTTCAATTCATCCAGAGAGAGCTTGTACGGACGCCGGCAAGCTGGCTCAGTACCCGGCTCGAGTTCAATGACAAACTCCACCTGACGGTGTGGAGGCATGCCTGGAAGTTCTTCAGGAAAGACGTCTTGATATTCGTTCACCACCGGAATTTGAGATATGGCATTAATTTCGCCCTTATCATTAAGAGAGAAAAGCCTGATAGTGTTATCCCTTGAGGCAAAGATAATCACATCTTCATCAGAATGAGTCATCTTGACTTCCTTCTGTGCACAATCAATGTGAGCATCATGCTGAGAAAGCCAATCCATTCCGAGGATGAGGTCGATGTCAGAATTACCAAGAACCACCGGATTAGCCAGAAAGCGATAATCTCCCATGCGAATGGAAACATTTGGAGCATATAAACTGGAATGCATCTGCTTTCCCGAAGAAGAAACTGCCAACTGTCTCGGTAAAGCTGCTGTGGTCACACTATGCTTGGATGCAAATGGGTATGACATGAAAGAATGTGAAGCACCCGAATCAAATAACACTTTAGCTGGAAAAGAGTTAACTGGAAGGTTACCCAAAATGACATCAGAAGAATTCTCCGCTTGTGCTGCATTCATCAGATTGACCCTTGCTGCCTTTGGATCATGCTTGACCATAGCGGTACCGATAGGTGGAGGAGGTGGAAGACGCTTCGGATTTGGACATCTGTTGGCATAGTGACCCTTCTGAGTGCATTTGTTGCAAGTCACTTCTGAGAGAGGACGGAAATGAGAGCCACTGGACTTGGAGCCTTGAGACTGAAACTGCTTCTTCGACTGGTTGCTCGGGTTGGGTGGGTGGGAGAAACCACGTCCACTAGAGTTCTTGTTGTTGGAGTTGTTGGAGTTGTTGTATGGAGCTCGAATCACTGGAGGAGGAGGAAGCCAAAATTTCTGATGCTTCGAGACCATCTGAGACGATGAGGAAGAGTGAACGGCATCTCGAATTCTCTTCTTAGAAGCCTCCATCTTAAGCTGAGCTGCTTCTTGTTTCAAAGCCATGTTATAGAACTTGTCGAATTCATCGGGCTCGAACAAGGTGAGAGCAAGCTAAAGTTCATCTTTGAGACCTCCACAGAACTGATAGATTTTACTCTTGGCATCAGGAATGTCTTGCTTAGCATAGCGAGCGAGGTTTTGGAACTTGACATTATACTGATAGACTGTCATGGAGCCCTGTTTCAGGTTGCGGAATTGCTCACGCATACCCTCGATGACACTTGTTGGAATGTGGTGCGAGCGAAAGTCCTTGCAGAAATTCTCCCAAGAGATCACTTGACCTGGCCTGGAGTCTTTGTACTGCTGCCACCAGTCAGCTGCTTGATCTTTCAGTTGGAAGGCTGCAAACTTCACATAAGCATCTTCCTTCACGTTACTGCACTCAAAATGCTTCTTTATGTCGGTTAACCAATCTTCAGCATCAAGAGGGTCGACACAGTAACTGAAAGCTTTAGGATTGTTGGCCAAGAACTGGTTAAGAGTAGCATGGTGCTGCTGGTTGAAGAAGTTGCCTTGGTTCCCTGGAACACCGTGATTAGCTTGATTAGCTTGCATCTGCTGCATCATCTGCATCATCAACTGGGTATTCTGAGCTGTAGTCTGCATAATTGCTCTCCAAGCCTCAGGCGGAGGAGGAGGGGAAGGAGGATGTTCTGGGACCTCTTCCACCTCTGGGTTAGCGTTGGGAACCTTTTTCGGAGCCATCCAGAAAGAGATGACCACGAATCAGCAATTGATTGACAAAAGGTATAAGCTGAATCAATGGAATGAATTGCAACAAGTCTTCACAATAATCATTCGAACAATAAGAACGAATGAAATCATTCGAACGAGAGGAACGGATGATTTTCTCAGTTAAATGATAACATCAATCTTCACGAGAAGCCACATAGGGATCAAAAGGATAAAAATAAGAAAACAACAAGGTACAGACGAGAACGAACACAAGAGAGGAGTTTCGTTCTAACATCTTTGTGCTGAAAGCATATGAACGCGTTACGAAAAGGTTTTGCAATCCCCGGATCAGCATAGCCAAGGACCCTTTAAGATGCAACTCCTGATAGTAACATCGGTCATATAACCCCTTCACTCAATGTAGAACCCCGAACTCACTAACCTGCATTCGTTGGAAGAATGCCTACGATCTACTGGATAAACCCACCTATAGATTTCCGAAAGATTCCAGTTATGCAATCAGGTGTTGGGGATACACGGGAAGCACCGCGCAATCAACTCTAAACCTACATCCAGGTGTATCCATCCTTCAACATATAACCAGTCTTTCTCGGAAACTGTGTACCTCGGACCTTCGAAAAGCATCCACTATAACAAGCTATGGCAATACTCCCGAACTACCTCCCCAGTACTGGGTGATGTCGGGGTTATCTTGCCACCGGCCGTATAGGAGAGATTTTCGATGTCGGCCGTCTTAAGTATTTAGTACTGCCGCGATATGCTTGTGACAACAATACCCCGAAGCTCAACTCCTCGGTAACAGGAGGCATCGAGAACAATATCCTTGTCACAAGAACATCGAAACAATCCCAGAATACTCGCGGGATTCCTAAAAAAAAATTGTGCAATTTTGAAGATAGGAGAGACAAGAGTAGTCGTCAGGAGTCCTCACCAGAGAGAAAGGGGATGAGAAGCAAAGAAATCCTACTCTCCGATATAATATAGGACTCAAAAAGTTTTCAGTGTGTGCCTAGACTCGACCATCAACGATTCGATCAAACAGTGGGGGCTCCTAGGTCGGAGAAGGCTCTGATACCAACTTGTAATGCCCAGGATGGAGTTATACCTCCTACGTGTCGAGGCACGACTTAAAGGCATAAATCCATCCTAGAATGATCTCAAGTTCGGTAATCTTTGCACATCTCATGTAAAAGAGGGGATTGTAAACAGAAAATAGTTGGCTTACACTCGCCACGTCACACAATTACATAGCATGTCTCGATCATCATACATTAAGAATAGCACAACCCTCTAAGGGAAAAATCCAAATGCAAGATACCAAACTTAGATAAATAAACCACATGCGGATCGAATCCTAGTAAGAGTCTCCACTACTGATCATCCGGGTATCGCACATAGTACCGACTACGCTCCTCGTCGTACTCCCAATCCAGCTCGGTGCCATCACCTGGATAACTCACAGCTGGACCTGCATCTGGTGTGGTGAAGTAACTGTGAGCCACAGAGGACTCAGCAATCCCGTTTCCGGGTAACAAGACTATTTAAGCCTTTGGGAGAGGATAAAGGCTGAAGAAAAGAAATAAGTGTCTGCAGCAACTAGCAACTAGCTTACGTGAGTGAGAGCGAGAAGAGAAAGCCTCGACGAGAAGTCATCACGAAGTGATCCTAGCTACAGCTCAACAAGCATAACCCCTCCGTGTTCAACTCCCGAATCCCTATTCGGAAATTGATGGTCACGGAACCCACGCTGGTAGTGTATTAGAAACATTGTGTCAAGTTATCTACAACCGGATATTAACAAGCTCCCATCTGCCACATAACCGCGGGCACGGCTTTCGAAAGTTCAAACCCTGCAGGGGTGTTCCAACTTGACCCATTACAAGCCCACGATCCGCGGAGTCGCAACTCCAAAGTGGGAAGACACGAGTATCCTCGGAATCCCGTGCTCAAGATATACCGAACTAAGGTAAGGCTAATCCAGCAAATCCTCCCGGCATGCCGACACCCTGATAGTAGCCGCGCGTATCTCGTCTCAGGCCACGACCGGATGGGCGATTCTACAGGTTTTTACCAAACCTCGAGTTTCCCTGAGGTGGCCCCGCAGAACCCCCGTTTCGGACCAACACTCATGTGGAGCACTGGCCCGGGGTTGTTGAATTAAGAAAGAGGGTTAATTACTCCCTATGCAAGTTTAGTTTGTTATTAGGCAAATAGTACCAATGTTGGGACTTGCTGGAAAAGACTTAGAACTTAGCAGTTTATCGAGGGGGTCCCATACACCCCAACCGTGTTAGGAACGCATAATCAAGGAACATAACACCGGCTTATACGGTTCCTAACGGCATGAGTGGAACAAATCACCAAGCAAAAGGCTTAGCCTTCCACCCTTGCCAATATATAGATGATTTCATTTTAAGCATTTATATAGTGTGATATAACCCAACCAAACTTCAACATGAAGCAAGCATCTTCGATCTTCACCTGCAACTAGCAATGCTATAAGAAGGGCTGAGCGAAGCGTACTTAGCCAAGCAATGGTTTGCGTAGGTAGGTTGGTTAAACATGGCAATTGGCTACAAGTAGGAGGCTGACAAGAAGATCATGGGCATCGAGGCAAAACTATAGATCGAGACTACTAGCAATAGGCAAAGATAGTAATGTTATCGGGGTTCGGTCATCTTGCCTGAAGAGAAGTCGTTCGGATCGTAAGAAGGGTCCTCGTGCTCAACCTCGTTGGAAACCTCGTGCTCGTACTCGATCTTGGTCTCGGCTTCCGGCTCTAAACAAAACAATCACACCAAGCACCAATCAACAAGATGCAATGCGCACTCGAAAAAGATGAATGCATGATGGATGCACTAAGGATGCACACGGAGCACGTAAAATATCACTCAAACAAAACACCTCAAAACATGATAACAATCTGATATTATTAATCTACACAGAAAATCAATCAAGTTTCATGTAAGATTCGCTGAAATCGGAGTTACGGGCTAAAAGTTATGCCCGAAACAAGAAATGAGCGAAAGCTGAAAATTACAGCAACATAGCAACTTCGGAGCACAAAATAATTAATCTACAGCACTCAAATAACATGGCAAAGACCTAGAACACAAACTAGACATATACTACAGCAACTAAGTCCAAAGGTGCACCCCCAACGGAGCCACGGATCAATAGCAATGATCTTGAACATATTGAACTTGACAATAAAATTCTGGCAGCAGAATTTTATTGAAACTTTGGAGCAAAAGATAAACATGCTACAGCCACTTAAAAAGACATGTGAGGACATGGATGGAAAGACAACAATATATACTACAAGGAACAATCAAGATCCACTCCAAAACTAACATGCTTTGTCCTAGAACATCACACGAACATGGCATCGGAACGTTACAGATTTCAGACTTAGTGAAAATCCACTAAGTCCTAAAACAGCAATTTCATCATGGCATATAAAAGAGCATGTTTAATTCACCTCGAAACTAAACATGTCAAGAGGTAAGCACCTCATCAAAGTTCACACGAAGGTGAATCCGAAACACACAAGCATGCATCATAGAGGTGAACACAACGATTGCAACGAGCTCAACAAGATGGCATTTCATAACAAGTGAAACAACATCACAGCCACATGGCACTTTGCAACGATGATAACAAGGCAATAATAAATCTAACATGCAACCTATCACAAGCAACACGTAGAGCATGGCAAGACGAACACGTGGACATGTCATTTGCATCATTCGGACAAACGAGCTAAAAGATATCACATGACAAAGATGACATAAAAACATCACATAGCAGCAGTTTATATCACGATGCACTCTTGCAACAGCAAAACAAGCACCTAGATGATCTCTAACATGCATGACAACAACAGATAAAACGTAGAGCACGATCCCACGAACGTCTGGACATGCTATTTGCGCGAATCGGAGCTACACACAAAAAGTTAGAGCAGTTGAAAGATTGCATCACAGATTAAAATACTGGGACTTAGTGATATTTGGGGCAACCTTCTCACACAGATCTGGAAAACGAAGAAGTGGATCCGGCCCGGCTGGGCCCGGTCGGTGGAAGCAGAGAGCGGCCCGGGTCGGTGGAGGCAGATCCGGCCCGCGGTGGCGCGGTCCAGCCGGCCTGGAGAGGCCCGCGTGGCGCGCAGAGGGCGGCGGCCCAGCGGCGCGCGGCCCGCGGAGGCGCGGCTGGCGGCCCTGGCTGAGGGAGTGGCGAGGCGGCCTGGCTGGCCTGGGGCCTCGCGGGAGGCGGGCCGGTGCGCCGGGATGTGGTCCCCCGGGGCGCGCGGATCGGCGACTGGGCCTTCGGGACCCGGTGCGGGGAGGCTGTTGGCGAGGGAGGCCGGCGTACGGGCCGGAGGTGCTGGCGCTGGGCGAGAGGAACTGGCGACGGGAGGCCCAGCACTCGGTCGTCGAAGTGGGGACCGAGCGATGTGGAAGGCCTCGATCGAAGGGGCCGTTGACTCCAGCGCCTCGGTCGCTCGACCGGAGGGACGGCGCTCGGCAGCTGGAGGTCGATCCCAGGCGCGGTTTTCGGGAGGAAAACTTCCAAGTGGAGAAGGGGGGTTGGTGGATCTGAAATTTTTAGGGAAGGGAGGAGGAAGGAGATAGAGATGCCAAAATTAGACTAGGGTCTAATATATATAGCAGTTTTTAGGGTTAGGAGGAATCTGGGGGTGCTAGGAGCCCTCCGATCGCGATCCGACGGATCCAATCGCGGGGTAGATTAAAAAGGGCCTAGGAGAAGATAAAAGACTGCAGAAGGGGTGTTTCTGGGACACGAGGTGAAGGCACTTTGGACCCACACGAACAACGGATGGGATAGCCAACGGAGTCCAAACGAGACGAGATTTGAGAGGCGGGTTGCACACAACAAAACAACAACACACACAACAACCTCGCGGCACACCGGTAACGTTACATGCCCAAACAACAAAGTAGGCCTACGGGACGTCACGGACACGTGAGGGAGCTCCGGAACGCGAAACGGACAACGGGAAGAAACACGCGGAACCGGATGCAACCGACAACACAAATGCAATGCAATGCACATGTCTACATGATATGAATGAATGCCACACACTCACACAACAAAACGACGAAAACCCGATAGACAAAGAACCCGGAATGGAAATAGATGAAGCCGGAGATATATTATATACCCAAAAGGGAAAGTATTACATCCGGGGCATTACATGTTGTGACGTTTGATAGCACACAAGGTGTTCCTATGGTATTCGGGAGTTGCATAATCTCATAGTTAGAGGAACATGTATAAGTCATGAAGAAAGCAATAGCAATAAAACTAAATGATCATTAAGCTAAGCTAACGGATGGGTCTTGTCCATCACATCATTCTCCTAATGATGTGATAATGTTCATCAAATGACAACACATGTCTATGGTTAGGAAACTCAACCATCTTTGATTAACGAGCTAGTTTAGTAGAGGCATACTAGGGACACTCTGTTTTGTCTATGTATTCACACATGTATCAAGTTTCTGGTTAATACAATTCTAGCATGAATAAAAGACAATTATCCTTATATATAAGGAAATATAAATAACAACTTTATTATTGCCTATAGGGCATATTTCCTTCACTTATTTCACGTCTTTGGCTCCATGATGGTCCTACACTCTGTGTCCATGGGGAGATGGAGATGCTCATGGAGCAGCTTGACTTCGGCGCGCTTGACACAATACACCAGAAGCGTGTCATGCTGTTGCGCTGAGCGCGATCAGGTCCGAGGAGGCATGCTGATGTGACCTCCCCCTTGACCGTGAAGTCTGGTTCAATATGTACGTGTTTGGCCTCTGTCGGGTTAGATATGTTGGCTTAATTCGTTAATTGCAGTTTGAGTGTGTGCACGTGAAAGTTCAATACGATAGTGTTAATTTGTGCTGAGTTGATTTATTTTATTTATAGCTTAGATATAAGATAAACTAAACTTTGTATGTGAAGTTTCATGAATTTTTAATCAATTCGACAATAATCAAGTAGCATAGTAAATGAAATACTAACAATGAACTAACTAATTAAGTTGAACATGTGGTAAATACGGTAGAGTAGAGGAATAGATAAATTGCATTGACAATCAAATGTTGTCATATCTATTTTATATCATGCATTCTCTGGACCAAAAGATAAGGCATTCATATCATCACTTGCTAAAAATAGCATGCTTTGGTAATTCGTCTGCAACATTAGAAAGTGCAAAACAATCCGGCTGTCTTTTTTTAAATAGTTGTTTTCCTTAGACTAAAAACTCTATTAAGAAAATCGCACAATTAAGGTCTAGATTTCTATGCCACATATTATATTGACATTAGGAAGAATGGGAGCAGATATTAGGAAGAACGAGAGATGGCGCGAGTTTCTTAAGTTCAGCATCCAATCCAAGCTTCACAAAATATGCGTGTTACTATTCAAAGTACCAAAGACTTCTTTTCTACAGTGCAAAGCGAACGAAGGCTTGACATGCTAATTATTTTTAGAGGAATTAAGAAGTTAGCATCTGACCAAATAACTTTGAACTAGCTAATATTACTAAAATGGAGTGTTGTGTTGAAATAGAGGACGCCGGCCTCCCAGGGTCTTGAGCCATGTTTATTGAGTTAGGGATATGTACTTTTTTCTTCCGTTGCAACGCACAAGCCCATTTGCTAGTCTCTACTTAAACATGGTGCTTAATGCTACATATTATTATCCAGTGATGTGTTGCCATCCTATGATGTTTGAGTAGATTTGTTTTGTCCTATGGGTTGATTGATGATCGTGAATTGTTTGAGTTGTATGTTTTACTTTGGTGATTTCTTATGGTGCCCTCCATGTCACGCAAGTGTGTGGGATTCCCGCTGTAGGTTGTTGTAATATGTTAGTGGGTGGCGAGAGTGATAGAAGCTTATACTCAAGTAAGTGGGTTTGTTGCGTATGGGATTAAACAGGACTTGATACTTAATGTTATGATTGGGTTTTACCTTAATGATCTTTGGTAGTTGGGGATGCTTGCTAGAGTTCCAATCATAAGTCCATATGATCCAAGTATGGAAAATATGTTAGCTCATGCCTCACTCTCATATAAAATTACAATAATAATTACCGGTCTAGTTATCGATTGCCTAGGGATAAATCTTTCTATTTGTGTTACAAAAACTATCTACTAAAACTAACTTAATTGTTTCTTTATCTAAACAACCTCTAACGTTTATTTACATGTTCTTTATTATCTTGCAAACCTATCCCTTTACACCTACAAAGTACTTCTAATTTTATACTTGTTATAGGTAAAGCGAACATTAAGTGTGCATAGAGTTGTATCGGTGGTCGATAGAACTTGAAGGGAATATCAATTCTACATTTAGCTCCTCATTGGATTTGACACTCTTATTTATCGAAAAAACTACAATCGATTCCCTATACTCGTGGGTTATCAGAAAGCATTAACACATGATGAATACATGAACTCCTCAAACTACGGTAATAACTGAAAAGAATCCCAATTTGTGTCACTTTGGGGATCATAACACGTAGTAGGTGCATACAACTTGCGAGATTGGATCAAGAACACAAATATATTCGTGAAAACATAAAGGGTTCACATCTGAAAATCATGGCACTCGGTCCCTAGTGACAAACATTAAGCATAGTAAAGTCATAGCAACATCAATCGCAAAATATAGTAGATACTAGGGATCAGGCCCTAACAAAACTAACTCGATTACATGATAAATCTTATCCAACCCATCAGAGTCCACCAAGCATACGAAGAATTACTCACTCTTGGCGGCGAGCATCATAAAATAGGTTATGAAGCATGGTTGATGATGACGACGTCGTCGAATCTCCCTCTCTGGATCCCCGAATGGACTCCAAATCAGCCCTCTCGATGAAGAACAAGAGGTGACGGCAACTTCATATCGTAAAACGCGATGATTCTTTTTCTCTGATTTTTTCTGGACGGATAGGTACTTATAGAGTTGGAGTTAGGGTTGTCGGAGCTACCAGTGGCCCGCAAGCCTGTCAGGCACGCCCGGGGAGCCGCCTGGTGGCTCCCCTCTGAATTTTTCTTCGTCTGTATTTTTCGTATATTATGAAATAATTCACCGTAAAGTTTCAGCTCAATCCAAGAACTTTTATTTCTGCAAAAAAATAACACCGTGGCAATTTCGCTGAAAACAGCGTCAGTCCGGATTAGTTCATTCAAATCATGCAAATTAAAGTCCAAAACAAGAGCAAAAGTGTTCGAGAAAATAGGTACGTTTGGGACGTATCACACGTATGCACGCCGGGCGGCACCTACCACGTCGCGTCCGTCACGTCGCCTTGCCAGCTACCATCGCTCGTGTCACTGACTTGCAGGCCCTAGGCTATCAGCTAGGCTAGTTTAATAAAATAATAAAAATAAATGATTTTACATGACGATATTTACGTGAACGGGGAAAAGTCTCTGTCAAAAATTCCTAAATCTATTGGGGTTGTTCTGAGAGAAACTCTACAGATCTCGTAAAACCGCACCATCCGACAAAATAACCGATGGTTTACCAGACAAAGGTCATTTTGCCGGCCTGAATAGATCCCGTAAATTCGACCGCCCCAGATTTTTTTTGCGGGATCCTAGATAAGCTCGCCATTTCCTCTATATCTACGGGATTTGAGCTCTTTTTTGCAGGGACATGTAAAACATAAAAACATTTGGCGAGAGCGAAGTTTCAACTCTCGTGCCTTCCATCCTCGCCCATCCGCCATGGCCAGAGCTCGATTGCGCCCATCCCCGCCGCCGGTTCGGCCCCGCGTGGCCATCCCTGTCGCTGGTTCGCCCCCGCATGCAGCCCGTCACGATGTTCGTGAAGGAAATATGCCCTAGAGGCAATAATAAAGTTATTATTTATTTCCTTATATCATGATAAATATTTATTTTTCATGCTAGAATTGTATTAACAGGAAACTTAATACATGTGTGAATACATAGACAAAATAGAGTGTCCCAAGTATGCCTCTACTAGACTAGCTCATTGATCAAAGATGGTTATGTTTCCTAGCCATAGACATGGGTTGTCATTTGATCAACGGGATCACATCATTAGGAGAATGATGTGATGGACTAGACCCATCCGTTAGCTTAGCACTATGATCATTTAGTTTTACTACTATTGCTTTCTTCATGACTTATACATGTTCCTATGACTATGATATTATGCAACTCCCGAATACCGGAGGAACACCTTGTGTGCTATCAAACGTCACAACGTAACTGGGTGATTATAAAGATGCTCTACATGTGTCTCAGAAGTTGTTCGTAGTGTTGACATAGATCAAGAATAGGATTTGTCACTCCGAGTGCCGGAGAGGTACCTCTCGGCCCTCTCGGTAATACACATCATAATAAGCCTTGCAAGCAAATGACTAATGAGTTATTCACGAGATGATGTATTACGGAACGAGTAAAGAGACTTGCCGGTAACGAGATTAACTAGGTATGGCGATACCGACGATCTAATCTCGGGCAAGTAACATACCGATGACAAAAGGAACAACGTATGTTGTTATGCGGTTTGACCGATAAAGATCTTCGTAGAATATGTAGGAGCCAATATGAGCATCCAGGTTCCGCTATTGGTTATTGACCGGAGATGAGTCTCGGTCATGTCTACATAGTTCTCGAACCCATAGGGTCCGCACGCTTAACGTTTGATGACGATCGATATTATGAGTTTATGAGTTTTGATGTACCGAAGGTAGTTCAGAGTCCCTGGATAAGATCACGGACATGACGAGGAGTCTCGGAATGCCCGAGATGTAAGGATCGAAATATTGGAAGGCTATATTCGTACATCGGAAAGGTTCCGAGTGGTTCGGGCATTTTTTCGGAATACCAAGAGGTTACCGGAACCTCCCGGGAGAAGTTATGGGCCTTATGGGCCATAAGAAGGAAGCACACCAGCCCACAAGGGGCTGGTGCGCCCCCTTTGGGCAGGAGGCCAGATTGGAAAAGGTTTGGGGGGTGGCGCCCCCCTTTCCTTCTCTCTCCTACTCCTCCTTCCCTTCCTCTCCTACTCCAACTAGGGAAGGGGGGATCCTACTCCCGATGGGAGTAGGACTCCTCCTAGGCGCGCCATAGAGGGCCGACCTCTCCCCCTCCTCCACTCCTTTATATACGGGGGTGGGGGCACCTCGTAGACACAAGTTGATCAAGTTGATCTCTCCCAACCGTGTGTGGTGCCCCCCTCCATAGAAACACACCTCGGTCGTACCGTTGCAATGCTTAGGCGAAGCCCTGCGCTGGTAGCTTCATCATCTCCGTGACCATGCTGTCGTGCTGACAAAACTCTCCCGCGAAGTTCTACTGGATCAAGAGCTCGTGGGACGTCATCAAGCTGAATGTGTGCTGAACGCGGAGGCTCCGTACATTCGGTGCTTGATCGGTTGGATCGCGAAGAAATTCGACTACATTAACCGCGTCACTAGACGCTTACGCTTTCGGTCTACGAGGGTACGTAGACACACTCTCCACTCTCGTTGCTATGCATCTAGTAGATAGACCTTGCGTGATCGTAGGAAAATTTTGAAATACTATGTTCCCCAACAGTGGTATCAGAGCCAGGTTTATGCGTAGATGATATGCACGAGTAGAACACAAGTGAGTTGTGGACGATACTAGTCATACTTCTTACCAGCATGTCATACTTTGATTCGGCGGTATTGTTGGATGAAGCGGCCCGTACCGACATTACGCGTACGCTTACGCGAGACTGGTTCTACCGACGTGCTTCGCACATAGGTGGCTGGCGGGTGTTAGTTTCTCCAACTTTAGTTGAATCAAGTGTGGCTACGCCCGGTCCTTGTGAAGGTTAAAACAACACATACTTGATGAAATATCGTTGTGGTTTTGTATGCGTAGGTAAGAATGTTTCTTGCTAAGCCCGTAGCAGCCACGTAAAACTTGCAACAACAAAGTAGAGGACGTCTAACTTGTTTTTGCAGGGCATGTTGTGATGTGATATGGTCAAGACATGATGAGTCATACGTTATTGTATGAGATGATCATGTTTTGTAAAGTTATCGGCAACTGGCAGGAGCCATATAGTTGTCGCTTTATTGTATGAAATACTATCGCCATGTAATTGCTTTACTTTATCACTAAGCGGTAGTGATAGTCGTGGAAGCAATAGTTGGCGAGACGACAACGATGCTACGATGGAGATCAAGGTGTCGCGCCGGTGACGATGGTGATCATGACGGTGCCCTGGAGATGGAGATCAAAAGTACAAGATGATGATGGCCATATCATGTCACATATTTTGATTGCATGTGATGTTTATCTTATTATGCTTCTTATTTTCCTTAGAACGGCGGTAGGGTAGGATTATAAGATGATCCCTTACAAAATTTCAAGGTACAAGTGTTCTCCCTGAGTATGCACTGTTGCGAAAGTTCGTCGTGCCGAGACACCACGTGATGATCGGGTGTGATAAGCTCTACGTTCAAATACAATGGGTGTAAGACAGTTTTGCACATGCAGAATACTTGGGTTAAACTTGACGAGCCTAGCATGTACAGACATGGCTTCAGAACACTGGAGACCGAAAGGTCGAGCGTGAATCATATAATAGATATGATCAACATAAGATGTTCACCATTGAAAACTACTCCATCTCACGTGATGATCGGACATGGTTTAGTTAATTTGGATCACGTAATCATTTAGATGACTAGAGGGATGTCTATCTAAGTGGGAGTTCTTAAGTAATATGATTAATTGAACTTTAATTTATCATGAGCTTAGTCCTGGTAGTATTAGCATATCTATGTTGTAGATCAATAGCTCGCGATGTAGCTCCCCGTTTGTTTTTTATATGTTCCTAGAGAAAACTAAGTTGAAAGATGTTAGTAGCAATGATGCAGACTTGTTCCATGATCTGAGGATTTTCCTCATTGCTGCACATAAGTATTATGTCCTTGATGCACCGCTAGGTGAAGAACCTATTGCAGGAGCAGATGCAGACGTTATGAACGTTTGACAAGCTCGGTATGATGACTACTTGATAGTTTAGTGCGCCATGCTTCACGTCTTATAACCGGGACTTCAAAAACGTTTTGAACGCCACAGAGCATATGAGATGTTCCAAGAGTTGAAATTAGTATTTCATACTCATGCCCGTGTCGAGAGGTATGAGAGCTCTGACAGTACTTTGCCTACAAGATGGAGGAGAATAGCTCAACAAGTGAGCATGTGCTCGGATTGTCTGGGTACTACAATTGCTTGAATCAAGTGGGAGTTAATCTTCCAAATAAGATAGTAATTGACAAAGTTCTCTAGGCACTATCACCAAGTTAGCAGAACTTCTTGATGGACTATAATATGCAAGGGATGACGAAAGTTATTCCCTAGCTCTTCCCGATGCTGAAATCGGCGAAGGTAGAAATCAAGAAAGAGCATCAAGTGTTTATGGTTAACAAGACCACTTGTTTCAAGAAAATGGCAAAGGGATAGAAGGGGTACTTCAAGAAGAATGACAAGCAAGTTGTCACTCCCGTGAAGAAACCCAAAGCTAAACTCAAGCCTGAAACTAAGTGCTTCTACTGCAAAGGAAATGGTCAGTGGAAGTGGAACCGCCCTAGATACTTGGCGGATAAGAAGGATGGCAAAGTGAACAAAGGTATATTTGATATACAGATTATTGATGTGTACTTTACTAGTGTTCATAGCAACCCTTGGGTATTTGATACCGGTTCAGTTGCTAAAATTAGTAACTCGAAACGAGAGTTGCAGAATGAACATAGACTAGTTAAAGGTGAAGTGACAATGTGTGTTGGAAGTGGTTCCAAGATTGATATGATCATCATCACACACTCCCTATACTTTCGGGATTAGTGTAGATCCTAAATAAATGTTATTCGGCATTTGCGTTAAGCATGAATATGATTTTATCATGTTTGTTGCAATACAGTTATTCATTTAAAGTTATAGAATAATTGTTATTCTGTTTACATGAATAAAGCCTTCGATGGTCATACACCCAATGAAAATAGTTTGTTGGATCTCGATCGTAGTGATACACATATTCATAATATTGAAGACAAAAGATGCAAGGTTAATGACGATAGTGCAACTTATTTGTGGCACTGCCGTTTAGGTCATATTGGTGTAAAGCGCATGAAGAAACTCCATAGTGATGGACTTTTGGAATCACTTGATTATGAATCACTTGGTGCTTGCGAACCATGCCTCATAGGTAAGATGACTAAAACTCTGCTCTCTGGAACAATGGAGCGAGCAACTGATTTATTGGAAATCATACATACTTATGTATGTGGACCGATGAGTGTTGAGGCTCGCGGCGAGTACCGTTATTTTCTGACCTTCACTGATGATTTGAGCAGATATGGGTATATCTGCTTGATGAAGCACGAGGCTGAAACATTTGAAAAGTTCAAAGAATTTCAGAGTGAAGTAGAGAATCATCATAACAAGAAAATATAGTTTCTACGATCTGATCGTGGAGGTGAATATTTGAGTTACAAGTTTGGTATTCATTTGAAACAATGTGAAATAGTTTCACAACTCACACCACCTGGAACACCACAGCACAATGGTGTATCCGAACATCGTAACTGCACTTTATTAGATATGGTGCGATCTATGATGTCTCTTACCGATTTACCACTATAGTTTTGGGTTATGCAATAGAGACAGTTGCATTCACGTTAAATAGGGCACCATCTAAATCCGTTGAGATAACGCCTTATGAACTGTGGTTTGGTAAGAAACCAAAGTTGTCATTTCTTAAAGTTTGGAGCTGCGATGCTTATGTGAAAAAACTTCAACCTGATAAGCTCGAACCCAAGTCGGAGAAATGTGTCTTCATAGGATACCCAAAGGAGACTGTTGGGTACACCTTCTATCACAGATCCGAAGGCAAGATATTCACTGCTAAGAATGGATCCTTTCTAGATGATAAGCTCGAACCCAAGTTTCTCTCGAAAGAAGTGAGTGGGAGGAAAGTGGAACTTGATGAGGTAATTGTACCTTCTCCCGAATTGGAAAGTAGTACATCACAGAAACTAGTTCCAGTGATTCCTACACCAATTAGTGAGGAAGCTAATGATGATGATCATGAAACTTTGGATCAAGTTACTGCTGAACTTCGTAGATCAACCAGAGTACGTTCCGCACCAGAGTGGTACGGCAACCCAGTTCTGGAAGTCATGTCACTAGACCATGATGAACCTACGAACTATGAGGAAGCGATGATGAGCCCAGATTCTGCAAAAATGGCTTAAGGCCATGAAATCTGAGATGGGATCCATGTATGATAACAAAGTGTGGACTTTGGTTGACTTGCTCGATGATCGGCAAGCAATTGAAAATAAATGGATCCTCAAGAGGAAGACCGACGCCGACGGTAATGTTACTGTCTACAAAGCTCGACTTGTGGCGAAAGGTTCTCGACAAGTTCAAGGAGTTGACTACAATGAGACTTTCTCACCCGTAGCGATGCTTAAGTCCATCCAAACCATGTTAGCAATTGCCGCAATTTTATGATTATGAAATCTGGCAAATGGATGTCAAAACTGCATTCCTGAATGGATATCTCAAAGAGGAGTTGTATATGATGCAACCAGAAGGTTTTGCCGGTCCGAAAGGTGCTAACAAAGTGTGCAAGCTCCAGCGATCCATCTATGGACTTGTGCAAGCATCTCGGAGTTGGAATATACGCTTTGATAAGTTGATCAAAGCATATAGTTTTATACAGACTTGCGGTGAAGCCTGTATTTACAAGAAAGTGAGTGTGAGCACTACATCCTTTCTGATAAGTATATGTGAATGACATATTGTCGATCGGAAATGATGTAGAATTTTCTGGAAAGCATAAAGGAGTGTTTGAAAGGAGTTTTTCAAAGAAAGACCTCGGTGAAACTGCTTACATATTGAGCATCAAGATCTACAGAGATAGATTAAGACGCTTGATAAGTTTTTTCAATGAGTACATACCTTGACAAGTTTTTTTTGAAGTAGTTCAAAATGGAACAGTCAAAGAAAGAGTTCTTGCCTGTGTTGCAAGGTATGAATTTGAGTAAGACTCAAAACCTGACCACGGCAGAAGATAGAGAAAGAATGGAAGTCATTCTCAATGCCTCAACCATAGGCTCTTTAAAGTATGCCATGTTGTGTACCAAACCTGTTGTGTACCTTGCCATGAGTTTGTCAATGAAGGAAATATGCCCTAGAGGCAATAATAAAGATGTTATTTGTATTTCCTTATATCATGATAAATGTCTTTTATTTATGCTAGAATTGTATTAACCGGAAACTTAGTACATGTGTGAATACATAGACAAAACAATATGTCCCTAGTATGCCTCTAGTAGACTAGCTCATTGATCAAAGATGGTTATGTTTCCTAGCCATAGACATGAGTTGTCATTTGATCAACAGGATCACATCATTAGGAGAATGATGTGATGGACAAGACCCATCCGTTAGCTTAGCACTATGATCGTTTAATTTTACTGCTATTGCTTTCTTCATGACTTATACATGTTCCTATGACTATGAGATTATGCAACTCCCGAATACCGGAGGAACACCTTGTGTGCTATCAAACGTCACAACGTAACTGGGTGATCATAAAGATGCTCTACAGGTGTCTCCAAAAGTGTTCGTGGTGTTGGCATAGATCAAGAATAGGATTTGTCACTCCGAGTGTCGGAGAGGTATCTCTGGGCCCTCTCAGTAATACACATCATAATAAGCCTTGCAAGCAAATGACTAATGAGTTAGTCACGGGATGATGTATTACGGAACGAGTAAAGAGACTTGTGGTAACGAGATTGAACTAGGTATTGAGATACCGACGATCGAATCTCGGGCAAGTAACATACCGATGACAAAAGGAACAACGTATGTTGTTATGCGTTTTGACCGATAAAAGATCTTCGTAGAATATGTAGGAGCCAATATGAGCATCCAGGTTCCGCTATTGGTTATTGACCAGAGATGAGTCTCGGTCATGTCTACATAGTTCTTGAACCCGTAGGGTCCGCACGCTTAACGTTTGATGACGATCGGTATTATGAGTTTATGAGTTTTGATGTACCGAAGGTAGTTCGGAGTCCTGGATAAGATCACGGACATGACGAGGAGTCTCGGAATGTCCGAGACATAAAGATCGATATATTGGACGACTATATTCGGACACCGGAAGTGTTTTGGAAAGTTTCGGAATTTACCGGAGTGCCGGGGGGGTTACGGGAACCCTCCGGGGGAAAGTTGGGCCCTAGTGGGCCTTAGGGAAGAAAGAGGGCAGCAGCCAGGAGGTGGCGCGCCCCCTCTCAAGGAGTAGTCCGAATTGGACTAGGGGAGGGGGGGCGGCCCCTCTTTCCCTCTCCTTCTCTCCCTCTCTTTCCTTTGCCCTTCTCCCTCTTGGTGATTCCTACTAGGAATAGGATTGCTCTTCCTAGGCGCACCAATAGGGGCCGGCCGGCCTCCCCCCTTGCTCCTTTATATACGGGGGCAGGGGGCACCCTAGAACACACAAGTTGATCTCTCCAGCCGTGTGCGATGCCCCCTCCATAGAAACAAACCTCGGTCATACCGTTGCAGTACTTAGGCGAAGCCCTGTAGCGGTAACTTCATCATATCTGTCACCACGCCGTCGTGCTGACGAAACTCTCCCATGAAGCTCAACTGGATCAAGAGCTCATGGGATGTCATCAAGCTGAACGTGTGCTGAACGCGGAGGTGCCGTACATTCGGTGCTTGATCGGTTGAATCGCGAAGAAGTTCGACTACATCAACCGCGTCACTTGACACTTCCGCTTTCGGTCTACAAGGGTACGTAGACACACTCTTCCCCTCATTGTTATGCATCTGGTAGATAGATCTTGCGTGATCGTAGGAAATTTTTGAAAATACTACATTCCCCAACAGTCAAGGAGGTACAAAAGCGATCCAGGAGTAGATCACTGGACAACGGTCAAAAATATCCTTAGTTACTGGATGACTAAGGAAATATTTCTCGGTTATGGAGGTGATAAAGAGTTCGTCGTAAAGAGTTACGTCGATGCAAGCTTTGACACAAATCCAGATGACTCTAAGTATCAATCTGGATGCATATTGAAAGTGGGAGCAATTATCTAGAGTAGCTCCATGCAGAGCATTGTAGACATAGAAATTTGCGAAATACATACGGATCTGAATGTGACAAACCCGTTGACTAAACTTCTCTCACAAGAAAAACATGATCACACCTTATTACTCTTGGGTGTTAATCACATAGCGATGTGAACTAGATTATAGACTCTAGTAAACCCTTTGGGTGTTGGTCACATGGCGACGTGAACTATGGGTGTTATTCACATAACGATGTGAACTATCAGTATTAAATCACATGGCGATGTGAGCTAGATTATTGACTCTAGTGCAAGTGGGAGACTGAAGGAAATATGCCCTAGAGGTAATAATAAAGTTATTATTTACTTCCTTATATCATGATAAATGTTTATTTTTCATGCTAGAATTGTATTAACAGGAAACTTAATACATGTGTGAATACATAGACAAAACAGAGTGTCCCTAGTATGCCTCTACTTGACTAGCTCATTGATCAAAGATGGTTAGGTTTCCTAGCCATAGACATGAGTTGTCATTTGATCAACGGGATAACATCATTAGGAGAATGATGTGATGGACTAGACCCATCCGTTAGCTTAGCACTTCGATCATTTAGTTTTACTGCTATTGCTTTCTTCATGACTTATACATGTTCCTATGACTATGAGATTATGCAACTCCCGAATACCGGAGGAACACCTTGTGTGCTATCAAACGTCACAACGTAACTGGGTGATTATAAAGATGCTCTACGGGTGTCTCCGAAGGTGTTCGTAGTGTTGACATAGATCAAGAATAGGATTTGTCACTCCGAGTGTCGGAGAGGTATCTTTGGGCCCTCTCGGTAATACACATCATAATAAGCCTTGCAAGCAAATGACTAATGAGTTAGTCACGAGATGATGTATTACGGAACGAGTAAAGAGACTTGCCGGTAACGAGATTAACTAGGTATGGCGATGCCGATGATCGAATCTCGGGCAAGTAACATACCGATGACAAAAGGAACAACGTATGTTGTTATGCGGTTTGACCGATAAAGATCTTCGTAGAATATGTAGGAGCCAATATGAGCATCCAGGTTCCGCTATTGGTTATTGACCGGAGATGAGTCTCGGTCATGTCTACATAGTTCTCGAACCTATAGGGTCCGCACGCTTAATGTTTGATGACGATCGATATTATGAGTTTATGAGTTTTGATGTACCGAAGGTAGTTCGGAGTCCCGGATAAGATCACGGGCATGACGAGGAGTCTTGGAATGTCCGAGACATAAAGATCGATATATTGGAAGGCTATATGCGGACATCGGAAAGGTTCCGAGTGGTTCGGGCATTTTTCCGGAGTACCGAGAGGTTACCGGAACCCCCCGGGAGAAGTTATGGGCCTTATGGGCCATAAGAAGGAAGCACACCAGCCCACAAGGGGCTGGTGCGCCCCCTTTGGGCAGGAGGCCGAATTGGAAAAGGTTTGGGGGGTGGCGCCCCCTTTCCTTCTCTCCTACTCCTCCTTCCCTTCCTCTCCTACTCCAACTAGGGAAGGGGGGGGGAATCCTACTCCTGATGGGAGTAGGACTCCTCCTAGGCGCGCCATAGAGGTCCGGCCTCTCCCCTCCTCCACTCCTTTATATACAGTGGTGGGGGGCACCCCATAGACACAAGTTGATCTCTCCCAACCGTGTGCGGTGCCCCCCTCCACAGAAACACACCTCGGTCGTACCGTTGCAGTGCTTAGGCGAAGCCCTGCGCCGGTAGCTTCATCATCTCCGTCACCATGCCGTCGTGCTGATGAAACTCTCCCGCGAAGTTCTACCGGATCAAGAGCTCGTGGGACGTCATCAAGCTGACCGTGTGCTGAACGCGGAGGCTCTGTACGTTCGGTGCTTGATCGGTTGGATCGCGAAGATGTTCGACTACATCAACCACGTCACTAGACGTTTCCGCTTTTGGTCTACGAGGGTACGTAGACACACTCTCTCCTCTCGTTGCTATGTATCTAGTAGATAGATCTTGCGTGATCGTAGGAAAATTTTGAAATACTACGTTCCCCAACAGTTCGATGAGAAGGGGGTAGAGCTCGACGCCCTCCACCGCCGTGCGTGCATCCCGTCACGACGTCCGACGAGGCGCAGGCGGAGCTCGACGCCCTCCGCCGCCTTGCATGAAGCCTGTCACGACGTCCGGTGAGGCGCGGGCGGAGCTCGACGCCCTCCGTCGCGCCGCGTGCAGCCCGTCACGGCGTCCGACAAGGAGCAGAGCTAACAACCGGCGAGGACGGGGGGAGGGGAGCTGTCGACCGGCGAGGAGGGGAGCCGCCATCCTGCGCCAGTCTACTCGAGCTGCTCCTGTACGTGGGCCGGCCAGCGATGGAGAGGAGTCGGTGGACATTGTCGTTTTGAGGACCCAATTATAATTTATTCCATGGTTAGGGTGTGTTGTGTTATTTTGCATGGATCTATACGAGATCTGTTTTAACGAAACAAAAATTATACTATAAAAACATGAAAAAGTATTTTACGATATCTTTTAAACCGATTTTTTTGGACAGGTATACAGGATCTGTGCGAACCAACCTATGATTGGATGGTTAGATGGACTGTGGTATCCTCAGCCCACCAGGGTTCAAGTCTTGGTGCTCGCATTTATTACTGAATTTATTTCAGGATTTCCGACAATGCGCATTCAGTGGAGAAGACGTTCCCGTCGACGACGAGGTGCCTACAGTGACTTCGTAAATTTCAAGATGATATGCTGACTCAGTCTTTCGGAAGTGCTCATAGGGGTAGTTATGGGTTCATAGAGGTGAGTGAATGTTCATGTATATGAGCGCTTACGTCTGTCACATCCCCGCAGTCACATCCACCACTCAAACCCTACGAGATCCCGTCCCGCCGATCCACTCCCATGGCCGCCGCCGACCTGAAGTGGATGATGCTCGATCGTTTCGCCTTCCGCAGGGATGATGCCGAGTCCTTCCTGGACGAGGACGCCGCCCCCTTCACGATTGAAGGCGACATCTCACCGGACGACATGTTCTCCATCGCCTTCCGCATCGCCAAGCCTCCGGTAACCTCCCGCATGTACCTCAAATGGAAGTGCGGCCCTAAGGCAGGCCCTGGGTGCATTCCCGTGGCAGCGCATCGTGGTGTTCTTCTACTCAGGTTCACCCCTGAGCCGGGGAAGCTCGGCTTTGTGGAGCACTTCTTTATCTGCAGAAGTCGGTATGACCCGCTTGACAGCTCGCCCTTTGCACTAGAGCGAATTCCTTTCTGCACCACGATATGTCATGACGAGGAGGGGACAGAGATAGCTATGCGACGACTGTTTGAGGTTGAGACCGTTGGCGTATTGTCCCGTAATGAAGATTTTGCCATAGCGCAGCTCGTCCTACGCAGGCCCTTGGTGAAGGCTGATAAGATGGAAGCGGATCTGTGTGTGCTCCGATCCAAGTCAAATACTGATCATACATGGGAGATTGAGGAGGGGCTTCCTATCCTTTATGAAGCAGATGAAATCTGTGACTTGAAAGCTTGGAGTACCGATAGAGTCGTCCCCTTCAACGAATACTTATGCTGGGTTAACTATGGTATAGGAGGTGTCTTATTCTGCGAGGTATTCAAAGAAAGGCCCAAGATTTCTTATGTGAGGCTGCCCATACATAACCGCCGCCTACGGCAACGCCGTGTACTTGACAGAAAGTGCAGCGTGTGCTTGACGAAAGGCTACTTTGGCGCCCATGAGCTAACGTTTGTTGATGTTGATCGTGAGGATGGTTACCTTGTCGGCCCACTGAGCCCTGAAACTGGTTTTACTATTGCTTACCATGTTCTAAGGAAAACAGGTTGTAGTGGCATGAAGTGGGATCTGCTCTTTTTCCTCACATCTGCTGAATTGTGGGATCTCAATAAATCTCTGCCACACGAAGTTCTGACGTTTCCACATGTAAGCATTGATGAGCCTAATGTGGTACACTTTCTATTGTCTCAACCAGTGTCACATCAACTTGACAAAGTTTCAGTGGTTTCCATCGACATGATTAGACGCAAAGTGCTCTCAGTAGTTCCATATATTCAAGAGAATGATATCCAAGGCAAAGACTCCCAGATGGTCTTGCGAGCGTCCAGTTATCTCCAGTCCTTCCTTCCCTCCGAACTTCCGAAGTTCGTTGATCCCGCCTGGTACTTGCAACTTCCATATTTATTTGTGGGCACACTTTTCATTTTTGCACTCAATTTGTTGCTTTCTCCGTGTTGCCAACATGGCTGAATTTGAATTTGAATCTTGTTATGAAACTATGACAACTAGGCTAAGAACGAGAACCAGTTGCTGTTACTTCAGATAGCGACATCTGCAATTGATATAACAACACAAAAGAAACAACTTATTTTAGCCGCTGTGAGTTGTTTCCACCCTGTATACAATGTTCTGCATTTATATTTTAAGTAAATTTTTATTGAGTCAATTCACTGATTCACTTGCTACCCTTGTCTTGCTTACGGAGTCAATTGAATCTGAACGAACAAATTCTAAATTACTCAAAAGCTTTGTTGAACAGCACGACTAATAGTTAAACGTGGTCACAATAATGTTTACTTGTATATCTACCATTCCATTATCTAGTAATACTGAAATAGAGTTAGTGGGGCTGTGGAGCAGTAGGATTTTTTTGTATTTGTTTTTTTGCACTTTATTTCAGTAAGAACACTTGTTTTCAGTAATTCATTAGTTCACTTTATTTAAGTAATAATATGTCAGTGGTTCGCCTTTTTTCCCCTGCAGCAAGCATGTCTTGGGTTCTCCTACGGCTGCGTCTGCTTCTCGTACTACTGCTTCATCACAAGTGGACATCAAAACTGAGGGCCTCTTTGATTCGCAGGATTGGCAAAATGAAGGAATAGAAAAAATATGATAATAGGATCTCATGTCCCATAGTATCCTACAGGATTTGAAAGAATGTTTGATAGCGCAGGAAAATCAAAGGAATTCTACAAAGAAGTTTGAGTGAATGGAAATTTTCCTCCAAAATGTTTTTTTTTTTGAGGGAAGGCCATCATGGCTTTCCTCCAAAATGTTGTACAAATGGATCCTATGGAAAAATTCCTAAGGATGCAAATCCTACGAATCAAACGAGCATCACAGGGAAAATTCCTACGGGTTCAAATCCTTCAAAAATCCTATGCAATTCCTTTGAATCAAAGGAGCCCTGAAGAAATAATAGATGACCGTCCTGCATTTAATACTAGGAGTAGGAAAAAAGAGTTATCTGATGTAATGGTATTAGTATTATCATGGCTTTAGTGGACATGTCTATGATTGTGATTTGCAGTGGTGTATTTTGGTTGGTAGTAAGTGCCAAGGCGTCTTGATATGTGGTAACTGGCAGGATATATGACATACTATACCTTAAACTATGCTATTGAAACGTGTGATCGTGTTACTTGATGCTATGTCCTGAGATGGGGATTGTAATTTGCCTGGTGCTTCCTCTGAGGAAGTCTAGTGTTTTATGTTCCAGTTTTGTTGTGTGGTGGACTGAAATGAACTGTAGATGCTAAAATGAACATTCCTGATCCATCCATCCCCTTCAATTAATACTGAAAGAAATAGCTCAGTGATGAAGCCATTTGTTCCTGAGACTAGGGTTGTGGATGGTCAATTGTCAAGTCCTCACTGTCTGTTTAAGTCAGGGAGGTTTCCATGAATAATGTAATGGAAATCAGGTGAGAAACAAGATCGCTGTCAAGGTATGCCATTTCTTTTGATATGACTGTGCGTCTATTGTGTATGCTCTATCTGCATTTCGCTAATGTTGATAATGGTTTCATAATTTAATAGATGTGGAACCTTGGAAGATCTTACACATGTCAAATTGTATATCGCAATGTATCAGCTGTCTTTTAGTTGTACTTGTAAGTTACTCACCTGCTTAACATTATATTTTATATGGAATACATGGTATTGCAGTTTCAGATTTCCCATATCTTCTGCTTGTTGATAACGCCTTTTGTAATTTAGATATCTGAAGTTAATTTTCTGTGTGCCAT
>LR738714.1:564686515-564722605 GCA_902687465.1 Secale cereale | reverse complement strand
AAAATGTTGTACAAATGGATCCTATGGAAAAATTCCTAAGGATGCAAATCCTACGAATCAAACGAGCATCACAGGGAAAATTCCTACGGGTTCAAATCCTTCAAAAATCCTATGCAATTCCTTTGAATCAAAGGAGCCCTGAAGAAATAATAGATGACCGTCCTGCATTTAATACTAGGAGTAGGAAAAAAAGAGTTATCTGATGTAATGGTATTAGTATTATCATGGCTTTAGTGGACATGTCTATGATTGTGATTTGCAGTGGTGTATTTTGGTTGGTAGTAAGTGCCAAGGCGTCTTGATATGTGGTAACTGGCAGGATATATGACATACTATACCTTAAACTATGCTATTGAAACGTGTGATCGTGTTACTTGATGCTATGTCCTGAGATGGGGATTGTAATTTGCCTGGTGCTTCCTCTGAGGAAATCTAGTGTTTTATGTTCCAGTTTTGTTGTGTGGTGGACTGAAATGAACTGTAGATGCTAAAATGAACATTCCTGATCCATCCATCCCCTTCAATTAATACTGAAAGAAATAGCTCAGTGATGAAGCCATTTGTTCCTGAGACTAGGGTTGTGGATGGTCAATTGTCAAGTCCTCACTGTCTGTTTAAGTCAGGGAGGTTTCCATGAATAATGTAATGGAAATCAGGTGAGAAACAAGATCGCTGTCAAGGTATGCCATTTCTTTTGATATAACTGTGCGTCTATTGTGTATGCTCTATCTGCATTTCGCTAATGTTGATAATGGTTTAATAATTTAATAGATGTGGAACCTTGGAAGGTCTTACACATGTCAAATTGTATATCGCAATGTATCAGCTGTCTTTTAGTTGTACTTGTAAGTTACTCACCTGCTTAACATTATATTTTATATGGAATACATGGTATTGCAGTTTCAGATTTCCCATATCTTCTGCTTGTTGATAACGCCTTTTGTAATTTAGATATCTGAAGTTAATTTTCTGTGTGCCATACTCTGCTGCCGGTAATATGATTTTTTTACGCTGGTCGTAGGTAATATGCTTAATTTGCTTCCTAATGACTTGGATCTGATCTCCTCAGGAGTACGTTTTAGCTGGTATAGCTTCAGAGATTATGTACCTCTCATCTTTTCATCAATAGTGTGTTTGATTTTTATTAATTGCTGCCTGCCTTGCTAATTTTCTGGTAGTGCTTTTCTTCTTGCTACTTCTGGTATGAAATGCCAAATTGTTCTTCCTTTGCTTTACAAATGATCTATTTTCTGCTTGTCCCGGCTGGAGGTCATCGAGCTATTCCAAGTTATTGATATTATTGTGGTTGAAATGGAGTGATAAGAGGACCTGGTTTGTTCTTGGAAGTTTCGTCAGTCAATCTTATGGGAAGCAATGATTGTAGCATGCTAGGCTTCAAAGACATCAGAACAGGTGCTTGATCCCAGTCCTTCATTATCTACACAGATTGTAGATTGAGAAAAGAAAGTGTTCCCGCCATAGAACTTGCTATAGAATTGAAAGCTGTTTCTATTCATGCAATGTCCTGTGGCAGGCTGGCAGCTACTCTGCATTTCAAGTTGTGTAATGTTTGCTTGAGACAAGCTCGTTCGTTCGATCTTCATTGCTTTTAGGATTATACCAATAACATTAAGAATTATCACATTCCTGAGTTATAAATGCACCTAATATGACCTGGTATCTGTGGTAACAAGATTTAAAAGTTGCGATTCTATATCCAATTCAACTATGTTTAGATGGTATGCTGTTCCAATTAGTAGTGACGTCAGGTGCTAGCATTCGCATATTCTCTTCTTGCATCATTGTTTATTATATTTAGGTGGGTGGATGTGGATTACAATTGTTTGGTTTACTACCCTTTCATCAAATATGGTCTGTACTTTCTAAAATACATAAAACCAGACCTTTACAGACACTTTATTTGTCAGGGACATGTATTTATTTGCAATTCCCTCTTGATGATAACAGAAAGCACTTGCTGTTGTATGAAGATAACATCGACTCAGTACCATCTCAGAGGTACGAAATGGAGAATATGATCAATGTGAGGATGACATGGGGGCCTGGAAGCCAATATTGACACATTGCATGATATTTCCCACTGGTATTTCGGCCACAATATATGTTCCACGCCTGCTAGCTTTATACCTTTGTGTTATATGGAGCTGTCAGCTTATAGTAATTTGATGTTGCTTGAGCTGTGAAGATTATATTCAGTCCATGAGATTTGTAGTGCGATACTTATGATGTGGTAAGTTTTTATGCACTCATTATTTCATGTTTTTGCTGATGATGGTTGAGTCCAATACATACTAACTAATTCTTGGCCTCTGTTTGACTGCATTGAAGGGTTTGGTCGAGTAGGGCGTGTAGTTGACATGGTGGGAGCCTCTTGGTGAGAATTAAGAAATCCCGCACCCTGCCTTCACTGCACGATTTTACGCCTCATGGTTTTCTGCACACATGTTTTGCAGAACGATTAGCTTCCTCCTAGGTCCATGTCAGAAGTGGATCCTGTATGGGCTCACTTACATGTGAATTATAGGATTGGAGGGGGTATACAAATGGCCTTTTTGTGTGCCAAATGCTGGTTGCATGATGCACAGTTTGATCTGGGAATGAAATGGTCCTGACCATGTGGTTCGATGAGTGGCGTGAGGGTGGATTAAGCTTGCCATTTCTGTTTTCTAGTGCTCTTTGCATATATTTTTAGCTCAACTGCATGATACCAGAGCTCAAAGGCTGTAACTTTGTTATTGGTTTTAATTTACTTATTCGTTCCACGGAGTACTGGTGGATGTACTACCGTTGGCAGGGAATGTAGATGTGTCTGTCGTCTAATTGGAGACCATGATAAATGAAGAGGCACAAAAATGTGGAAATTGACTGCTATGCTTACCTAACATCAGTTACATCTTGGAGAGTCTAGCACCTTGTGGGAGCATTCATGTAATCATGTTTACACATTTTTTTGTCAAAAGGCACAACATTCTTACTTTGGATTTTGATTCGTCACAGGCTGTATATGGTTTATGGTTTATAGCGACACAATGTTGATGGGTTAGTTCGGGGTGATTTTGGAAGTTTTGAATTAGTGGTTGCAATGGTTATTGTGTTATTACTATACGGGCAACTCCAACACGAATCAGACCGGATTATAAGTTGATTTATATTTTAAGTAGATTTATATTTAGTCAATTCACTGATTCATTTGCTACCGTTGTCTTGCTTATGGAGTCAATTGAATCTGAATGAACAAATTCTAAATTACTTGAAAGCTTTGTTGCACAGCACGACTAATAATTAAACGTTGTTATAATAATCTCTACTCCTAATGTCTTAGTTGGTAGGGTTGCACGTTTTTTTCGTCCCCCACTTTTGTCTGGTTATTTTTGACTTTTTTTTCTGTCCCCTCTCCCATCCCCCTGATTTATTTTTGCGTCATCTTCTCACACAACAAAAATAAATCTTAACAAATCAGAACTTTTTATGCTGGCACAAGTTATTTAGTACTCCCTTCGTTTTTATTTAGTACGCGTGTTAGCTTTAGTCAAAGTCAAGTTTTGTAAACTTTGACAATATTCATAAACCAAAATACTAACATATACTATTATACAATAACAAATCAATACCATTAGATTTATTATTGAATGTACTTCCACACCATATAGATTTGTTATATAGTAAATGTTTATACATTTTTTATATAAATTTGGTTAAATTTTGTGAAGTTTGACTTTAGTCAACTCTAATATGCAGAGTAAATAAAAACGAAGGGAGTAATGTCTTTATGTGAAAGAATCAATCACGATCAATCTCTTAAGATCAAATCTAAATTAATTAACCTTACCTTAAACACTGAGACTCCCCCTGACGCTTGCAAGTCCCGAAGTCTTCGCATACCAATTCCATGAACATATTTTTGGAATGTTGAATTTGGTAGAGACTTGGTAAATAAATCAGCAAGGTTATCGCATGATTTGACTTGCAGAATGCTTATTTCCCCGCTTTTCTGAAGATTATGGGGGAAAAACCATTTAGGAGAAATATGCTTGATGATATTGCTCTTGATGTATCCTGTTTGCAACTGTGCAACACAGGCCGCATTATCTTCATAGATAATGGTAGGTGATTTTATCGAACCAATTCCACATGACTATTGTATGTGGTTTACCATTCTGCGAAGCCATACACATTCGCATGTTGCTTCAAATAATGAAATTATTTCAGAATGATTGGTAGATGTTGCCACCAGAGTCTGCTTTGAAGACTTCCATGATATAGCAGTACCACCATGTAGGAACACAAAACCGGTTTGAGATCTGGCATTGTGGGGATCAGACAAATAACCGGCATCTGCATATCCAATCATATCAGAGTCCAGATTTCTCTGGAACTGGTAAAATAGGCCAAGATCCTTTGTGCCTTGGAGATATCGAAAGATATTCTTCACTCCAGACCAATGACGTTTAGTGGGAGCTGCGCTATGTCTAGCAAGTAGATTTACTGCAAATGCAATATCAGGTCTTGTGCAATTTGCAAGATACATAAGCGCTCCAATGGCACTGAGGTATGGAACTCCAGATCCCAACACCTCTTCTCCATCATCCCTCGGTCTGAATGGATCTTTCTCTACGTCTAGAGATCGAACCACCATAGGAGTTTTAGATGGATAGGATTTTTCCATATTGAATTTTTCCAATATTTCCTGGATATAGGCAGCTTGGTGTACCATGATACCTGAGGGAAGGTGCTCAAGTTGAATACCTAAGCAAAATTTGGTTTTACCCAAATCCTTCATCTCAAATTCCATCTTTAGGTGATTGCGTGCTTCATCAATGTCTGGTGTGCTGCCAATGATGTTGAGATCATCAACATACACAGAAATGATGCAAAATCCCGTAGAGGAATTCTTGATGAAAACACATGGACAATCAACACTATTGGAGTAACCTTTCTGAAGAAGGAACTCACTGAGTCGGTTGTACCACATCCGTCCCGACTGCCTTAAGCCATATAATGACTTATTCAGCTTTACACAATACATGTTGCGTTTTGCATTTTTATTCGGGACAGAGATTCCATCAGGAACCTTCATATATATGTCTGAATCTAGTGACCCGTAAAGATATGCGGTCACGACATCCATCAACTGCATAGATAGACGATTTTGCACTGCCAAAGATATAAGATATCGGAAAGTGGTTGCACTCATTACTGGAGAGTATGTTTCAGTGAAATCAATGCCGGGTTTCTGCGTGAAACCTTGTACTACGAGCCTTGCTTTGTATCTCACCACCTCATTGTTCTCATTCCGTTTCCGGAGAAAAACCCATTTGAATCCCACAGGGAAAACACTGGGAGGTGTCGGTATTGCTTCAGTGAATACCTTTCTTTTGTTAAGCGAGGCAATTTCTGCTTGGATTGCATCCTTCCATTTAGGCCAGTCGGAGCGCTTTTGGCACTCTACGATAGACCTTGGATCATGATCGGTGAGAAGGGTATCTGCAATCTTTTCAGCAAAATATATGTCGACAGTCGTAGTCTTACGGTCAAATGATTCTCCAGAATCAACATAGTTGATAGAAATTTCCTGCACCCCTGGTGACTCTTCGTGATTTCCCAATACGATTGAGTCTGGGTGTTCCGATGTCCCAGCTAGTGTGTGCAAGCCGGAGCTGGGTTGTGAAGGTTTCCCTTCCACTGGGTGTATACTACCCATCAGGTGTTTGTCAACGTTGAGCTGACTTGCATTTACCGTCTTTGAGGAATTTCTCCTCTCTCTCCTTTGCTGCTTGCGAGAAGCAGGATCCGGGCCAGAGGCCATACTACTCCCCCTCTTTTTGGGAACGGGGAGTTGAGTGGTTTTAGTTGGTGCCTCCACTCTTTCAGGCGCGTTTCTAGCTGGATTCAAGGATTTTGTTACACCTTTTAGATCAGTAAATGAATCTGGCAGATTTTTTTGCAAGATGTTGCAAATTAATGGTCTTCCAAACTTGAAGTTCGGTCTCTTGGGTACGTGGATCAGAGGATGAAATGGCATGAGCATTCCAATCAATTTCCGGACATTCTTTCTGGTACTTGAAATCTCCCCCTAATGCCGGAAAATGTTCCTCGTTAAATATACAATCATTGTGACGGGCTGTGAACAGATCCCCAGTCAGGGGTTCCAGGTACTTGATAATCGACGGCGATTTGTACCCCACATAGATCCCCAATTTCCGTGTGGGCCCATAGATGTCCGCTGAGGTGGTGAGATCGGGATGTATGCAGCACATCCGAACTTACGCAGATGGGAAATGCTTGGAGGATTTCCATGTACCAATTCCAGAGGGGAAGAACTGTGATATGCAGTTGGCCTCAATTGTATCAAGTCAGCAGCGTGTAAAACGGCATGACCCCAACAAGAGGTTGGCAAGTTGCAATTCGTCAACAAAGGTCTTGCAATGAGTTTAATCCTCTTAATCAATGCTTCAGCCAAACCATTTTGTGTATGGACATATGTAACAGAGTGCTGAACTTCAATCCCCAAAGCCATGCAATAATCATTGAAAGCATGTGAGGAGAATTATGCAGCGTTGTCCATTCGAATTGTCTTAATTCGACTTTCAGGATAATGGGCTTGCAACTTAATGACTTGCCTCATTATCTTGGCAAATGCATGGTTCTGTGTGGAAAGAAGACACACGTGTGACCATCGCGTAGATGCGTCAATCAGAACCATGAAATACCTGAAAGGTCCAGATAATGGCTGAATGGGACCACAAATGTCTCCTTGAATACGTTCAAGGAACTGAAGTGGTTCAGCTTGTATTTTGAGATGCGAGGGCCTCAAAATTAGCTTTCCCGTGGCACAAGATGTGCACACAAAATCAGAAGATTGAGAAATTTTGACTCAAGCAAATTATGACCAATGGAATTGCTGGTAATTTTTCTCATCATCCCGATCCCGGGATGGCCTAGGCGATCATGCCAGGTTTGAAATGCATTCACATTCTGAAAAATTACTTTGTATGCGACATGTTCTACGGGTTTGATGTACGTATAGTACAAACCGGACGATAGAGAAGGAATTTTCTGATGTACCTTTTTGCCATATCCGTGATCTTTGGTAAAGAGTAGATACTCCTCTTTGTTGTCTTCATAGGTTTCAATGTGAAAACCATTTTTACGGATATCTCGATAACTGATCAGGGTACGTGAAGAATCGGGATACTGGTAAAGCATCCTCAATTGTCACATGTGTACCACTTGGGAGGGTGAAGATGGCACGTCCAGTACCAACAATCACAGTATCGCGTCCAGCGATAGTTAGAATATCTCCATTCGTCTTTTTCAAAGTTTGGAAGTATTTCATCTCCCTCAGTATGGAGTTTGTGGCACCACTGTCCACAAGGCATAATTCCTCTTCCATCGGATTGTCCCCGTAGAGAACTATGTAAAACAAAGAATTTTCAATAAGAAAACCTCATGGTAATACATAGTATACAATCTTTATTATATCAAACGTGCTGATACAATACAATATAATGACAGCAACAAACTTATGTTCTTATTACAATCATCACAAATGGACATAAATGAGTAGATCACTAGGAGATTGAGGGACTAGTCGGAGTCGCCAAACACGTTGTTTGCGGTGTACTCAATCAACGTGTTCTCCATTTCAGCAGGATCCTCAGGCAGATAAGGAATCATGGCGTTGCTCGGTCCAGGAGGGACATCGTGTGAATCACCGGCTCCTTGTGCGCTATGCGGATGAAGGTTGAAGTTGGCTTCAAACCTTTTCCCTTGAGGTGCTTTGCGTCCCTGAGATTGCTGGTACAGCATAACCAGATGCTTGGGCATTGTGCACTTTTCAGTAGAATGCGTGTAGCATCCACACTTGTTGCAAAGCTTAGATTTATCAAACCTGGGCTTTGAAGTGCCTTTTCCCTTGCCTGGGTTTCTGGATCTTCTGTTCCCATTGCGCTTTCGCTTATGCTCGAAATTGGATTGTTTACCCCGAAAGGTAGCATTAAACTTTTGTCTCTTCTCGATATTCATATGAACTTCAGGTAAAGGTTGTGCCCCAACTGGGCGCTGAGAGCCATTCTTAGCAAGTAGCTCATCATGCTTTTCAGCCTGAAGTAACATGTGAATAAGCTCGGAATAGACAGTGAAGTTACGAGCACGGTATTGTTGTTGGAGGATCCTATCTGAAGGGAGCATAGTAGTGATGGGCCTCTAACCCCTCGTTGGTTACCCCAAGTGGAAGGTGTAAGATGCAGTGTTGTGGAAGTTTTTCCCTTAGCAAAGATGCCAATGATCGAATCCCCAGAGACTCCTAGGTTCAACAAGTAGGTGTCAACTGCTAACGGCGCCAGATATTAGCAATCAACGTGGACCTGCACACAGATACAAATAACTTTGCTCCCAACGAGTATAGAGAGGTTGTCAATCCCTCCGGCCTTGTAGTTCACAAAGGATTAAACGCAAATGATAGTAGTGATAGATAATGTTTGCAATAGTAAATAAAAGCGAAAAGTAAATAGCGGATGTGATCAATGATGGTAATATGGACCGGAGTCTCATGATGTTCACTAGTGATGTCTCTCTCCCAAAAGACGATAAAACAACTATGTGAGGTAAACGAATTACAGCTGGGCAATTGATAGGACCACGAACGCAAACCAATGCTGACTACATTGCAAGAAAGGTTGAGGTTCAAAGCATTGGCGGTACGCCAAAGTAAGTAGACCGAAATCCATCAATATCTACTACTAATCATCCACCTTGAGATATATATCCAGAACATCTCGCTGGTATTAAGTTGCGAGTCCCACCCATAGTGTAAACTCAATGCAACAGACAACTGCATTAAAAGAACTTTGCGTAAAGTAAACAATCCTTGCACCCGCGGGCACAAGCACCGTTGTTTTTCCCCTTGTGGCAACAGCACATCCCCTAGACTCATGTTTCTGTCACTCAAGCTAGTCATCGAGGGGCATGAACCCACAATCGAGCATAACGTTCCCTCTTGGAGTCACTACCTACTACTTGGCCAAAGCAATAAATAACAACGGAGAACATGCAAGAATTACTTATGAACATAAATATAAAAGAGGTAGATCAAATATATTACTCAAGAACAATCTGAACATAATCTCATAATCCATCGGATCCCAGCAAACTCAACATAGCAACATCATAAGGATTACATATGTGCCTCGATCATGTAGGGCAGCTCACGAGGACTAATTAGTGAAGCACAAGAACGGGAGGAGAACATCACATAGCTACTGGTCATGGACTCATGGTCCAAGGGAGACTACTCACAACTCATCCGGGAGGCGTCCATTGTGGTGGAGAGGCTCCCGATGATGATCCTCCCCTCCGGCAGGGTGCCGGGAAGAGTTCTCCTGGTGCTCCCGATCTTGGAAGCGGCGGCGGCGGTGGAACAGAGATGAGATCGCAAAAAAGAGTTCCCGTCCGGAGGGTTTCGAAGGACGCTCTAAATATATGCCAAAGGGGGGGCACCAGACGGGGCTCGGGGGGCCCAGGCGCCCCCCCGGCGCGGCCCAGGGGGAGCGCGCCGCCAGGGCGCCTGGAGCCGTGGTGCCCCCCCCCCCGGCTGTACTTCGGGCGCAAGGAAGTTTCCGGAACGCTGATTTTTTATATAATTTTTCTGGATTTTTCCTGGCAGTTCTCGTAACGTGAAAACCTGAAATACAAAAACAGCCGAAAACAGAAACTGGCACCGGGGTGCACTGGATTAGTAGGTTAGTCCAAATATGATCAAAAGTGTATGGAAGTGTACAAATGTCATAGCAATATCACCCAAAAGTGGCATGTAGCAAGCAGAAATTATAGATACGTTTTGGACGTATCAACATCCCCAAGCTTAATTCCTGCTCGTCCTCGAGTAGGTAAATGATAACAAGAATAATTTCTGTGGTGACATACTATTAACCATATAGGACTTTTTATAGTCATATGACAAAAGCTTACTGAGACAATGATTCTATAGTAATTAAGTTGCCTCATGAGAAAACCACAAATGACTGAAAGTTTTACAACATGAAACTGAAACATAAAAAAGATTTGCAATGAACATGATGTGCAAATATGATAAGGTGATATCTAGCTTGCCCCCTTTAGTGAAGCAAAACATAAATGCAGGGGCACCTTCAAGGTTTAAGTGATGACTAGATACAATGATTTCAAAATAAACGATATCACAATCATGCAAAAGACAATGCTACTTTGGGACAATGCACATTACACTCAGAATGACAATCATGCTCTCAGTAGTTGGTGCTAGAGCTTTTTATTTTGAAAACATAGAAGCAATTTTGTCAACGGTAGTAGTACTTCATATGTGTCATGCATAAGACATCCTATAAGTTGCAAGCCTCATGCATCGAATACCAATAGTGCTCGCACCTTGTCCTAATTAGCTAGGATTTCCATAAGTTATCATTGCATTACATATGTTTCAACCAAGTGTCACAAAGGGGTACCTCTATGCCACCTGTACAAAGGTCCAAGGAGATAAATCGCATTTGATTTCTCGTTTTTGATAGATCTCAACTTGAGGACATCCATACCGGGACAACATAGAAAATAGATAATGGACTCCTCTTCAATGCATAAGCATATTCTCATAAGAGATTGAGGATTAATGTCCAAGCTAAAACTTCCACCATGATACATGGCTTTGGTTGGCGGCCCAATGTTCTTCTCTAACAATATGCATACTCATTCAACCCACGGCAAATCACCCTTACTTCAGACAAGACGAACATGCATAGCAACTCACATGATAATCAACAAGAGTGTAATAGTTGATGGCGTCCCCAGAAACATGGTTACCGCTCAGCAAGCAACTTATAAGAAATAAGATACATAGGCAACATATTCTTTACCACAATAGTTTTTAAGCTACTTTCCCATGAGCTATGTATTGCAAAGTTAGTTCTGCTTAGTACAGGTGGAGGTTAGCAAAAGACCGGGAGCGACCAACTAAGAGAGCAATTACGGTCATAATCATGCAGAGCGACAAAGCAATATTGAATCAGGCATGGAAGTTATATCGCTACTCAGAAACAAAAGATCATCAAGGCTTGACAGACTTTCTTTACAGTCTTAATATGCGTGAGCATATGCCAAGTCAATCAAAATAAATTCTTGAGGGAAGATATTACTAAACCATACCACATCATAGGCAAACAAATCATGTTGGTACTCCAATAACACATTGGGAACCCCCCAGCTATTTGAGACTAACCATAAGAAAACATGAACTACTAAGCACCATTATGCACGTAGCATCTTTATCATAGACATATTAACCAATGCAACGGAAGCAAACTCTCTTAATAAGGTGAGCATGGTAATTAAAGAGAGTTCAAGCAACCAACTAAACAAAAGCTCTTTGAAAAGATAAGCATGAATACTAAGAGCAGAGCATGATAGTAGCTATTAAAAGACAAAGAACACACACAGCAAAGATAGACATGCAAATTCTATGTTATGTTCTAGGTAGAAGTGGAGCATGTTTCTCTCCCACATAAAGAAAGCTGAGTTCTGACTCGTTATGAAAAACTAAAAAGAAAACTAAAAGCAAGACGCTCCAAGCATAGCACATAACACATGAAGTGATAGAAATATAGCGGAACGAAAGACGAACTGATAATGTTGATGGAGAAGGGGATGCACGGGGGCATCCCCAGCTTAGACGCTTGAGTCTCCTTGAATATTTCTTGGGGGTGCACGGGGGCATCCCCAAGCTTGAGCGCTTGACACTCCTGAATCTTTTTATCATCTTCCCTCGCACACTTGAAAACTCCCTTCATACATAACTCATCATAATCTGATTAGCGAGGTTAGTACCCTTAATAAAATAATTGCACCTTGCTGGAAATAAGGATATTCTTGAAGTTCTACTGTTTATCAAGATTGCCAAAAGGTTTTTGCACAGAAAAAAACAAGCTCTTGATTTGCAAAATGAAGGAAAGGCAAAACAGGACAGAATCTGTGAAAAACAGAACAGCAGGTAGTAATTGATTTGTTCGGGGCACTTCTGCAACTCAAATCAAAAAAATCATAACAGATGCACGAAAGACAATTATATAGAGAACGCTGTCGAAAAAATTCAGACCAAAAAGATGATCTGCTGATTTTATACGAATTTTTCTACCCAAGGACAGAATCTGTTTCCTGGACAGCACCTCACAACTTTTGAACTTTCTAGCAATCAGAGGCTATACTTGGCACAAATATGAAAAGCAAAGATACAATGATGATGCTACAGCAGTAAACAACATCAAGACACAACAAAAGCAAAATATATTTATTCATTGGGCTGCCTCCCAAGAGCGCTTTCTTTTATGCCTTTAAGCTAGGCATAATGCATATAGATCAAGTTTTATCAAGAGTAAAAGAATAGCTAGCCCGTACAACGGACTCAAAAGGTAACTTGACCTTCTTACGAGGGAAGTGTTACATCCCTTTCTTGAGAGGAAACTGAAATTTTATATTACCCTCTTTCATGTCAATGATAGAACCAACGGTGCGTAAAAAGGGACGTCCCAAAATAATTGGACATGAAGGATCACATTCAATATCCATAATAGTAAAATCAACGGGAACATAGTTGTCATTGACAACGATAAGAACATCGTCGATCCTCCCCAAAGGTTTCTTTATGGAAGAATCAACGAGACGAACACCAAAAGAACAAGAATCAAAAGGTTTCAATTTAAGCATATCATATAGTCTTCTGGGCATAATGGAGGTACTAGCTACAATATCACATAAAGCATAGCAAGAGAAGTTGTTTATTTTAATTTTAATCATAGGATCCCAACCATCTTCTAGCTTTCTAGGTATGGAGGCTTCTACTCTAAGTTTCTCCTCCCTAGCTTTGATAAGAGCATTAGTGACATGCTCTGTGAAGGCAAGATTAAGCGTGCTAGTGTGGGGATCTTTAGCCATTCTTTGTAGAAAGGTGACAACTTCTGAGATACTACAATTATCAAAATTAATTTTACCATTATTGGGCAGAATTGTAGTGTCATCCTCTTTGTTTGAATCACTCTCTATTATAAGAGTTTGAACATCTTCCCAAGTTTGGGGAAGCTTAGGAGCAATTTTAAACTGAGGCTCATACTCTTTTCCTGGAAGACCATGCCATGGGCATAACCCTCCGTCAAGACTAATATAATCACAAGGTTTATTACTTTTGTAGATCCCGACAGTGGTAATTGGGGTAATGGAAGAAGAGGTGTACTCCTCCCATTTAGTGTTTTTGGTAGAACCCATAGTAGCAAGCAAGCAAGATAACTATTTTTGTGATTTTCGGTAAAAAGGTACTAAAGCAAAAATGAAAGGTAAACTAACAAGACTAAAAAGCAAAGGTAAAAGATAGCGTGCAACTCCACTATCCTGAAGAGTGGAGTCCCCGGCAACGGCGCCAGAAAAACTCCTTGATGGGCCTCTAACCCCTCGTTGGTTACCCCAAGTGGAAGGTGTAAGATGCAGTGTTGTGGAAGTTTTTCCCTTAGCAAAGATGCCAATGATCGAATCCCCAGAGACTCCTAGGTTCAACAAGTAGGTGTCAACTGCTAACGGCGCCAGATATTAGCAATCAACATGGACCTGCACACAGATACAAATAACTTTGCTCCCAACGAGTACAGAGAGGTTGTCAATCCCTCCGGCCTTGTAGTTCACAAAGGATTAACCGCAAATGATAGTAGTGATAGATAATGTTTGCAATAGTAAATAAAAACGAAAAGTAAATAGCGGATGTGATCAATGATGGTAATATGGACCGGAGTCCCATGATGTTCACTAGTGATGTCTCTCTCCCAAAAGACGATAAAACAGCTATGTGAGGTAAACGAATTACAGCTGGGCAATTGACAGGACCACGAACGCAAACCAATGCTGACTACATTGCAAGAAAGGTTGAGGTTCAAAGCATGGGCGGTACGCCAAAGTAAGTAGACCGAAATCCATCAATATCTACTACTAATCATCCACCTTGAGATATCTATCCAGAACATCTCGCTGGTATTAAGTTGCGAGTCCCACCCATAGTGTAAACTCAATGCAACAGACAACTGCATTAAAAGAACTTTGCGTAAAGTAAACAATCCTTGCACCCGCGGGCACAAGCACCATTGTTTTTCCCCTTGTGGCAACAACACATCCCCTAGACTCATGTTTCTGTCACTCAAGCTAGTCATCGAGGGGCATGAACCCACAATCGAGCATAACGTTCCCTCTTGGAGTCACTACCTACTACTTGGCCAAAGCAATAAATAACAACGGAGAACATGCAAGAATTACTTATGAACATAAATATAAAAGAGGTAGATCAAATATATTACTCAAGAACAATCTGAACATAATCTCATAATCCATCGGATCCCAGCAAACTCAACATAGCAACAGCATAAGGATTACATATGTGCCTCGATCATGTAGGGCAGCTCACGAGGACTAATTAGTGAAGCACAAGAACGGGAGGAGAACATCACATAGCTACTGGTCATGGACTCATGGTCCAAGGGAGACTACTCACAACTCATCCGGGAGGCGTCCATGGTGGTGGAGAGGCTCCCGATGATGATCCTCCCCTCCGGCAGGGTGCCGGGAAGAGTTCTCCTGGTGCTCCCGATCTTGGAAGCGGCGGCGGCGGCGGAACAGAGATGAGATCGCGAAAAAGAGTTCCCGTCCCGAGGGTTTCGAAGGACGCTCTAAATATATGCCAAAGGGGCGCACCAGACGGGGCTCGGGGGGCCCAGGCGCCCCCCCGGCGCGGCCCAGGGGGGGGGCGCCGCCAGGGCGCCTGGAGCCCTGGTGCCCCCCCCCCGGCTGTACTTCGGGCGCAAGGAAGTTTCCGGAACGCTGATTTTTTATATAATTTTTCTGGATTTTTCCTGGCAGTTCTCGTAACGTGAAAACCTGAAATACAAAAACAACTGAAAACAGAAATTGGCACCGGGGTGCACTGGATTAGTAGGTTAGTCCAAATATGATCAAAAGTGTATGGAAGTGTATAAATATCATAGCAATATCACCCAAAAGTGGCATGGAGCAAGCAGAAATTATAGATACGTTTTGGACGTATCAAGTAGACAGAGTCTTTTCTATCTTCTCCCCCTCAGTAGGTTCCTTCTCACAAAAGCGCAGTTTGGAACATATCTTATGAACAGCATGATTGTATTCACCGATGGATTTGAAATCCTAGAGACGGAGATGAGTCCAATCATGGAGTGCTTCTGGCAGGACTACCGCCTTCTGCTGTTCATACCTCGTTTTGAGGGCCAGAAACAGAGTACTAGGAGATTCCTCCTGTAAATACTCAGACTTGAGATCTGGATGAATATGATGCCTTATGATGAATAAAGCAGCATAGTTCTGCTGTTCTATCAGCGGCGTGGCTCCAGTCGGAAGAGGAGTCTCAGGGGGCTGGATTGCACGCGCAATCCCACGGGACGCAAGACTGATCTTGATGTCCATAGCCCATGTAGGATAGTTGTGGCCATTGAGGGCAAGCTCCTCAAACTCTTTGGCAGTCATCTTTGCCTACATGAGGAACCAGAGATAATTAATTTACAGGTGGTAAATTAAAAACCATCATGGTTTTGTAATAAGAACGCAAAAAATTGATGCTCAAGTGAAAAGACTTGAAAAAAATTTCTCAACCTCAATTGTGTAAACATAACACATTGAAGATCACTTAGATCTCACAGTAATGGGCTACATTGCCATTACCTTGTGTATGCTACAATTCATAAATAAGGAGGGAGAAAAATTCAAAAAATTGCAAGTTTGGTATGCGAGAGAAGATGATCTCGATCGCAAAGACATGTTCAAGAGAACTTGATATGTGGTAAACACATGGAACATGTCATTCTTCCCGAATGAAATCCGGTACTTTATTTATATGTAATCAATTACATAATATAAACACACCTACTAATAATTACACAAGTCCTAACATAGAATCAATCTAAAACAGGACTAAAGTGTAAGTAGTAGTTAATCTAAGTACTAAACAGTACTAAAAATAGTCTAAAAACTGTACTAACACAATAATTAGTACTAATGTTAATCAAACAGAAAAAAAATATAACAGTGGCCGGCCGGAGGCAACACAGGCGCTAGGCCTGGGCCTCCACAGCCTTTGGCCGGCCCATTCACCGCCGCACCGCATAAGAGGCAGGGGGAGGAGCGGTTACAGATAGAGGGTCGAGGACCCCGAACCCGCACTGCTGCAACTCGATCCCCTTCCCTACCCGACGGCGTCGGCGGTCAGAATGGCCGTCGCAGCCCACCAGCGCACACCGGCGCGTCCTCCTCGTCCATGCGCGATCTGTTGGCGGCGGGATCCGGGCGAGCGCTCTCTGGCGCGGCACTGGTGAGACCCAGGCTCGCCGGAGCCCACGAGCCGGCGCGGCGGCCGTGACGGCGGTCGAGGGCGGCGACGGCACGCCCGAAGAGGCGGCCGAAGTGCCTCTCCACGCGGCTGCTCGAGCCCGTAGTGGCCTCCAGTGGTGGTGGGGGGTCAACGCCATCTCCTTCCATCCCCACTCCGAGGCGGATGACGCCGGAGGCGCCTGTTGGGGCTGACACGAAGCCGAGCGCGGCCTCTTCGTCCACAACGGCGCGCATTGGGACGGGCGAGTAGCCAGGAGGGCCACGGCTCGGGCCAACAGCCTCGCCGGCGGGCGTCGGCGTCGAGGGCGGGAGCCACGCGGCCGGTGGTGGAGGAGGTGGAGGCGGAGATCCGGAGGGCGGTCCATGCGCAGCGGCGGCCCAGTTGATCGGGGCGCTCGGGCCGGCCACCATCCGAAGGCCATGGGCGCGAGGAGCACCGCGGTGGGCGCGTCCTGTGGCGCGGCGACCCTGTCCCGGTGCGTGGTGAGCACCACGACTGGCGCATCCAGCGGCGCTGCGGCCGAACCGCCGGATAACCTGCATCCGGCGACGGAAACGGCGGAGGCCACCAACTCCGTGGCGGCGAAGGGCAGCGAGGCGGTAGCGGCGACCGTCCTCGCGGATTAGGCGGAGGAAGAAGGAGACAAGCCCTGTCATCTCACCGGCGGCAAGTGCCCTTCCTCCCTTCCTTTCTCCCTTCGCTCTTTCTTCTCGCTGGTAGTTTCTACGTGCACGGCACCGCCGCCCGCCTGGGACTTAGCTTCAGGAAAAATGCTAACTTCCATACTTCCACCCGCCCACCCCCACCCCGCTGGCACGCCGCTGCTAACTTGCTCATCAAAGAGGTAAAAGCACCCGAAGTACCCCAATTTGCATGGAATGCGATGATTTAGTCTCGAACTTGCAAAATGCAACTTCACCATACCCCAACTTGCACTAGATGTGATGATTTAGTTCCTGGCCTATCACAACTCGACAAGTGGCAGCCAGGTGGCTTGACGGGTCTTCATTCGCACTTTTGCAGGAAACACCCTGCCGTCTTCTCTAATTAACCCGCAGTACTGGATGTTAAGGTGCAGTTAACTGCATATCTCCCGGTGGCTGGTGCTGGGCCACCGGACCTGCCCGACCACGATGCAGGAGCTTTGGGACGACGCGCTCACCCCCAACGCCACGCTCCGGCAGCTCATCGCCACCTGGTTCTCCCGCCGGTACACCCTTCAAGAAGCGCTCGACCGACTACCATGGCCGCGCCGCGGACCTTGTCCACGGCCCCCCTATTTGCTTGATAAATTAGTAAAATTACTCGGGGATGCGTTCTCTGTTGCTCCATTATACGGACACCTGCAGCGGCCACGACGACGAGGGAGGGCTCCCGAGGAGCCGAGGCCAGGGATGCCGGCATGCCGCCCATGGGGAAAGTGACGGTGCCTGCGGCGTCGGCCCAGACAGCCTCACGGGCGACGACGACCATGTCGCGGTGGAGCGGGGCTGCGCAGGCGACGAGGCCCGCGTCGGCCACACCAGAGCCTGCCTGCTCCATGCCACAGCCAGCAAGCCCCATCCCGGACGGCACCATACACAGAGATGCACGAGCTGGTGGCCATGATCAGCAGCTGCGTTCAGAAAAGTCTGAATATATAGCTGAATGTAGTGTTCCGATACATTCTGAATGAAGCTAAAAATGAGTGTACTTTGGTTCTGAAATTATGAGCTTTTTTCTTCTATGAAGAGTGATAAAACTGCAATACTGTATGAGCAACAATGCTTCTGAATATACACTACAATTTTCTCAACAATGTGAGCAACCGTACATCGAGCAAGGCACAATTTGAGAAGAGGTAGAACACATAATTCTGTGCAGTGCTTCTGGCTCAAATTTACAGAGCAAGGCTCAAAATTATAGCATAGTTTGCTCAATGATGATTCTAAATTGTTGAGCTTTTATCTGCTACAAAAAGCGATAGGCAGTACAATTTGCTCACCAACGTTGGAACAGAGTGAGCAAGGCGGAGTTTGTATGACGAAAAAGCTTCTTGCTCTCATAAAGTTTTGGAGCAAAATCTACACAGTAGCAAAATCACAGTATTCAGAATTTCAGATACAGAAAATCTGCACGTGAGGAAGCGGCTTCTTCCACCTGCACGCTCATGCCCTTGCGTCGGTCCAGCACCGAGGTCGCTGAATCGCCGTAGCGTGGAGGCGGCAGACGATTCACGGGGGCAGCACCGCGGCCAGCGAGTCGCCGGTGTGTGGAGATCAACATTGCGGGCCAAGACTTCATGGCGTTGGGCAACGACCTAGCCACAGGATCGATGTAGCATGAGGGCAGCACCACGACCGCCGTCCCGTGCGGGTGCAGCGTCGCGGTCGCTAAGTCGTCGTCTTGTGAAGCCACGACCATCGTGGCTGGGTCGCGTGGTGGCTAGCATTGCGGCCGCCGAGTAGCCGGTGCTTGGAGGCAGCGCCCTAGCACCGCCGTCACGTGCAAGAGCGCCACTCCATCAAGTCGTCGACCGAGGGGAAAGCACCGGCACTGCAGCACTGAGTCATCGTCGCATGGGGAGTGCGCCGCGCCGCCGCCGGAACAGAGCGAGGACAGGGGTCGTAGGAGAAGGGGTTATGTGCAAAATAATCTTATGTGGCTGGTTATTAGTCCACCTCTAAGAGCATCTCCAATAGCATGTGTATATTTGGATGTCTATATATTCATATAGACAATGGTCTAAAAAGATTCTCTCATATACACGTTCAGTTTTGCATCAGAACGTCTATATACAGGGACCATGACATGTGGGACGTCGCTGGGGAGAGGAAGAAATCATGACTGCAACTGAGTTTAGACGACGCCTTCACATTGTCCAGGCGTGGACATTGTCGAGGTCGGTTTAGACAATGTGTATATTTAGACGACCATATAGACAAGCTATTGGACGCCTGTTTTTGGCTCACGTCGTGGAAAACGAGTATAGACATCCATATAGACAAGCTATTGGAGATGCTCTAATATGTACCATTAGCTACTGATCCAACAACCACGATGATGATTTTCAGATTTGCACTGAATACAAATTTTCACTGGATACTTCGCCTAATTAGAGAAGACGACATGATGTTTCCTGCAAAAGTGCGGACGAAGATCGGTCAAGCCACCTGGCTGCCACTTGTCGAGCATTTTGCAAGTTTGGGACTAAATCATCACACTCCATGCAAGTTGGGGTACTTGGGGGTGCTTTTACCTCCTGATCAAAAGCCCAGGTCCTGACCATTGGCCGCATCCCATAGCAACCATTAAAACTAATTATGTAATTAGGGGGAAAATCTCCCCTTGCCCGCAGCGTCGTTGCAGTTCGTCCTGCAACTGACGCCTCCCTTCATTCTCCCGGAACCGACGCCCCGTCGAGGAATCGCCATGTCTCTTCGGGAGGTATAAAAGGGCCTGTAACCATCGATCGAGAGCATGGATCACTTCTGATTCAAACACGTTATCACGCACGTAGAACTACCAGCGAGAAGCAAGCGAGAACAGAGAAAGGAAGGGAGGAAGGGCACTCGCCGCCGGTTAGATGACATGGCTTGTATCCTTCTTCCTTCGCCTGATCCGCGAGGACGGTCGCCGCTACCGCCTCGTTTCCCTTCGCCGCCATGGAGTTGGTGGCCTCCGCCGTTTCCGTCGCCGGATGCAAGCCATCCGACAGTTCGGCCGCAGCGACGCTGGACGTGGCGCTCCTGGCAGCCACCGCGCCGCTGGACGCGCCGGTCGTGGTGCTCACCACGCCCCGAGACAGGGTCGCTGTGCCACAGGACGCGCCCAGCGCGGTGCTCCTCGCGCCCATGGCCATGCGCCCATGGGACTCGACCTTCGGATGGTGGACGGCCCGAGCGCCCCGATGATCAACTGGGCCGCCGCTGCGCCTGGACCGCCCCCGGATCTCCGCCTCCACCTCCTCCTCCACCAGCCGCGTGGCTCCCGCCCTTGACGCCGACGCCCGCCGGCGAGGCTGTTGGCCCGAGCCGTGGCCCTCCTGGCTACTCGCCCGTCCCGATGCGCACCATTGTGGACGAAGAGGCCGCGCTTGGCTTCGTGTCAGCACCAACCGGCGCCTCCGGCGTCATCCGCCTCGGAGTAGGGATGGAAGGTGCCGGCGTCAACACCCCACCACCACTGGAGGCTACTGCGGGCCAGAGCATCCGCGCGGAGCAGCGATCCGGCCGCCTCTTCAGGCGCGCTGTCGCGGCCCTTGACCGCCGCCCCAGCCGCCGCCCAAGCTCATTGGCTCCGGCGAGCCTCGGATTCGCCGCCACTCCGTTGTGCCAGACCTCCACCGTCGTCGTCTCCTCTTCTTCTGACGAGGAGGGATCCTCCGTAATGTGCCGGTGACCACCAGTGTAGCAAGGGGAGGCGGCGACCTTCACTCTGACCGCCCGCGACTGGATCGAGCGCAGGTGGAGTGGGGGATCGAGCGATGGTGGTGGTGTGGGTCGGGCTTATCCGTAACCGCTCCACCCCTCACCTCTTCTTATGCGGTGCGGGAGTGGCATGGGCCGGCCAAAGGCTATCGAGGCCCAGGCCTAGCGCCTGTGTTGCCTCCGGCCGACCGCTGTTAATTTTTTTCTCTGTTTTTATTAGTCTAGTACTAATTATTGTATATGGTGTAGTTTTTAAACTATATTTGGTACTGTTTTAGTACTACTACTTACATTCTAGTCCAGTTCTAGATTAAATCTAGGTTAGGATTTGTGTAATTACTAGTGTGATTATATTATGTAATGGATTGATAATATAAATAAAGTACCAGATTTCATTCGGGAAGAATGACATGTTCCATGTGTTTACCACATATCAAGTTCTCTTGAACATGTCTTTGCGATCGAGATCATCTTCTCTCGCATACCAAACTTGCAATTTTTTTAATTTTTCTCCCTCCTTAGATATGAATTGTAGCATACACAAGGTAATGGCAATGTAGCCCATTACTGTGAGATCTAAGTGATCTTCGGTGTGTTATGTTTACACAATTGAGGTTGAGAAATTATTCAAGTTTTTCACTTGAGCATCAAATTTTTGCGTTCTTATTACAAAACCATGATGGTTTTTAATTTACCACCTATAAATTAATTATCCCTGGTTCCTCATGTAGGCAAAGATGACTGCCAAAGAGTTTGAGGAGCTTGCCCTCAATGGCCACAACTATCATACATGGGCTATGGACATCAAGATCAGTCTTGCGTCTCGTGGGATTGCGCGTGCAATCCAGCCCCCTGAGACTCCTCTCCCGACTGGAGCCACGCCGCTGACAGAACAGCAGAACTATGCTGCTTTATTCATCATAAGGCATCATATTCATCCAGACCTCAAGTCTCAGTATTTACAGGAGGAATCTCCTAGTACTCTGTTTTTGGCCCTCAAAACGAGGTATGAACAGCAGAAGGCAGTAGTCCTGCCAGAAGCACTCCATGATTGGACTCATCTTCGTCTCCAGGATTTCAAATCCATAAATGAGTACAATCATGCTATTAATATGTTCCAAACTGCGCTTTTGTGAGAAGGAACCTACTGAGGGGGAGAAGATAGAAAAGACTATGTCTACTATGCTCCCTTCAGATAGGATCCTCCAACAACAATACCGTGCTCGTAACTTCAATGTCTATTCCGAGCTTATTCACATGTTACTTCAGGCTGAAAAGCATGATAAGCTACTTGCTAAAAATGGCTCTCAGCGCCCAGTTGGGGCACAACCTTTACCTGAAGTTCATATGAATATCGCGAATAGACAAAATTTTAATGGTACCTTTCGGGGTAAACAATCCAATTTCGAGCATAAGCGAAAGCGCAATGGGAATAGGAGATCCAGAAACGCAGGCAAGGGAAAAGGCACTTCAAAGCCCAGGTTTGACAAATCTAAGCTTTGCAACAAGTGTGGGTGCTACACTCATTCTACTGAAAAGTGCACAATGCCCAAGCATCTGGTTATGCTGTACCAGCAATCTCAGGGACGCAAAGCACCTCAAGGGAAAAGGTTTGAAGCCAACTTCAGCCTTCATCCGCATAGCGCACAAGGAGCCGGTGATTCACACGATGTCCCTCCTGGACCGAGCAACGCCATGATTCCTTATCCGCCTGAGGACCCTGCTGAAATGGAGAACACGTTGATTGAGTACACCGCAAACAACGTGTTTGGCAACTTCGACTAGTCCCTCAATCTCCTAGTGATCTACTCATTTATGTCCATTTGTGATGATTGTAATAAGAACATAAGTTTGTTGTTGTCTTTATATTGTATTGTATCAGCACATTTGATATAATAAAGATTGTATACTATGTATTACCATGAGATTTTCTTATTGAAATTCTTTGTTTTGTATAGTTATCTACGGGGACAATCCGATGAAAGAGGAATTATGCCTTGTGGACAGTGGTGCCACAAACTCCATACTGAGGGAGATGAAATATTTCCAAACTCTGAAAAAGACGAATGGAGATATTTTAACTATCGCTGGACGCGATACAGTGATTGTTGGTACTGGACGTGCCATGTTCACCCTCCCAAGTGGTACACATGTGACAATTGAAGATGCTTTACTGTATCCCGATTCTTCACGTACCCTGATCAGTTATCGAGATATCCGTAAAAATGGTTTTCATATTGAAACCCATGAAGACAACAAAGAGGAGTATCTACTCTTTACCAAAGATCACAGATATGGCAAAAAGGTACATGAGAAAATTCCTTCTCTATCGTCTGGTTTGTACTATACGTACATCAAACCTGTAGAACATGTTGCATACAAAGTAATTTTTCAGAATATTAATGCATTCCAAACCTGACATGATTGCCTAGGCCATCCCGGAATCAGGATGATGAGAAAAATTACTAGCAATTCCATTGGTCATAATTTGCTTGAGTCAAAATTTCCTCAATCTTCTGATTTTGTGTGCACATCTTGTGCCACGGGAAAGCTAATTTTGAGGCCCTCGCACCTCAAAATACAAGCTGAACCACTTCAGTTCCTTGAACGTATTCAAGGAGACATTTGTGGTCCCATTCAACCATTATCTGGACCTTTCAGGTATTTCATGGTTCTAATTGACGCATCTACACGATGGTCACATGTGTGTCTTCTATCCACACGTAACCATGCATTTGCCAAGATAATGAGGCAAGTCATTAAGTTGCAAGCCCATTATCCTGAAAGTCGAATTATGTCAATTCGAATGGACAACGCTGTAGAATTCTCCTCTCATGCTTTCAATGATTATTGCATGGCTTTGGGGATTGAAGTTCAGCACTATGTTCCATATGTCCATACACAAAATGGTTTGGCTGAATCATTAATTAAGAGGATCAAACTCATTGCAAGACCTTTGTTGACGAAATGTAACTTGCCAACCTCTTGTTGGGGTCATGCTGTCTTACACGCTGCTGACTTGATACAATTGAGGCCAACTGCATATCACAGTTCTTCCCCTTTGGAATTGGTACGTCGAAATTCTCCAAGCATTTCCCATCTGCGTAAGTTCGGATGTGCTGCATACATCCCGATCTCATCACCAAAGCGGACATCTATGGGCCCACACAGGAAGTTGGGGATCTATGTGGGGTACAAATCACCGTCGAATATCAAGTACCTGGAACCCCTAACTGGGGATCTGTTCACAGCCCGTCACACTGATTGTATATTTAACGAGGAACATTTTCCGGCATTAGGGGGAGATTTCAAGTACCAGAAAGAATGCCCGGAAATTGATTGGAATGCTCATGCCATTTCATCCTCTGATCCACATACCCAAGAGACCGAACTTCAAGTTCGAAAGTTCATTAATTTGCAACATCTTGCAAATAATCTGCCAGATTCATTTACTGATCTGAAAGGTGTTACAAAATCCTTAAATCCAGCCAGAAACACGCCAGAAAGAGTGGAGGTACCAATAAAAACCACTCAACACCCTATTCCTAAAAAGAGGGGGAGTAGTACGACCTCTGACTTGGAGCATGCTTCTAGCAAGCAGCAAAGGAAATCGAGGAGAAAAACCTCGAAGTCAGTAAATGCAGGTCAACTCAACGTTGACAAACACCTGATGGGTAGCATACACCCAGTGGAAGGGCAACCTCCGCAGTCCAGCTCCAGTGTGCACAAACTGGCTGGGACATCGGAACACCCAGACTCAATCGTATTGGGAAATCACGAAGAGTCACTAGGGGTGCAGGAAATTTCTATCAACTATGTTGATTCTGGTGAATCATTTGACCGTAAGACTACGACTGTCGACATATATTTCGCTGAAAAAATTGCAGATACCCTTCTCACTGATCATGATCCAAGGTCTATCGTTGAGTGCCAAAAGTGCTCCGACTGGCCTAAATGGAAGGATGCATTCCAAGCAGAAATTGCCTCGCTTAACAAAAGAAAGGTATTCATTGAAGCAATACCGACACCTCCCAGTGTTTTTCCTGTGGGATTTAAATGGGTTTTTCTCCGGAAACGGATTGAGAACAATGAGGTGGTGAGATACAAAGCAAGGCTCGTAGCACAAGGTTTCACGCAGAAACCCGACATTGATTTCACTGAAACATATTCTCTAGTAATGAGTGCAACCACTTTCCGATATCTTATATCTTTGGCAGTGCAAAATCGTCTATCTATGCAGTTGATGGACGTCGTGACCGCATATCTTTATGGGTCACTAGATTCGGACATATATATGAAGGTTCCTGATGGAATCTCTGTCCCGAATGAAAATGCAAAATGCAACTTGTATTGTGTAAAGCTGAATAAGTCATTATATGCCTTAAGGCAGTCGGGACGGATGTGGTACAACCGACTCAGTGAGTTCCTTCTTCAGAAAGGTTACTCCAATAGTGCTGATTGCCCATGTGTTTTCATCAAGAAGTCCTCTACAGGATTTTGCATCATTTCTGTGTATGTTGATGATCTCAACATCATTGGCAGCACCCCAGACATTGATGAAGCACGCAATCACCTAAAGATGGAATTTAAGATGAAGGATTTGGGTAAAACCAAATTTTGCTTAGGTATTCAACTTGAGCACCTTCCCTCAGGAATCATGGTACACCAAGCTGCCTATATCCAGAAAATATTGGAGAAATTCAATATGGATAAATCCTATCTATCTAAAACTCCTATGGTGGTTCGATCTCTAGACGTAGAGAAAGATCTGTTCAGACCGAGGGATGATGGAGAAGAGGTGTTGGGACCTGAAGTTTCATACCTCAGTGCCATTGGAGTGCTTATGTATCTTGCAAATTGCACAAGACCTGATATTGCATTTGCAGTGAATCTACTTGCTAGACTGATGGGCCTCAAACCCCTCGTTGGTTACCCCAAGTGGAAGGTGTAAGATGCAGTAAGTAGAAGTGTTTTCCCTTAGCAAGATGACAAGGACCAAATCCCCAGAGACTCCTAGGTTCAACAAGTAGGTGTCAACTGCTAACGGCGCAATTAGCAACCAACGTCGACCTGCACACAGATACAAATAACTTTGCTCCCAACGAGTACAGAGAGGTTGTCAATCTCTCCGGCCTTGTAGTTCACAAAGGGTTAAAAGCAATATGATAGTAGTGATAGATAGTGTTTTGCAATAGTAAATAAAATAGCGAAAAGTAAATAGTGTATGTGATCAATGATGGTAATATGGACCGGAGTCTCATGATGTTCACTAGTGATGTCTCTCTCCCAAAAGACGATAAAACAGCTATGTGAGGTAAACAAATTACAGCTGGGCAATTGACCGGACCACAAACGCAAACCAATGCTGACTACATTGCAAGAAAGGTTGAGGTTCAAAGCATGGGCGGTACGCCAAAGTAAGTAGACCGAAATCCATCAATATCTACTACTAATCATCCACCTTGAGATATCTATCCAGAACATCTCGCTGGTATTAAGTTGCGAGTCCCACCCATAGTGTAAACTCAATGCAACATACAACTGCATTAAAAGAACTTTGCGTAAAGTAAACAATCCTTGCACCCGCGGGCACAAGCACCGTTGTTTTCCCCTTTGTGGCAACAGCACATCCCCTAGACTCATGTTTCTATAACTCAAGCTAGTCATCGAGGGGCATGAACCCACAATCGAGCATAACGTTCCCTCTTGGAGTCACTACCTATTACTCGGCCAAAGCAATAAATAACAACGGAGAACATGCAAGAATTACTTATGAACTAAAATATAAAAGAGATGAATCAAATATATTACTCAAGATCAATCTGAACATAATCTCATAATCCATCGGATCCCAGCAAACTCAACATAGCAACAACATAAGGATTACATAGGTGCCTCGATCATGTAGGGCAGCTCACGAGGACTAATTAGTGAAGCACAAGAACGGGAGGAGAACATCACATAGCTACTGGTCATGGACTCATGGTCCAAGGGAGACTACTCACGAGTCATCCGGGAGGCGTCCATGGTGGTGGAGAAGCTCCCGGTGGTGATCCTCCCCTCCGGCAGGGTGCCGGGAAGAGTTCTCCTGGTGCTCCCGATCTTGGAAGCGGCGGCGGCGGCGGAACAGAGATGAGATCGCGAAAAGAAGTCCTGTTCTGAGGGTTACGGGGAACCCTTTAAATATATGCCAAAGTAGGGCACCAGGGGAGCCTCGGGGGGCCCAGGCGCCCCCCCGGCGCGGCCCAGGGGGGGCGCGCCCACAGGGCGCCTGGAGCCCCTGTGGCCCCCCCAGGCTGCCCTTCGGACGCAGTCTTGTTTCCGGTTCGCTGATTTTTTTATATAATTTTTCTGGATTTTTCTGGGCAGTTCTCGAAACGTGAAAACCTGAAATACAAAAACAGCCGAAAACAGAAATTGGCACTGGGGTGCACTGGATTAGTAAGTTAGTCCAAATATGATCAAAAGTGTATGGAAGTGTATTAATATCATAGCAATATCACCCAAAAGTGGCATGGAGCAAGCAGAAATTATAGATACGTTTTGGACGTATCAACATCCCCAAGCTTAATTCCTGCTCGTCCTCGAGTAGGTAAATGATAACAAGAATAATTTCTGTGGTGACATGCTATTAACCATATAGGACTTTCTCATAGTCATATGACAAAAGCTTACTGAGACAATGATTCTAAAGTAATTAAGTTGTCTCAAGAGAAAATCACAAATGACTGAAAGTTTTACAACATGAAACTGAAACATCAAAAAGGTTTGCAATGAACATGATGTGCAAATATGATCAAGTGATATCTAGCTTGCCCCCTTTAGTGATGCAAAACATAAATGCAAGGGCACCTTCAAGGTTTAAGTGATGACTAGATACAATCATTTCAGAATAAACGATATCACAATCATGCAAAAGACAATGCTACTTTGGGAGAATGCACATTACACTCAGAATGACAATCATCCTCTCAATAGTTGGTGCTTGAAGTGCTAGAGCTTTTTATTTTGAAACATGGAAGCAATTGTGTCAACGGTAGTAGTACTTCATATGTGTCATGCATAAAACATCCTATAAGTTGCAAGCCTCATGCATCGAATACTAATAGTGCTCGCTCCTTGTCCTAATTAGCTCGGATTCCCATGGGTTATCATTGCATTGCATATGTTTTAACCAAGTGTCACAAAGGGGTACCTCTATGCCACCTGTACAAAGGTCCAAGGAGATAGATCACATTTGATTTCTCGTTTTTGATAGATCTCAACTTGAGGACATCCATACCGGGACAACATAGAAAATAGATGATGGACTCCTCTTTAATGCATAAGCATATTCTCATAAGAGATTGAGGATTAAGGTCCAAGCTAAAACTTCCACCATGATGCATGGCTTTGGTTGGCGGCCCAATGTTCTTCTCTAACAATATGCATATTAATTCAACCCACGGTAAATCACCCTTACTTCAGACAAGACGAACATGCATAGCAACTCACATGATATTCAACAAAAGTGTGACAGTTGATGGCGTCCCCAGAAACATGGTTACCGCTCAGCAAGCAACTCATAAGAAATAAGATACATAGGCAACATATTCTTTACCACAATAGTTTTTAGGCTACTTTCCCATGAGCTATGTATTGCATGGTTAATTTGCTTAGTGCAGGTGTAGGTTAGCAAAAGACTGGGAGCGACTAACTAAGAGAGCAATGACGGTCATAATCATGCAGAGCGACAAAGCAATATTGAATTAGGCATGGTAGTTATATCGCTACTCAGAAACAAAAGATCATCAAGGCTTGACAGACTTTCTTTACAGTCTTGAATATGCGTGAGCATACGCCAAGTCAATCAAAATAAATTCTCGAAGGAAGATATTACTAAACCATACCACATCATAGGCAAACAAACCAAGTTGGTACTCCAATAACACATTGGGAACCCCCCAGCTATTCGAGATTAACCAGAAGAAAACCTGAACTACTAAGCACCATCATGAAAGTAGCATCTTTATCATAGACACATTAACTCATGCTACGGAAGCAAACTCTCTTAATAAGGTGAGCATGGTAATTAAAGAGAGTTCAAGCAACCAACTAAATAAAAGCTCTTGAAAAGATAAGCATGAATACTAAGAGCAAAGCACGATAGTAGCTATTTAAAAGACAAAGAACACACACAGCATAGATGGACATGAAAATTCAATGTAATGTTCTAGGTAGAGGTGGAGCGTGTTTCTCTCCCACATAAAGGAATGCTGGGTTCCGACTCGTTATGAAAAACTAAAAAGAAAACTAAAAGCAAGACGCTCCAAGCATAGCACATAACACATGAAGTGATAAAAATATAACGGAACGAAAGACGAACTGATAATGTTGATGGAGAAGGGGATGCACGGGGGCATCCCCAAGCTTAGACGCTTGAGTCTCCTTGAATATTTCTTGGGGGTGCACGGGGGCATCCCCAAGCTTGAGCGGTTGACACTCCTGAATCTTTTTATCATCTTCCCTCGCACGCTTGAAAACTCCCTTCATACACAACTCATCATAATCTGATTAGCGAGGTTAGTACCCTTAATAAAATAATTATACCTTGCTGGAAATAAGGATATTCTTGAAGTTCTACTGTTTCTCAAGATTGCCAAAAGGTTTTTGCAAAGAAAAAGCAAGTCCTTAATTTGCAAAGTGAAGGTAAGGCAAAACAGGACAGAATCTGTGAAAAACAGAACAACAGGCAGTAATTGACCTGTTCGGGATACTTCTGCAACTCAAATAAAAAACTCAGAACTGACGCACGAAATACAATTATATAGAGAACGCTGTCGAAAAAATTCAGGCCAAAAAGATGATCTGGTGATTTTATACGAAGTTTTCTATCCAAGGACAGAATCTGTTTCCTGGACAGCACCTCACAACTTTTGAACTTTCTAGCAATCAGAGGCTATACTTGGCACAAATATGAAAAGCAATGATACAATGATGATGCTACAGCAATAAAAAACATCAAGACTCAACAAAAGCAAAAATTTTATTCATGTGGGCTGCCTCCCAAAAGCGCTTTCTTTTATGCCTTTAAGCTAGGCATAATGCAAAGATCAAGTTTTATCAAGAGTAAAAGAATAGCTAGCCCGTACAACGGACTCAAAAGGTAACTTGACCTTCTTACGAGGGAAGTGTTCCATCCCTTTCTTGAGAGGAAACTGAAATTTTATATTACCCTCTTTCATGTCAATGACAGCACCAACGGTGCGCAAAAAGGGACGTCCCAAAATAATTGGACAAGAAGGATCACATTCAATATCCATAATAGTGAAATCAACGGGCACATAATTATCATTGACAACAATAAGAACATCGTCGATCCTCCCCAAAGGTTTCTTTATGGAAGAATCAACGAGAAGAACACCAAAAGAACAAGAATCATAAGGTTTCAATTTAAGCATATCATATATTCTTTTGGGCATAACAGAGGTACTAGCACCAACATCACATAATGCATAACAAGAGAAGTCATTCAAATTAATTTTTATCATAGGATCCCAACCATCCTCTAGCTTTCTAGGTATGGAGGCTTCTACTCTAAGTTTCTCCTCCCTAGCTTTGATGAGAGCATTAGTGATATGCTTCGTGAAGGCAAGGTTAAGCGTGCTAGTGCGGGGATCTCTAGACATCTTGTGAAGGAAATCAATAACTTCTGTAAGAGTGCAATTATCAAAATCAAGGTCACGAGCATCAAGTAAAGTGGTAGTGGTGTTCTTAAGGTTCACTTGTTTGGTAGTTTCTATAGTCATAGCATCACCATTAATAGGTCCATTGGGACCAGGAGTACATTGGGTGCTAAGAGTGTGAACATCCTCAATAACTTGGATAGTAGCAACAGTGTGGTGGGTAGGAAGGCTCTTAATTCTTTCCTCTTCCTCCCTTAGGGATGCAACCACTTCGGGTTTAGCTGCCATTTGGTTTATCAAAGTAGCTTGTGTGTGGGACATATTGGAAACTTGGGTCTCAGTGATAGTGAGTCTAGTCTGGAGGTTAGAAATCTCAATATTTATGTTCTCTAGTCGTCTACTAATGTCTTGCAAGATAGCGGTATGCTCATTTAATTGCCTCGAGAAGGTTTTGTTTTGTTCATATTGGTTGTGCATGTAATTCTTAGTGGCCTTCTCTATTTTAGCAGTTTCTCATAGCCAGGTAAATCTCTATCTTTTTGGAAAGAGTTATTGGTATAAGCATTGTTGTTCCCATAGAAATTAGAAGGGAACGATCTAGAATTATTACCAAAGTTACTCCTATAAGCATCGGCAATCACAGAATCCAAAGGATCATAGCGAGGAACAACAGAAGATTGTTTCGAAAGTAGAGACATGATCAAGTCAGCTTTTTCATTGAGGGAGGAAATCTCCTCGACAAAGTTTACCTTCCTACCTGTTGGAGCGCGTTCGGTGTGCCATTGGGAATAGTTGGTCATCATCTCATCGAGAAGCTTTGTGGCAGCACCAAGTGTAGTTGACATAAAAGTTCCTCCCGCGGCCGAGTCTAACAAGTTCCGCGAGGTAAAGTTCAAGCCTGCATAAAAAGTTTGGATAACCATCCAAGTAGTCAAACCGTGAGTAGGGCAGTTCTTGATAAGAGGTTTCATACCTTCCCAAGCTTGGGCAACGTGTTCATTATCCAATTGTTTAAAATTCATAATGTTACTTCTAAGTTGGATAATTTTAGCAGGTGGATAGTATTTTCCGATAAAAGCATCTTTGCACTTGTCCCATGAATCTATGCTATTTCTAGGCAAAGACTGAAACTAAATTTTAGCTCCTCCTCTCAAAGAGAAAGGAAAAAGCTTAAGCTTAACAATATTACCATCTATTTCTTGGTACTTTTGCATATCACAAAGTTCTACAAAGTTGTTCAAGTGTAAAGCAGCATCATCTATAGCACCGGAGAATTGTTCTCTCATGACTAAGTTAAGTAAAGCAGGTTTAATTTCATATGAAGGTGCTGAAGTGGCAGCTGTAGTGATAGGTGTGCTGATAAAGTCATCGTTGTTGTGACTAGTGAAGTCACACAACTTGGTGTTCTCGGTGGAACCCATAGTAGCAAGCAAGCAAGATAACTATTTTTGTGATTTTCGATAAAAGGAACTAAAGCAATAATGAAAGGTAAACTAACAAGACTAAAAAGCAAAGGTAAAAGATAGCATGCAACTCCCCTATCCTGAAGAGTGGAGTCCCCGGCAACGGCGCCAGAAAATACACCTTGATGGGCCTCGAACCCCTCGTTGGTTACCCCAAGTGGAAGGTGTAAGATGCAGTAAGTAGAAGTGTTTTCCCTTAGCAAGATGCCAAGGATCGAATCCCCAGAGACTCCTAGGTTCAACAAGTAGGTGTCAACTGCTAACGGCGCAATTAGCAATCAACGTGGACCTGCACACAGATACAAATAACTTTGCTCCCAACGAGTACAGAGAGGTTGTCAATCTCTCCGGCCTTGTAGTTCACAAAGGGTTAAAAGCAATATGATAGTAGTGATAGATAGTGTTTTGCAATAGTAAATAAAATAGCGAAAAGTAAATAGTGTATGTGATCAATGATGGTAATATGGACCGGAGTCTCATGATGTTCACTAGTGATGTCTCTCTCCCAAAAGACGATAAAATAGCTATGTGAGGTAAACAAATTACAGCTGGGCAATTGACAGGACCACGAACGCAAACCAATGCTGACTACATTGCAAGAAAGGTTGAGGTTCAAAGCATGGGCGGTACGCCAAAGTAAGTAGACCGAAATCCATCAATATCTACTACTAATCATCCACCTTGAGATATCTATCCAGAACATCTCGCTGGTATTAAGTTGCGAGTCCCACCCATAGTGTAAACTCAATGCAACAGACAACTGCATTAAAAGAACTTTGCGTAAAGTAAACAATCCTTGCACCCGCGGGCATAAGCACCATTGTTTTCCCCCTTGTGGCAACAGCACATCCCCTAGACTCATGTTTATGTCACTCAAGCTAGTCATCGAGGGGCATGAACCCACAATCGAGCATAACGTTCCCTCTTGGAGTCACTACCTATTACTCGGCCAAAGCAATAAATAACAACGGAGAACATGCAAGAATTACTTATGAACTAAAATATAAAAGAGATGAATCAAATATATTACTCAAGATCAATCTGAACATAATCTCATAATCCATCGGATCCCAGCAAACTCAACATAGCAACAGCATAAGGATTACATAGGTGCCTCGATCATGTAGGGCAGCTCACGAGGACTAATTAGTGAAGCACAAGAACGGGAGGAGAACATCACATAGCTACTGGTCATGGACTCATGGTCCAAGGGAGACTACTCACGAGTCATCCGGGAGGCGTCCATGGTGGTGGAGAAGCTCCCGGTGGTGATCCTCCCCTCCGGCAGGGTGCCGGGAAGAGTTCTCCTGGTGCTCCCGATCTTGGAAGCGGCGGCAGCGGCGGAACAGAGATGGGATCGCGAAAAGAAGTCCTGTTCTGAGGGTTACGGGGAACCCTTTAAATATATGCCAAAGTAGGGCACCGGGGGAGCCTCGGGGGGCCCAGGCGCCCCCCTGGCGCGGCCCAGGGGGGGCGCGCCCACAGGGCGCCTGGAGCCCCTGTGCCGCCCCCCAGGCTGCCCTTCGGACGCAGTGTTGTTTCCGGTTCGCTGATTTTTTATATAATTTTTCTGGATTTTTTTGGGCAGTTCTCGAAACGTGAAAACCTGAAATACAAAAACAGCCGAAAACAGAAACTGGCACTGGGGTGCACTGGATTAGTAAGTTAGTCCAAATATGATCAAAAGTGTATGGAAGTGTATGAATATCATATCAATATCGCCCAAAAGTGGCATGGAGCAAGCAGAAATTATAGATACGTTTTGGACGTATCATAGACATAGCGCAACTCCCACTAAATGTCATTGGTCTGGAGTGAAGAATATCTTTCGATATCTCCAAGGCACAAAGGATCTTGGCCTATTTTTCCAGTTCCAGAGAAATCTGGACTCTGATATGATCATATATGCAGATGCCGATTATTTGTCTGATCCCCACAATGTCAGATCTCAGACCGGTTTTGTGTTCCTACATGGTGGTACTGCTATATCATGGAAGTCTTCAAAACAGAGTCTGGTGGCAACTTCGACCATTCATTCTGAAATAATTTCATTATTTGAAGCAACATGCGAATGTGTATGGCTTCACAGAATGATAAACCACATACAACAGTCATGTGGAATTGGTTCGATAAAATCACCTACCATTATCTATGAAGATAATGCTGCCTGTGTTGCACAAATGCAAACAGGATACATCAAGAGCAATATCACCAAGCATATTTCTCCTAAATGGTTTTTTCCCCATAACCTTCAGAAAGCGGGAAAATAAGAATTTTGCAAGTCAAATCACGCGACAACCTTGCAGATTTATTTACTAAGTCTCTACCAAATTCAATATTCCAGAAATATGTTCATGGAATTGGTATGCGATGACTTAGGGACTTGCAGGTGTCAGGGGGGGTCTCTTCTTGAGATATCCTTATTTAAATGACATCACATTATACTATCTTTCTTTGTGAGTATATGTTTCAGGTTCTCATGAAAGATTTTATGAAGAACTTTTGAAAGAGAATCTTTGAGATGATAGATCTTCCCGGACAATCGTGAAAATAATTATACATGGTCAAGCGTAGATTAGGGGGAGTGTTAAAACTAATTATGTAATTAGGGGAAAAATCTCCCCTTGCCCGCATCGTCGTTGTAGTTCGTCACGCAACCGACGCCTCCTTTCATTTTCCTGGAACCGACGCCCCATCAAGGAATCGTCGTGTCTCTTCGGGAGATATAAAAGGGCCTGTAACCATCGATCGAGAGCACGGATCACTTCTGATTCAAACAGAACTTCCATACTTCTCTCCTCCACGCGCCCTCTGCCGCCTCCCCTTGCTCTCTCTTCCTCGTGCCCACCACCTATTCTCCTGCTATCTTTCCCTCATGCGCCCTCATGCCTGACGCCGCTGCCGACTTCTTCTTGTGCGTCTGCTGCCTCCACCTTACGTCCATTTGTTGAGGAGACTGCAGGATGCGCAACAACCGATGAGGCTGTCAGGGCCGCCTGGATTTGCGTGGGGGTTGATGAAGCGGGCTTCCTGTCTAGCCTAGGAGGCGCGTCATAATTTGTGCACTGGGTATCGATGAAGGTGATACTGGGGGTGGCTTGCATCTGGCCTGGCTTCGCATATTTTTTCTCAAATTCTTGCCTAGCACTTTTGACACCATCTTTCTTATCTATCAGTCAAAGCAGGAGTTCATTCACATGATAATCACAAGTAACCCCTTGTCAGGACCCCGATCCTAAGTCACACAGGTCTAGCCTGAAACACACCATATCACTTTGCGGCCTCACGCACGGTATCCCCACGGGTGCCACCTTACCTGGCCCGGGACCGTTTGCGCATTTTGGCACACGTATATGATAGTGTCGCTAGCATCCATATGACAGAGAAACCGGGCCGACATGACCAGTTATAAGCCAAAAGTGGCACTAAATTACAGAGACAGACATACATGACCCAGCAACAAACGTGTCGGTCATCAACGTATGAACCCAAGCCGTAGCAAGCTACAAGGACTTAAAGGAACAACGCGTGACATTTCCCCTAAGGGACAGACACAGGAACGAAGAAGGACACATGCCGGCCAGCCTAAGTGTTCCGGAGCAGTAGCAAGCTACCAAGGCTCAGTGGAAGCACTAGGAGACATTTCCCTGTAAGATAGGCTACCAAGGGTAAACAACTAGGTGTCGGATCCCACACATAGCAATACACATTACACGTACGCATAACATGCAAGTATGTGCTGTACAACATGGCATCACATCATAACTCAACAACTCATATAGATAAGGCCCAGAAGAGCCATCATAGCATATATTACAAACAGAGGTCACATGACCCATCATACAGAGGATACAGGCAACGGAAGCATAACATGTCTGAGTACAGACAACTACAAATGAAAAAGGCTGAGAAGCCTGACTATCTACAAGATCCTACAAGGGTACAAGATCGTAGCTGAGGTAACAAGCTAAACGTCGAAGTCCACGCAGAACCACTAGCGAGACTGAAGTCTCTCTGCAAAAACATAAATTAAGCAAACGTGAGTACAAAGGTACTCAGCAAGACTTACATCAGATCTAGCTACATATGCATCAGTATCAACAAAAGGGGGGGGGGGG
>LR738714.1:564655335-564680239 GCA_902687465.1 Secale cereale | reverse complement strand
GGGTTCATTTTAGTTTTTATAGCTTCAGAGATTATGTATCCCTCGTCTTTTCAACAGTAGTGTGTTTGATTTTTATTAGTTGCGGCCTGCCTTGCTAATTTGTTGGTAGTGCCTTTCTTCTTGCTACTTCTGGTATGAAAGGCCAAATTGTTCTTCCTTGCTTTACAAACGACCTACTTTCTGCTTGTCTTGAGCTGTTCCAAGTTATTGACATTGTTGCGGTTGCAATGGAGTGATAATAGGAGCTAGCTTGTTCCTGTTAGCCTCGTCAGTCAATCTGATGGGAACCAATGGTCCTATCAGTCTTAGCGGCTGTTTGGATATCAATAATTATACAAGAGACTTTAGAAAGCCAGTTTGTTAAGGATTTCTGGGAAAACCAGACGGTCAAGGAAGCCAAAATGGCACTACATGAAATTCAGCACCCCCACTGTCTTAGCGCATACAGTCTCACGGGAAGCTTAAAGGAAATCAGATAGTCACTGTTAAAATTACCAGTAACATGACAATCATCAGGAACAAGATTTACCATGATAAACCACATAACAGAAGTCTTCACATTTTGCACCCACAGTAAGTTTTGGCAGTTATTAACCAAGATACAGCATCACATGCTACTACAAGTCCATTGGAGATATCATACTATTAATAAACTAGTACTCCCTCCGTTCCTAAATATAAGTCTTTTTAGACATTTCAAATGGAATGCAACATACGGATGTATGTAGACATATTTTAGAGTGTAGATTCACTCATTTTGCTCCGTATATAGTCACTTGGTGGAATCTCTACAAAGACCTATATTTGGGAACGGAGGAAGTACATCAGATAGCTAGTGTTTTTTTTCATGATCGTGATATTACGTGCAGGATGTCTAGACGTTGACGGTACTTGGCTGCCTGATTTAATCCTGGCGTCTTGTTTGCACCTTTCGCTTGAAGCTATTAAAACAAAAAAGGAAGAGCTGAAATATAATTACTGAAATAAAGCGAATTACTGAAATATAATTATCATTTAAAGCAAACAACTGATACAACACCCAAGTCATAAATTTGGTCAGTTTTCATTCCTGTTCACCCGCAAAATAATAATAATTCATTCCTGTTGGGTTATGTGTTTTTCCGAAGATGCGGAAGGCCTGTGGTACCAAAATGACATACAACTAATTTGTTGCAACAAAAGAATACAAATAAAATAATTGCAATTTCCCCAAAGCCATCCTAACAATCAATAATTCATCATTCTATATAAATGAACAGAAGATAATGATGCAAGTGAATATAGTTGTGACCTCGTTTGGCTAAGAATTATGCTGTGCTCCAGAGCTTTTGAGTTGTTTCATCTAAGACTTGGTTTCTTCAAATTCAGTTAACTCCATTAGCAAGACAAGGGTAGCAAGCGATTCGGTGAATCCTAAGCTCTAGTCTGCCACTAAAATGAAGCTATATTTAATACTCCCTCCGTTCACAAATACTCCCTTCGTTCCTAAATATAAGTCTTTCTAGAGATTCTAATAGTCTCTATTAGAATCTCTAGAAAGACTTATATTTAGGAACTGAGGGAGTATAATATGTTTTGAATATTTCAATATGGACTACAATCGGACCAAAATGAGTGAACAAACACACTAAAACGTGTCCATGTACATCTGATTCAGAAAAAAGTTAGAACGTCTTATATTTGTGAATCGAGGGAGTACGATTCAATTCTACATATTAATGTCATACATTGATAATTCTACATTCATTTTTTAAGTAATATTCGAGGTTAGCATAAACTTGATGTTGCATCATCATGTGTTTACTTCTAAAATGCCTGACATGAATGCATCCTAAACTTCCAGATTAATATGACAGTTGATTTTGCTACTAAACACCAAAGCAAACATGTACTCAGTGGATTCGGTTGTCCAAGAGTTCCGTGATCACTTTCTCCCTACCATCAGAACAGGGATTCTAGTTCACTCTATCCAAATGCGGAACATGGTATGCAAGGTGGAAGCAACTGTAAAAGCAATAGCCAAGAAATGTATATTTATTAGCTTGATTGTCAACCTAGTGCTATTAGCCGCTAAGTGTTATAGCAAATTTCACCTCAACTTAAAATGTCAAGTTATACCACGGCAGGTTAACATTGGGTCAACTTAAGCTAGGCTAACATCAGGAACCACCACAGGGCTACACACGGAACACCACATAAGTCATTAAGTTGCGAGAACAACATACCTGGCGCGATTGACGAACTCTGGAAGCCTGGAGGAAATAAATGGCTGGAGAAGATGGGACTTTCGTCTGACCATATCCGCGTCTTTGCCCAGGAGGTCTTCATTACCCTTAATGTAAGGATGACTCGACACCATTTCCTTGGCTCTCATATCAACAGTAACCACAGAAACGTTGTCGATTCCATCCCCCATTTTCTTAGACAGCAGAAAGTGCACCATGTTTGGATTGTCCATACTCACAAGAGGGAACGTCAGAGCTTGAGATGGAGAGGTTTTGAGAGAGTCCAATTCAGAAGATTTGACGAAGAATTTTTTCCAAGTCAAGGTGCCACAGCTGCTTGTCATCAAAGCATAGCGGTTGATAGTGAAACCAGTACCAGGGCTCATTGGGCCAAAATGCTTACCATCCTCACGGACGACATCAATGAAGTTGAGCTCCTGGCCACCTTTGGTGATGCACACAGAACGGTGCATATCATGAAATGGGCGTACTTCATAACCAGGATTTCGGTTACAAATAGGCAATTGAAGGTAAGAGATGGCAGGCCTTTTCTGGAAGACATCACAGAATAGCATACCTCCGCTGCAGAAGTCGACCCAGTACAGAGCAGTCTTGAAAGGGATGACTGTGTCAGTTTTCCAATAGATCAAGTCAGATGATTCGGAGAGCTTGCACTGGATCGGTAGCTGCTGCTCAACCTCCCACTTGTGATCACAGTTGTGTACACTGGAGCGGAGCACGCACAGGTCAGCTTGCATATCGGCTACCAGGTTGGGTCTACTTAAGCTCAGCTGCGCCACGGCGAACTCTTCATCACCACGGCACAAGATACCTACAGTGTGAGGATGAAATGAGCGCTGTGTAGTTATCACCTTGTCCTTGTTCCCACGCACGACCAACGGTTCCGTACACATGGGGATCTTGTGGAGCGTCAGCGACGGCTGAGACGGTGAGGTGGAGGCCCTGCAGATGAAGTGTTCCTGCGGGTAAACTGGGGACTTGTAGGTGTTCACAGTCCTGGGGCTGGAGGTGAGGCTGATCAGGAGGAGGTTGTCGTGCGCCGCCACGAGATCGCACGAAGAGCCATTCATTGGATCTAGCAGAGGCGGCCACTTCAGGTAGAGGCGGGAGATCTCCGGGGGGCTCAGGACGCGAAAAGCGACGGTGAAGGGGACGGACCCGGTGATGTGGCTGGCCGAGAAGGAATAGATGCGGTCTTCGATGGAGGACTCGGCGGGATCTCTGCGGAAGACGAAGCGGTCGAGCATCATCCAGTTGGGGTCGGCGGCGGCCATGGCTTTTGCAGTGTTACTCTACAGCGTTTTGGCAATATTTGGGAAGGAGAATTGGAGTTTAGAGTAGGAAGTTGTATTGAGATTAAACATGGGATGAGGCATTTTATTCCCAATTCTCTGTTTGGCGCATGATAGGAATTATGTGTGAGAATTGAGGACAAATTGTATTCCTTTATTTGGTTCGTGGGAATTGACGAGGTACTAGACAAAGGAATTTAACATAAGTTATGATGAACGGTTAAGATTGACTCACTAATACAATTTCCTTCCAACTCCCACCTCCTCCCCTGTTAATAAAACGGTGGGAGTTTGAGCCTCAAGTCCCATGACTATTCCTTTATGAATTCCCAATTCTTTCAACCAAACAATAAATTTAAAGTCTCGTACCTATTAAATTCTCATTCCCTAGCTCTAATTACCCCAACCAAACAGGTAGGGTTTGGGTGATGGCTGCCTGAGGGAAGTGGCATCGAGCAAAGGGGATCGGGATGTTGCCAAAGGGCGCCGCCCCTATGTCTCCCTTCACGCGAGTCAGTTTTTTTTTTTTTTGAGGCTTCACGCGAGACAGCAAGACGGAGGGAGGGACCCTCGCGTCAACGCAGCTCGAGATGGCCAGCCCAGGTGCGCGAGGCCACAACCTCGTTTTTTCTTTTCTTTCTTCACGTTTTCGTTTTGTTTTTTTTTTTGTTTTTTACACTTTCAAAAAAATAAACATATATATTACGAAAAATACTTTACATAATGTTAAAAAAAATAACCACTCATTTGAATCTTTTTAAATGTGTATAGGGAATGTTGGCCATGTATACTGAAAATGTATACAAAAAAAGTCGATCATGTATTTAAGAAGATGTTAATCAAGCTTTTGAAAAATTGACCATGTGTTCAACTAAATGTTAAACTTGTGTTTGACAAATGGTACATGTGTATAGAAAAAATGTTGACCATATAAAAAATCTTGAACTTGTATTTGAAAATTGTTAAATGTGTATTAAAAAATGTTGAGTATGTATTAGAAAAATGTTAAACTTGTATATAAAAAAATTCAAATGTGTATAGAAAAAGGTTGATCATGTATTAAAAAAAATGCTAAACTTGTAATGTTAAATTTTTATTTAAAAATCTTAAATGTGTACAGAAAAACATTGATCATGTATTAAAAAAAATATTTTTTTTGGAAAAGTTGCTGCCTATTATTAAGTAGTTCGCGACTAATTCAGCCGCAATAACGTCACCAATACAATCCGGGAAAATAGAAAATCAAGTCTTACACATTTTATTCACCCAACCAACTCTAGCTAGATTGTGCATCGCAATATTAGCGGAGCGTCTAGCCCAACACCACCTTAAACTCATCCAGCGCGCTGAGTAGCTCTTTGATCTCGTTGATGAGAGAGACATACCGTGATCTTTCCAACTCATTATTCTTCAACACCTGCATCTCCAGGATGACCATGCGTGCTTCAATCTCTAAAACAAGTTGGACGCCTCTCTGACAACCCAATAGCTCCGCGTGCTCCAGAGAGAGGCAGGCAATATATTTCAACACTCCCTCTCACGTCTAGTCTATTTTAGTCCTTAGACATGGGATCGACGCAGACCTCATAATCATTTTATTTGAAACTGCATTGAACAGGGTCTTGAACTCAAGACCTCTTGGTTCGAATATCATATTGAATTCATGCTCCGACCAGTTGCTCCAAAAGTCCGAACTAATGAAGAGAGATAGACAATATAGTTTAACAATATCCATTTCCCTTCATCATCGCCCCATCGATGTTCACCTTGAGCCATCCTTGGACAGGAGGTCGCCAAGACTCCGTTTGCTTCCCTCCCAGTGTGTTGACCGGTGGTGCGTGTGCGTTAGCCCACTCCTCTAAAGGTCTCCAGACATGCTCGGCCAAAGAATGAGCATCCTCAACGGCCTTCCCATCTCTTGTAGCATTCTGTGCAAGCCACGTGTGATATAACATCATAATCATCACACTCTTGTCAGCCTCGCAAGCCGAACGAAACTAGTCCAATAACCACCTCTTGAGCGATTCTTGTGACGAGACGAAATGAGGTGGAGTGAACACATCGTATCCTCTCTCCTCATTGATCAATGCCCAACAATGTGCATCAAATGGACATCATCAAAACCTGTGCAAAACATTTTCTTCTCTCTCACAAATGGGGCAACGAACACCATGCATGATGTGATGCCGCTGTAGCTCGGCTCCGACAACCAATACGTTTCTAGCTAGCCTCTTTCTTTTCACGAATACGCAAAACTTACGTATCATTGCATTGATAGAAGGAGTAGAATGAGTACATATAGGGGTACAACACGTGACACGAACGCAGGCAGGCGTGAACATGGTGCCTGGAGCAGAGAGACAAGGGATGCTCAGCACGTACAAAGGATACATCACAGCAAAACCTACCAAACCCGAACCAAAAGCGGCAATGCCGAACTAACAAGAACACCAACATCGATAGAGCCAAAACCGAGGACATAGCCAGCGAGCAAGATAGTGCCTTCAAGAAAGAAGACGACGCCGAGATGTCGTCGCCATCCGATCTAGAAGAACCGCGCCTAGGGTTTCCCCTGAGCTCGAAGAGGGTCCCAACCGAGGGCCTTGACAACGCCTCCAAGAAGGAAACATCATCCGCAGATGCCGCCGCTGCCAGCACCGGCAAGCCGAGCAGGGATTTCTCCCTGGCGTGAGGCTGAGCAATCCCATAGCCGCCGTAATTGGAAAAGGAGATGAGGGGCCAAAAGCTGGTCGGAGCCACCACGTTGGAAAGGGGTTGGCGGGGTTGTGCTACTTCTTGAGCTTGCATTGATTTTTCCCTTGAAGATGAAAGGGTCATGCAACAAAGAAGAGATAAGTATTTTCCATAGTTTGAGAACCAATGTATCAATCTAGTAGGAGGTACAAGAAAGTCCCCAATTTATGCACCTGCACAAACTAACAAACACTTGCACACAACGTGAACAAGGGATTGTCAATCCCTTCAACGTCACGCACTAGAGTGAAATCTGGTAGAGATACAATTAAAACTAAAGTAAAAAAGTAAACTCAAAATAATTGCAGCAAGGTATTTTTGGGTTTATTGTTTTTATAGATTTGAAAGTAATAGATGAAAATAGACCCGGAGGCCATAGGTTTCACTAGAGGCTTCTCCCGTGAATAAATCATACGATGGGTAAACAAATTACTGTCGAGCAATTGATAGAAAAACGCAAAGTTATGATGATATCTAAGGTAATGATCATGAATATAGGCATCACGTCCGTGACAAGTAGACCGACTCCTGCCTGCATCTATTACTATTACTCCACACATCGATAGCTATCTAGCATGCATCTAGAGTATTAAGTTCATAAGAACAGAGTAACGCCTTAAGCAAGATGGCATGATGTAGAGGGATAAACTCAAGCAATATGATATAAACCATATATTTTTATCCTAGATGGCAACAATGCAATACGTGCCTCGCTATCCCTTCTGTCACTAGGTGAGGACACCGCAAGTTTGAACCCAAAACTAAGCACCTCCCCCATTGCAAGAACTACCAATCTAGTTGGCCAAACCAAACGAATAATTCGAAGAGAAATACAAAGATATCAAATCACGCATATAAGAATTCAGAGAAGATTCAAATAATATTCACAGATAATCTGATCCTAAATCCACAATTAATCGGATCTCGACAAACACACCGCAAAAGAAGATTACATCGAATAGATCTCCAAGAACATCGAGAAGAACATTGTATTGAAGATGAAAGAGAGAGAGAGAGAAGAAGCCATCTAGCTTCTAGCTATGGACCCGTAGGTCTGTGGTAAACTACTCACGCATCATCAGAAGGGTAACAATGTTGATGTAGAAGCCCTCCGTGATCAAGTCCTCCTCCGACAGAGTACCGGAAAAGGCGTCCAGATGGGATCTCATTAAGTCAGAGACCTGTGGTGGTGGAAAAGTATTTTAGTGGATGCTTCTAGGGTTTCTAGAATATATGTGAATTTATAGGCCGAGGAGGGGGGGTCACACTACAAAAAAATACACTTCCGTGATGATATGTGTTTGTCACAGTAGGTCACGTTTTCTGTCATGCATGTACATCCATGACGATTTTATGACAGAATCAAGATAGTCATACCTGTGTTGTCGTAGAAGTGTTCCATGCCATTACCAAAATTATCATCACGGAAGTGTCCACTTCCATGATGATAAATCGCGCGTCACAGAAGTGCTTTCGTTAAGGGTGACCGACACGTGGCATCCATCGTAACGGAACACCGTTAAGCTATCGGGTCCGATTTTGGATCCGATAACCCGTTAACAGCCCCGACCAATGGGGATTTTCCATGTGTAAAATCATCATTGGCTGGGGGAAACACATGTCGGCTCACCGTTGGGACAGATGTCATCCACTCATTGGACACAAAGCCTATGATACGTCCACACGTGGCACGACCCAAAAGAGGCCCATTCCTATGAAAAGGCCGACCCGTTTGACTTGGTCAAAAGATGGCGGGCCGGCCCACGACAAGCCTGTTAACGGCCTGTTCGCATATAGCCCATTTACAGCCCGCTAACCCAGGGCCCATTTACGGCCTTTCCGAATTAGGCCCATTAGCGTCATCTGGGCTGTCCAGTATAATTCCAGCCCGTTTTAACTTCCGGCCCATGTATGGCCCATGACGTCTTTCGGCCTATGATACGTCGACACATGGTACGGCCCAACAAAGGCCCATGTAGGTTAAAAAGGCCGGCCCAGTCAAAGCCCCGTAGTACTTACTCAGGTACTAGTGGGCCAGCCCAATAACGACCTGCTTAATAAAGGCCCATTTATGGCCCGAAGCCAGATCTGGCCCGTTAATTGTTCGTCGAATATTTGGGCCCATTTATGGCCCAAAGCCACATCTGGCCCGTTAATTATTCGCCGAATATTTGGGCCCAAATACAGCCCAGTGACTTTCGGCCTGTTAGAGGCCGATGTAGACATGGGCCCATTTCAGCCCGGTGTGACTTTCGGCCTGGGCATGGCCCGTGCTGCCCATGGGCCATATATGGTCCGACAGGACATCGGGCCCACTAACAGCCCGTAATAAAGGTGGCAACAATTAAGCCCAACGTGACTTTGGGCCTCTTAAAGCCCCATGATATTAGTGGGCCAACTAGAGCCCGAGATACGTTTCGGCCTGTTAACTGCCCATGATATAACTAGGCCCAAAAAGGCCCAGTCTACATTTCAGCCTGCTGAAGGCCCGTCGACGACTAGTGAAAATTGAGGCTCAATATGCATTTCGGCCTGCTAAAGGCCCATGGTTTCATCTGGGCCGTAACATGCCAGTACAATATTCAGCCTGTTAATGGCCCAACGCTACCTGGGCCAAACTAAGCGCTGGATCCACAAAAGGCCCAACTAAAATATAGGCCGATGTAAGTTGTGGGCCTTGCACAAAGTATGAAGGCCCCAATGATTCGGGCCCAAGAAAGATGCAGGCCAGCCCAATTGTGGCCCGCTAAACACCAGGCCCGTTACAGGCGAATGTTTCGGCCCGGTCGACTACATCTGATTTTTTTCAGATAGCGAATGATGGCAGTAACTAGTAAGAATTAAGAACAAACCTACACTGTATAATAAAGGATTTATGGTATATTACATCCACTGGGCATCGAAGTTCGCCACCAGTCATCATAACGCGTAACAAAGAGGCAGATTACAAAAACTGGGCACCATTGCAGGGTAACAAAATAATACTGAACCGAGACCACTTCCAAGACAGTTCAAGAAAGGTTAGCCTTGCACGAGAACTGCTGCGCAAGCTGCTGAGCAAGGCAGAGAGACCGGCCTAGCATGTCGGTCATAGCTTCTAGGTGTAGCTGTTTAGCGATGAGGTTCTCATTGGTGTTCTCCACAATCTTTCTTAGAGATAGGACTTCAAGTCAAAGTTGAGTTGCAGAATGCCTTTCTGCTAGAACTTGGGACTGAAGAAGTCGAACTGATTCAGACAACAAATTCTGCGAGCTTGTCTGACTACTAGTCTCAAGTAACTTGAACACTGCATCAAGACAAGACTTTGAGGTTGTCTCGCTATCTTCAAGATGTTTTGCCTTCTTTGCTGCAATATATGTTGGGTTTGTCTCACAGCCTTCAGCAGACTTGTGCATGCCATCAGGCATATCACCCTGAAACAAAGCAGAGAGATGACAGGTTTTGCACGTGTATAAACAAAGATGATAACTGTGCTGTTGTCAATTCCATCCGATTTCAAATTAGAAAATAAAGAGTAAGTTCAAAATATCAATAGCATAATTTGGCATTATTCATAATGCGGGGAGCTTCACCACACTACTGGTTTACCATGTCAACATAACAAGCATATATGAAGGGCAAAGAAAATCATTGTATCTATTTTGGTTAATGTGCATGGCATGTTGTTCATATCATCAGCCACACCAGTAAGATAAAACAGGAGATGACAAGGTGCAAACGTGGGCTGCTTCACCACACACTAGATTATAGATCCACAAAAACAAGCATACATATAGGGAGTATTGAGTAATGTGCATGGTATGAATAAGGAATTTGGTTTTACAAGTAAAACTTAGAACTTACGGTTCTTGCGAACATGCATTTTGGTAGAAACAGCAAACTAAACAACAGTAAACGATAGGGAGTATGAGCAAATTAAACAGCAGTTGAGGATAAAGTCTTTAGAAGGACTGACTTACATTAACAGTTAACACCGGCTTTAGAATGCCCTTCTCCATGTCAAGGGAAGGATAACTCAAGAATTTCAGCACATAATCTTCTTCATAAGCATTGCCTGTACTCTACATTTTGTAGAGAGTAATTATAGATATGATAATACTGGAAGGGATAGAGGATAATGAAGATAAGATGCAGATTGATGCTACATAATCAACTACCAATCCCTGGAAGTACAAGCATTACAAATCAAAATGTACTGACAAGAGCAATGGGCTACACTTCTGCATTGGCATTGTCTGTGTATTCTACTTTTTGGTAAGATTAAATATAGATCTGATCTTTTTTAGTAAATGGTGGGCGAGGGAGATAAGATGCAGAATGCTACACAATGAACCAATACCTCTTCCCATAATACAAGAGTGGTTTGAACACTGGTGTATTGTACAAAACGTTCTTATATTATGGGACGGAGGGAGTAGCTGTTAATGTAAGTACAATGATAGATGACGTTCAGTCCTTACAAGAGGACTGCAGAGCTAAACCTCTTCAAAAGCATTGGGTTGATTCTAAATTTATGTAGAGTCCATACAGATCTTATAATGTCCACCAAATGGACGATAACGAGGCTAACATGTGCAGTGATGCTACATAATCAAAAAGCTATGAAAGTAAGTATGGTCATACAGGGCAAGAGGTACTCACAAGAGCAATGCAGTGTGCAGTATAGTTGCGAGATTCTGTGATCCCTTGAGAATGAATGTTCTTCTGCTAACAGTTTTCATACAAGTTAGATGTTAAGGCAAATGCAGAAATGTAGTTCAAATTGTGATGTGATATCATAGATAGTACCTTACGCTACAGCCGAGACCAATGTGTAACAATATTATTCTAGTCACCATCGGATAAATGTAGCACCGGAGACTTTACAGAAATTTCGTTTAGAGGCTTGCCATCGAAGTGTGCTTGCCTCAGGTAGGAACGATACTTCATCAACGAGTGCTTGAAAAGCGCAACCAACCCTTGCTCGTCTTCACAATCCAGTTTGGTCCTCGCCTATTTAAAAGGATGAAATCTTGTGTCTTCTGTCAGCAGAAACATATGCAACAATGACCATGAATAACATTAGTACATTACTTACGCATAAGTTGCGGAGGAAGACTGGAAATTGTTCTGTGTCTGCGGTATAATCTTTCCATGAAGGAAAGATGCGCACAAAGTTCCTGACAACAATATAAGCTTTGTCTTCTAAACTGGGAAGAAATGGAACAGGGGTCCTATTTGCTGCAATTGGGGCTCTCTCTGGTTCGAAAAGGGATTTGGCAACTGGATTTAGTGTACTCTTTCCTGGAATGGGGGTTTTGCGTCGTAGAGCTGGTGCTATGTCAACTGGCATAATCATAATGTTTGCTGCGGTCGGGGTCTGCTGAGTTGGGGCATCAGAAATGACCAGTGTAGTAGGGCTAGAGTCTGCTAGAGTTGTGGTGTTTTGTGGGTCAGGTGATATTGCAACTGCACCTAATGGTCTATTTGATTTATCAGGTGCCACTACCTTTTCCAAATACTTTGCTTGTGCTTGTCCACGATCAGCAATCGCCCTCTTCCTTTTGAACGTCTGATACATAAGAACATCATTTGAATGGATAAATATGGTATGATGACAAATGGAATATGTACTGAAAATGGATAGGCAGGGCGTATTCACATACACGATGTGTAAACTAAGCTAATGTCAGTTCAACAAAGTAGAAGCAATGCAAAGCATCAGTTGCAAGATATGTGCGACAAATATAACCTTGGAAAGTTAAAGCAAGCACCTTGATGGGTGAATAAGATAGGGCACCTTCCTCTGACTCCTCCACTAGGGAGCCACATTGACTTAGGTCTCCCTCTAGCTCAGAATCACTGTTAGGATCATATTCTGAGCATGAATCTGTAGGTGGAGAGCGTTTGCATTGCATTGCATCCAGACTTGATTTCAGTCCCTTAATGCCAAGTTTGACAACCTTGGCATTGTTCTGCTTTATTCTTTGCATGCGGCAAGCTCATAATCATTATGATGATGTTCAGAATCCGAGATTCATGAAAACATAAAAAGTAGTCATATTATCTATGGAATGCATTGCGGATTCAACTCGAAGAGTGTCTCCCTATAAACCGCTGCATATGCAAAGTTCACCCCCAACCGTGCTGACCAGACCACACACAGAAATACAAACCCCTTATGTCTCTATAACAGGCAGACACACATTTCAAAACTGAAGTAGGAACATTAGAATAATATGAAATACGTATTTGAACAAATAAACTAAGGAATTATGAGTGCCATAATGTTTAGCTTCAAGGGTGAAGTGTTGGTAGTGCGACACAAAGCAAGTAGGCATATTGTATTCCATATAAAAGATCGAAGCCTATGTAAAAGCTGGAAATGACACTTTCTTTCTATACAATGCAGTGTTCGTTACCCACACATGATGGAAGAGATCACATAGAGAAATACTATTCACTCATGTCTACGGTTGCAGTATTTAGAAACAGGATGGTCCACCCTAAAAGAATATTGACAACAAATATGACAAGGCAAGCATAGATGTAGTGAATCAATCAATTACTTGTGAGCTTACTAGGACAAGTATGCAGAATTGTAACTGCAGTAAGAGACCGTCCAAAATCTGAATCAAGAAGTTTGTATAGCACTTATTGTTTGCAACTAATCGACGTGAATAATTGGATATTATATCGAATGAGTAAGAAAGACAAGTAAAATTGCCAACAAACCTGGCTTGCAATAGTAATCTTGGTCAATGTCACTACAACTAGCAATCAAAAATGACTAGTGTCTGTTCCTAGGGCCGGAATTTTGAAAACCCTGTGAACTTTACAAGTACTAAAGATTACCGAAATACATCTGAACCATTAGGTGTAGGTAGCACTAAGCACACAACAAACCCTAATGATAGTCCTGCCTAATGAGTAATGAATCAATTAGAAAATGGGTGATGAGGAGTGGCTGCTGAGTGTTGAGGACTTATCTCAGGATAAATCGGGTTGGCTTAGTGGGTGCTGCACGCCTGAGCCCTGAACGGACTAGGAAGGTAGGCACAACAGCGCGCTCGGGCAGCGGTGACGCTGTTGGGCGAGCGGCTCCTGACCTCCTGTTAGTCCGGCGTCTCCTCCTAGAGTCAAGCCGTCCGGGGACGGCAAGTCGCCGGTGAGGCAGGCGGCTGGGGGCGAGTAGAGATCAGAAGCGCGTAGCAGAATAGAGGGGAATCGGGGCCTGGGATGACCCAAAATCCCAGGGTGGGCCGGCCCACCGTGGGCACCTTGTAGAGATACACACCCGAGGGGCGAACATGCATTTTCGAAACTAATTTAGGAACATTTAGCTGACCAATTAAACGAATATGTTTTAATAATATCAGATTCGTATTTGAACAACAAAGCTTGTTTAGCTTGATGGGTCGAGCAGTGCTATTATGACACAAAGCACATATTCTGATCGTATAGTGATCATAAAAGGGGGAAACCGGAGAAATGGTATTTAACAGCCATTGTTTGCTTCGAACTAAGAACTAAATTCTAAGAGCTGAAAAGAAAGTAGAGTAACCAAGTTTAGATCTATTTTCTGGTTGAGATCAAAAAGTTGAGGAGATATGAAGTACCACCTCTCTTGCGGCGCCGTGTAGGCATCGGGGGTGCGATGGCTGTCGGTGGCGTTGAAGCAGATCTGCGACGGTAGACGGGTGCATCGGTGGATAAGTCCCGTTGCAGTGGAAGAGAAGGTCGTGTAAGCGGCCCCGGCAAAGAGGACGACGACACCGATGAAGCGAGAGGACGTGATGCAAGGCTCTTGGTCCGTCGCCGTGGATGAGAAACGTCCATCTCTAGAAGTGGACGACGCGGTCTTGGTAGGCGCTCCGGCATGGTGGAGGACGGTGGCGATGGATGTGGTGGAGGACGGCGGCGATGGATGTGGTGGAGGACGGCGGCGATGGATGGGGTGGCGGACGGAGGCTGGTGTGGGGATGGTGTTCTAGCGCGGACGGTGTATGAATGAGAAATGGAGGGAGAGGTACGGGGAACCATGTTTTTGGGACGCGCTTGTCTGAAATATGGGAAGTTACGAACTTAGCCCCCGTTTAAAATTTGGACGTCTCGTCGGTTGGGGATACAACGGTAATCTCGCATCTCGCCAATATTTGCCCAGAGCGATTTCGAGCGGGAGAGGGTGGTTGGCGCCCATGGTTGGCGCCCATGGTGTATGAACGGGGCTGACAGGTAGGGCGATTGTGTCACGTCTGTGTGAAGTTACAAACCTGCCCCTATCGAAAATATTTGCCTACATCAATTTCGGCCGAGTCGAGTTTGTTTTGCCGCCCACCGTGTATGAATGGGGAAATGGAGGGAGAAACAGAGGTCTTTCGGCCGAGCTTGAATCAAATGTGTTTTGCCGCCCATGTTTGGCGCCCACCGTGTCGGAATGGGCTCAGAGGCGGTCGTGTCATGTCTAATTGAAGTTACTATCCTACCCCTATTTAGAGAAGTGGAAATCGGGCCGATGGATTGTCCGTGCAATGGGTAGACAGTAATTTCCATCTCCCAAACACTTGGCTTCGGGCAGCCGACGTGGGAGTGGACATTTTGCCGCTTCTTTCGAATTTCGGGACAATAAGCATCCACGTTTACCCTGACAACTAAATTCGAATTCGTTTTGTATTCCTATATGAATCTTTATAAATCATTCTATGTGTTTTTATATATCTTCAAAAGGAAGACAAAGATGTATTCCACTGTCATATATGAATATGGTTTACAAATGCCGATACTCAAATTCAGAAGCTAGAATCCAGTTTAAGGTGAATTCGAATATTTGGAACACTTCATGTTCAACTCAAATGTCACACGCAACATAATGTGTACTCCCATTTAGATATGTACACAAGTGATGTATCAAGATTCAAATACCGAGTCAATCAACCAAGAATGTACAGAACTAACAGACATATAAACACTTATAGAGTATATGGATCAATAATATCAACTAACATACATAAGCCAGGCCGCTGTACTTTTCTTTGCTACAACAACATCCTTTTTTTAGCCAAGCTACTACAACATCTTGGCCCTTTCTAATGCGTGCCACTTATGGTCCATCTATACTACTATTATTGTTGAATGCACATTCAGCCCGATTGCCATATTTGTAGGTCTGGCACAACAATCAAAATGAAATGTCTCTGAGTCTTATCAATTAATACAGACTTGTGCTCAAATAAAATTACAAACCAAAAAACAAAAAACAAAAAACAATTATTACATGATCTCTAAAACAAATGGTTTGATTGATTACATGAACAAACAACACAAATGTTATTCAATGATGGAAAGAACATTTCACCTATGATTTACCAAGTGGGAATTTAATTTCCTTTTTTCCTTTAGGACCTTAACAATATGGTCAGTCTCAGCTTGCTTCGTTTTGAAATCCACCAAATATTTAATGGTTGTCTTGAGTACTGCTACTGTTTGTGCTGTTTGCTTCCTCAATATGTCAACTTCATATCTAAGTGCAGAAGCAGAATATCTTTCTACCACTACTTTAGCCTCTAGAGTATCATCAGTTGGCAATTCATAATGCACGATTGGGCCGGTGTCACTGCGGTGGGATGATACAACGTCCATGGGGATCTCGCTCTTTGATCTTGGGCTAACCTATTTTGCCATTAAAGTTCTGACTGGATTCAGAAAAGTTGAAGTTAGCAAAACATCTCAACTAGGAGTTATAACAACAAACCAGTTAAACAAACAAGGAATTAAAGAGTTTCAATTCGATGCTGAAAAGTAGTTATTAACATCATGGCAAATTTTAACATGCTCCCTCTTACCCCTTATTTTTACATATGAGGTAAGAAGGTAAGAGTTAATCCGATCACTAATTAATGTGATCAACGGCTCAGATCTACTACATACTCTTACCTCTCATGTGAAAAGAGGGGGTAAGAGGGACCATGCTAAAACTGCTCTAACATCATTTTAACCCATTGTTGCAGCAGCAAAGCAGTTAAACAAACAAGTAGCTATTTAAGTTCAAGCAAACAGGTAATTCTTAACGGTAAGTATCAAACACATAGATATGCGCAGTCTATAATAGGATTAACAGGCTGTGGCATTATGTAATCAGTAGCAAACTAAATTAAGCCAAGCAACGTAATTGAACGATTTTGCAATAAGTGGCTAACTAAAATTCCGAGAAGCAGGTAACTGAACTTACGCTAGCTCTTTGTACACACTGCAACTTCTTTTTCACTTACAAGGTTGTACGAAGGAGTCCATGGCATCAATTGCTTGGATACGCAGTCCCAATACTTCTTTCTTTCCCACACTGCATTGGTAAGTCGAATGGTTAATCTGGTAAGATGGTGCATCCTTGATATGTTATATGAGGACGTGTAGTCAGACTAGTTGTAGCCACACACATCACACTGGCTTTTACTGTATATTTCATGCAATTACTTTTGGCATATCGAAATCTAAGCAATCTACAATAGGATGAAAAGACTAGCATCCTTCACATTATTGGCGAACTCAATTCATAGAAACAAGCAATTTAACCATTCCGTGGGCAAATCAAAAGCGCCACTGGAATATTTTTCACTACCCTTATCATACACGCAAAAAGGGGCGACGCCACCATAGGGGCTGGTATGGGCGGCCGCCTCGGATGGCTTGAAAGTGTGCACCTAGTTTGAGTCGTCCAGGTTGGCTAAGGCTAGTTTTGTTCGTCCCAACGCACAAGCAAACACTGTAAAATGAAGAAAAATGTTTGAATTTGGATAGGCCAATAACATCAGTGCAAGGCAGGCCCTATAGCAGGCTCGCGGCCCAAACGAGCGCCTCCCATATCGATCGACATCAGGAAAAATCCCAATTCATTCGCTCCAGCCTCCAGTATGGTTCGCTCCTAACCTAGCCGCCGCTGGACAGACCGACAAAGCACTTCCTCGCGCCCTTGTTGGAGGGCGGTCGCCGGGCTTCAAGTGAACGGAAGGACAAGAAGATGAAGATCCAACCCTAGATGTAGCCTGCGTGGGAGGCAGCGGCGGAAGCACGGGCATGGCATCGAGCTTGCGCAAACGAACAGTCGCAGCTTGCAAGAGTAGCATGCACAACGAGCAGGTACATCACATCCCTGATTATATCTAATTCAACTCTTCATTTTTTGGCCAATAGTTAAACCTGACGGTGTTGTAAAACTGCTTGTATGTAGGGAATCTATGAGAAAATGAAACCAATTTCTACTTATTTTATAACTCCCCCAATCAATACTGAACTAACTGAATCTAATCAAGTTTCCAGTGCAAACATCCAAACTCATGTTGTTCTTGAGCCCGAAGTGTCTAATGAACAGACTGATAATGAAGGATTTGATGCAAACATTTTACATGCTCCTGGTGATGAACATATAGTGTCTAATGAGGCATCTAATGCAAGCATTTTGCAAGCTCCCATTGAAGGATTTAGTCTCTAATGATGATCTGCTATGTTGAGAGAGACATAGAGATTTGCAAGCATTGATGACAAGCAAATTATAGTGCATTTTCATGGCTTGAGGAAACGTCGAGGCCATCTACCAGAAAGTCCCCATATCATGAAAATGTAGCATAAATACTTCTCTAATCTGTTGTTTGAAACTATTGGCATACTTGTGCAGGATAGATATATTGATATGCAGTTTGCGCACTAGTTATTGGTGCAATTACACTTTGATATTTTCAGCCAGAGAATGAATAATTCAAGCAGGTACAGACCATGTTTGTAGTCCTTGTACACCATATTGCATTTTGTGTTTTTTGGTGCTTGCATCATTTAGTGTTTATAATCTGAACTACTTTGGATCATTAGCTGGTTTTCAAAGTGCATGTAGCTTCACATTTCTCAAGTTATGTTGATTTACGGAGTGCAAGTGCCTTCATATTTTTTAAGTTAAATGTTCGCCCCTGGTAACTTGAATTCGTGGATTCGCCAGTGCACACAAATCATACACGAATGCCAGTATGAATTAAATGAAATGCAAGGACTTACGCTAGCTCGTTGTACAGGGTCACTGCAGCTCTGCTTGCGCTTGGGACGTTCCATGTACAAGTCCATGTTACCACTTGCTTGGATGTGCAGGCCTTGTGCTCCTTGCATCCCCCTCTGCATTTTTGACATGGCGAATGGCTGATCAGATAAGAGGAATCGACCTTGCTGTTGTACCGGAGGACAGATACTTACAAGGTTATACGAGTGTGCAGGATGTGTACCAGATCCCATAGCGCCATCATGCTTCGCTAAAAAATGGTTTGCTTGTTTCAGATGATATCTCCAGAAGAAATAAGAGTTGAAGTCAGAGTTGGATAGGCGTGTAAGCTAAGAGAGCAGTGAAAGGATATCCAAACCTCATCGGGACAGTGGACAAGGGAGTGATGTGTGGATACCTAGTTCGGGCCGGCATTTGGGCATGCTCGCCTAGCTAGAGTGGGGGTCACTTCAGAGCCATTGAGGGTGATGCGCTACCGTTAGCTGGCCGCGCACGGATGCAGATCTTGAGTGGCAGCGGAGCGCTATGATGCGGTGGACGAGACCGTTGGTGAAGCCCCAGCAGCCTCGGGGGGCGGAGGCGCGACGATGTGCTCGGTGAAGTAGCCCCGGTGAGCTGGGAGACGGCGTCGGTGAAGCGCACCTGATGCGGTGGAAGTCGGTGGCTGTGAGGCACGTCGGTTGCGGCGGCCGACATTGTCGGTGGACCACCTGGTGCGGTGGACGAGGGCGTAGATGAGGTAGCACCGATGCGGTGGTGAAGCGCGACCGTCGTCTTCGTCGTCGTCCTCCGACACAGAGGTGGCGAAAGAGACGAGACGACGGGCGATTCGAAATTTTCTTGGGTTGGCGGAGAATTAGGGATTTGAGCAATCTGGGCGCGGAAGGGGACGATGGAGAAAGGAGATTTTGCAGGGCTGGAATTGGGGCCACCAGATATTTCAATCCGAAACGTGGAAGCGCGAACTTATTTTGCTGTCCGACACACGTGACCACCACGACACGACCCTGGTCTGCGTGGTGCGCCTACATTTGAGAATGCAAATGGATCTTCTTTCATTTGCAAACGAATCTGTATGTATTACCATGCCCGTGTTTTCCTTGCAATAATTAGTCATTCAAAACGAGATACTATAAATTAATTAATGAGGAGTTATTTGAAAAAAAAATCAAAACGGTATCCACGCTAACGTGGATTAGACTGTGTGTCACATAATTAGTTATTTGAATTAGAGTGTGTGTCACATAGCGATCTCCAATTCTAACGTGGATTTCGCATTTCACTGTATCCACGCTACTTTTTGAATACAAATTCATATGTATATGATGAACACCATGGTAGTGAGAAAACTTTTGGATGGATTCAAACATATGACCTACAAAATAGCACAACAAATCGAATCAATGTCAGCTTTTCGAAACCTAGTATGGCACGAATTCGAAATAATTAACCATATGCATGGTCCTCAGTTCAAATCTTACAATGTACACCGAATTGAAACATCGATATTAAGTCTCGTACTATCTACATTCAAATGTTGTTTTTAGCCCCCCCCCTCCCCCGCACACACGCTACATACTTCATGTATCGGTTAATCTGCCTCTCCTAACCACCTTAGTAAGCTATTGGTTTCCAACACACATCCATTCTTTCTCTCCATGTTTCGATCTCTAACTCTCTCAACTACACAACTCCCATTTTTCACTGTGTTACAAAATGTATTTACCTCACGCACCCGCCATTGCACCCCATGCCGAGCTCTCTCTCTCTCCCTCTCCCTCTCACCCTCTCGCGCTAAATACATGCATTGCCTATCTAGCCCCCCAATCTCTCGTGCACACGCACGCACGTTGTCTATCTAGGTCACTCCCTCGAGACTGTCTCACTCTTTCTTCCGCAGGACAGGCCACACTCGCTCAATCTCGCTCTCTTTATCCGAGTCTCGTTTAACCTCGGTTTCTTTCACACACAAATGATATATCTCCCTGTTTGGGCCTCGAACGACACACTCTATACTCTCTCACGCAGATTGTCTATATAGGTCAGTCCATCGAAGCCGCCCCCACTCTTTCAACCTCATGGCGGGCCATGCTCTCTCTCTCTCTCTCTCTCTCTGTCCCTCTCTCTGTCCCTCTCTCTCTCTTTGTATGTCTCGATTGACCTCGCTCTTTCTCGGACAAAAACGATATATCACCATGTTTGAGCCCAATTCGACTTATTCACATTGTATACTCTCTCACGCACATTGTCTATCTAGGTCACTCTCTCCAACCCGTCTCACTCTTTCGATTGCACGACGACCCTATGTGATTGATTGACCTTGCTTCCTCCCACGCACAAACTATATCAACACGTCTGTGACTGGATCATCTCTCAAAGCTCTATCTTACAACCCTCACCCTTGCCAAAAGCTCAATCGGACAATATCTCTCCAGAGCATATATATTTGTTCAATGAATGTCGGACCACACTCACTTTGTCTCTCTATCTATATGCCTCTCGATTGACCTCGCTTTCTCACGCCCTATCTTCCACACATTGAAGTTACCTCTCCACCCCTCGCAAAGCCGGAGCTATTTACATTGCAAGGGGCACTCCAACCTTAGATTAATTTGTGTAGGCATTTATTCCGGTCGGTTTAGATTATTTTTTCGTAGCATTCGGCCCACAACTACTCGAAACACCGTTGCAACCCCCGCAACTCCCCTAGTTGATTTCCCTGTGGCTCGGTCATCGCTCTCTCGCACGTCCTTTCTCGCCTTCAACGTCGCACCATGGTATTATTGCAAAAAATTCTGTTGTTCTCTTTAGTTATTATAAATAAGCTACAAAACTACACATCGATAGTCCACTTGAAATGAAACAAATTTCGACCCACAAATTAAAGTGCTACAAACTACACACCGAGGTGCCCACATGTCATGAAACAAATTTGGACCCATATACAAATTAAAAAATAAAGGACGAGGATCAAACATGCGACCAGGGCCTTCAAGCCGCACTTCAATAGGCAACATACGTAAAACAACACTGTTTGTTGTACCTCCCTTTGTTCACATAATGTTTTTATATTACCACAGTCCATTTAATTGATAACATGTAATATTATTTTTAGTACTATTCACCTTGACTTACTAGTGGGTTCCATGTGTGCTCTCTCTCTCCTCCCCTTCTGCGTTTAGACGCATGGGCAAACATGAAGAACTCACGGGCGATGTTGCCGTTGACCATATCTGGACGCGTTCACAAGTTACGACACGAGTTTCATGTGCTAGAAGCACTAGTCAGTGTGTACGTGCAATGCATATTAATTTGGAAGTATATTAAGTGCATGCGGATATTAAGTAGGATATTATTTACGTATTATTATGTGATTAGCACTATTTTTGGCATGAAATCAACTGCACACTAAACGTGTTGAGCGCTCGACATTGAAGCAGTCTAGGTCGTTGGATGACAAGGAAAACATGCAGCTTGATGACATTTTATATTTAATTTGATACGGCTCTAGCAGAACATTCAACCGATCAAACCATAGATTTCGTTCAGTCTGACTCCGACTTTAAATTATACGACGATCGATCTAAAATAAACAGAAATGATAAACGTTCGGATTTTAAGCATGGCAATCCGAATGTTTTTCATGGCAGGCGGCGACGGGGGCGTCTTGCGGTGGGAAGCGGCTCCTCTGCCGTGCTCTGTGTGTCGTCGGGCCACTGACCGACGGCGACGGCGGCGCCTTGCGCCGTTGTTGGCGTACTCCTAGACGTTGGCCTAGCTTCAAGGAAGGCCAAAATGTTCTGGACTTCGGAGCGAGTCAACTGGCGGGAGGAGGCGATTGGCGTTGGTGCAAGGAAGCGGTCGACGGCGGCCACCCATGCCGCTGAGGGGGGCACTGGCACCCGCGCGGGGACATGCGCTGTCAACGACGCGACAGAGACATTCGTGTGCACGGGCACCGGCACGGGCGCGCACGTCAGTACAGGCGCAGGCGCATGCGCTGGCAGGTGCACGGACACCGGCACGGGCGTGCGCGTCAGTGCACGCGCAGGCACATGCACTGGTAGGTGCACGGGCACGTGAAAGTCGACGGGGACCTCGTGGAACCCCGTGGCATCAAGCTCGGCGACAATGTGTGGCTCCCAGCCCATCAATGCCACGGGGATGGGCGCTGGCGTAGTCGGGGCGACGGGAGCCGGAACGGGAGCGGGGACAGGCGTGGCGTCTTCCCACAAGGCCAGTTGAAGCTCGTCTCAAAGCGCCTTATGTTCTCGAGACTCCGGCTGGGTGTCTTCCTCAAGAAACTGGAAGACTAAGGGCAGACCATCGTGATGCGGCATGGCGTACGTTTAGGTCAGGCTGGTTGGAGGTAGACGACAGGAGAATCATAGAGGGAGAGAGAAGATTGTAGCGATACCGGGTAGTGCGGGGTTGATTTTAAACTGCGGCGCCGGCGACATTAAAAGTGGGAGCAGTTGGGACGAAGGTGGGCGGCGGAGCCTGGTCAAAGGGCTCGCCTCCTGGTGAGCCTGCACAACGGTCTGCTCGCACGCCTCCCTGTCAGCCGGCGCAGCGATCTGCTCGCCCGCCTCCCGTCGACTCACACACTTGCTCGAACGGCACATGCCGATGAGAAGCGGGACTCATGGCGGCACGTAAACGCCCACGGTTTCAATAGTGAAAGCGTTCGCCTTTAACGTGACATGTCTTTGTTCCAAAATACCTTGGCTCTTCATTTGTGCAACTTGTCATAAGCAACTTGTCTCAAATTGAAGAAAAAAACTACGAATTAATATTTGTGCCATATCACGTGACCATGCTTAGTTTCAAAAATTTATGGTCACTTTTGGATTTTCTGAAATTTAAGATCCAGGATTCGAAACAATATCATAACCTGCGTCATGCAATAAATTTCCAAGCCATACATCTGTCCTGTTATATTTCTTAAGAAAGGATTTGGTCAAACATTTTGCTTAGTTAGATTTCAGACAAGTTATATATGCAGAGCAAAAGGATAATCCCTCCGTACCAGTGCATTGCCTGATATATTAACTCAAGAACTAGGCACGAACAAATGGGCTCAATTCTGTGGTCATCCTGGTGTAGTAGTAGTAGTACTAGGCAATGCAGTTGATGGGTGACTTGGTGAGCAGTGACCGAGGGAATTGAACCGTGCTCGACACTGTAGGTAACGTTGTATAGTCACTAAAGCATCCCTCCGTTGTTCATCGGTAGTCATTATGGGCTGGGGACATGAGGGGAATTTCCTAGGGCTGGAATTCTGGCCGCCAGATATTTCGACTCGAAACGCGGAGGCTTGACTGGTTGGGGATGCCTAATGTGCGTAACACGCACGCCACCAGAAGGACACGAGCCCGTTTTTTTTTTAACTTTTTTAGGATCAACACGAGCCAAGGTCTGGCTGATACGCCGTTGGGTCCTACCATTCGAGAATACGAAAGGAACCTTTTAAATTGCCGAACGCATCTATGTGTATTACAATGCCCGTATTTTCCTTGCAAATACTAATCTCAACGTGGTAATTGATTTATGACGAGTTGTTAAATTAGAGTGAGTTTGTGATATAGTGATCTCAACCTGGATTTCACATGTCATGGTATCCCTGGTAAGTTTTTCAATGCAAATTCAAATTTAAAAGGTGAACAATATGAAGGTGCGAAAACTTTGTATGTATTAAGCATATGACCCCCCCCACACACAAAGAGAGAGAGAGAGAGACACCCACACACGAACACAACAACAATCCAATAAGTATAGTGCATATATTTTTCCAAACCATGCATGTATGACACGAATTCAAAAATACTCCTTCTTTTCCTAAATATTAGTCTTTTAGAGATTCCAACAAGCGACTACATAGAGAGCAAAATGAGTGAATGTACACTCTAAAATATGTCTATATACATCCGTATGTGCCAGTCCACTTGAAATCTCTAAAAGGACTAAAATTTAGGAACGAAGGGAGTAAAATGTAAGACATGCATGGTCCTCAATTCAATATTTAAAACGAACATGAATATTATGTCTAGTACTACGGTACATGCAAATGTTGTGTTTAATTAGGCGGAGCTATGATTGTCGGGGGTCACCCCTTCGACCTTAGATAAAATTGTGAAGCTCTGTTTAGGGTTATTTAGATTATATTTGTCCCCACCCTCCCAACCACAGATTGGTTGTGCACCCCACCCCTCCTCCCCGGGAGAATATCATGTGCCCCCATACCTTAGATATGCCGATACGAGTTGCTTGGAGCTTGTAGATCTGAGATATAGCAGCTCACATGATGTCTTAATATTTTTACAGGAAATCTTGATGAGTTTCATAATTGCACACAATTTGTACAAAAATTACTCAGATGCCCTTGGATCCCATATCCAACGACCTCGAAGCTCGTATCACCGTACCATCTAAGATGAAGGAGGACATCATATTCTCCTATATGTAAGAATATCATGTGCTATCACACCTTAGATGCTTTGGTGATACAAGCTCTTCGGAGCCGTTGGATTTGTGACCCAACACCTCCTCAGTGGTTCGATTTTTTTTTTTGCAGAAAAGCCCCCAAAGAGTTCGGC
>LR738714.1:564605626-564655273 GCA_902687465.1 Secale cereale | reverse complement strand
TCGTATCACCGTAGCATCTAAGATGAAGGAGGATATCATATTCTCCTGTATGTAAGAATATCATGTGCTACCACACCTTAGATGCTTTGGTGATACAAGATCTTCGGAGCTGTTGGATTTGTGACCCAACACCTCCTCGGTGGTTCAAATGTTTTTTTTTACAGAAAATCCCCCAAAGAGTTCGGCCACTGCTTACAAGCACAAAGACTGCTCAAATGCCATTGGATCTCAGATTAAACGACCTCGAAGCTCGTATCACCGTAGCATCCAAGCTGCGAGAGCACCTTATGTTTTCTCGCACGGTAGAATATGAGGTGCTCCCGCACCGTAGATTCTATGGTGATACGAGTTGACGGAGATCTAACGGCCCACAGTAGGAGGTTTGAATGTTTTTGCAATATATGGCTTTGATAGTTTGGGAATTGCGCAGAAAGTACAAGTACTACGCATGTGCCATCTGATCACTGATCATACGACCTAGATGCTCATATCACCGTAGCGGGTAATTAAGCTACGGGGAGCACCTAATATGAGCAACGGGCATCCGTTGGATCCAAGATCCAGCGGCACACACGAGGCCTGAATGTTTTATTTGCAAAAAACGTTTGGAGAGTTTGGAAATTGCGCATAATTACAAAGACTACTCCCAAGCCATTGGATCTCACTTCCAACAGTGTAAAATGTCGTATCACCATAGCATCTAAGCCACGGGGTGGATGTGATATTCTATGCCGCTATCATTTTTGTTCGTAAACTTGCAAAATACGTGTAACTTGTGCCGTTACTTGTCTAACCGTGCAAAGTGTTTGTTCAAAAAAAAAATGATCCTACACTGAAATATCAGAACAACACACGGGGGTCCCACTTGTCATTATTCAAATTTGGACCTAAAACTAACAAATATGAAAGACGAGATTGGAACTGGCAACCTAGACTACAAAGCGTAAGTCAATAGCCTGAAGCAACAACGGTTGTTGGCTTTGTCCCATAACTTGATTTTGTACAGTATTACGTTGAGTAGAGTAGAGGGAGTGCCTCGTCAACACGTGCATGACCGTTGACTCACTTACTGGTGGGTCCCAGGTCTACGATCTCTCTTCTCTCCATCGTCTAACCTTTGCACTGGCACACACGAAGAGCGGCGCTAGCTTGCCGTGGTCTTATTACAACTAAAAGAAAAAGCTTGGAAAATAGAAGAATCGCCTAGAAAAAGAGACGTTGTGGCTGGTCGAGACAGAGCTAACCACACCTATCCTCCGTGCCATGTTAGCATGATGAAGCTGTGTGGCTAGTGGGGTGTTTTCGACCGACTGGCTGGGTCCTGAGGTCAAACCATAGGTACTATGTCTGATACAATAATTTTTTACACGCACATTTTTCCCCCGTGCTGAGACATGGCACACCCTACCGCGCGGTTTCGGGGTCCTCCCGGGTGGTGCACGCATATATTCTTCCTGACGTGGGATGCCCTACCGCGCATTTTCGCCGAAGCAAGTAAATGAGTCGTCAAATCACGAAAGACCACTTTTCCTGCTGAGTACATCAGTTAAGCACGGTGGCTAGCTAGTTGGGCTAGTTCGACCAATTAGCTAGGCCGCCGCCACATTTGTTTTTTCACCCCTTTTTTATCTACTTGCCGGCAGGTAAATTTAAATATCCACCGCGGCGTTGCTCTGGTGTTTGAGTGCGGTAGGATTTTTATTTTTTTGATTGACGGGAGCAGGCGTGGCAGGAATTTTTTTTTGATTGACTGGAGCAGGCGCGACAGGAATTTTAATTTTTTGATTGACGGGAGCAGGCACGGCAGCAATTAGTCACAATGACTCCGCCTGTAAAACCCACTGCTCCCTGATGTGAGAAGTCCTCGACTGGTGTTCTACCATGGTGAAAACCAAAAGATTCCCCGCTCCTCGGCTGGCTCCCTCCGGCTTCCCGTAGATTGCATTGCCTTTCAGCCGTTTCGCCCCCTGCATCACTAACGTCCTGCACATCGAGAAGCAGAGGGACTTCGGTGGTGTTTAGGCGCCCTCTGCATGGGCATGTCCATGTCTCAGCGCAACATGACCGTTGGATCAAACTCAAACGGTGCAGATCAGTCACTGTAGCACAAAGCGTGTGGGTGTGTTTGGTTGCATTCTCATCTCAATATACTCCTCTATCTAGGTGTGTAAGTCACCTTACGAAAACCAAATAGTCCCAGAACACTTAGGCACGGTACATTAACTCCCTCCCTGTTTCTTGTTTTGTGACATATCAACCAATAAGAGACGTGGGCCGTGCTTGCTTTCAATGACTTGAGACTAATAAACATGACATGCAGTGGTTAGTTCATTGCATGCAATGCTATTAATTAGCAAAAATACATCAAGTTTTCTCGTTTTCCTCTCCGCCTTGGTCGCAGTACTCTCCGTGCACTATAGAGCTAGTTCTGTTAACATTGATCTCACCGTTCATTCTCGACCGGACCACCTTGAACTCCCTTTGGCCTAAGAGAAATCATCTTTGCTAGGCTGTTTTTCGGTTGTCTAGCCATGCGTGGGAGCAAAGATAACTCCAAACACGTTCTGGTAGATGAGGGGAGACTTGATGTACCCATTTCCCTCTCTGTCCAATGATTTGAGGAGCTAGCATCAGATGGTCTATCGTGGCCTTTTTCTTTATAAAAACATATAAAATGAAGTGTAGATGAGACACTGTTTAGCGAGGAACTTGTGGAAGGCTTGGGCTATCCTCGTACTCTTTGGTACGTTCGAGAAAGCGGTACTATGTTACTACATTACTGTTCATATAGTTGACATGCGCACGAGATCATTTGTTGTTGTCATATCTTACTACACTAGCAACAAGATTATGTAGACGTATGAACCACTGCACATGCCTAGTAGTAGGAGCACTGTGTATGTTCAAGTGGCTGCCGTGCTTCGCACTCCTCCGTCGTAAGAGTGGAAACGCTTGTTGTAATCATTTTTTCTTCAGAAAAACTTTGGACACGCTCTACGGTGCGGATCCTCCTCCAGCCATGCACTAAATTACTCACTTTCACCGACGTGTGGGACATCCAGCATCGGGGTCCACCAGCCATGCACTAAATTACTCCGTAGTAGAGTGACGGTAGACTACCCCGATCGAAGCGCCACAGTAATGCCCAATGAGTCGTCAAATCGTAAAACCCCCTCCTTTCCAGCAGTAAATTGGACGGACGAAGCAAGCATCATTTCACTCTTCTCTCTCAGCTTCCTCTCTACCCAACTCGCTTCTCCCTCATCTTGTTCCTCATTTCTTCAAGAAAACCCCGACCTGCTTCTGCCATTGTTCTTCTCTCCCAAAAAAGGAAAGGTGAGCGCATCAATGGTGTTGATTCTGGACAAGGACCGGTCTTGCACCCCCGAGACTGATCCTATAACTCCCTCTCTTTTCTTCTTTTGGGTTTGTGATTATGGTTTCTTTTATTTTATTTCTATTCGATAGTTTCTTGATGGACGCTGGAGCACCGGCCAAAGTGATGTTTATGGCTCTGGCCAAAACCGTCAGGCTCATGGTACGAAGAAGCGCAAGCACCCCGTCGAGACTACCGCAGACAAGCTCAAAGCCATCGCCCTATCCAAGCCCCCCTCTCCGGGATCCCTCATTAAGCAAGTCCAGGTAATATCTCTTGTTGACGATCTTTTTCTCGATCTTGATCGTGTATTTTCATCTAACACGCAGTACTAGTACTAGTAGTACAACTTTCTGGGTGATCTTGCATGTGATTTTTGTGTGCCAAATGACGGTTCTAAATTCCTCTTTTGACCAAAACATGCGAGAGGTTGACACTGATTTCTTATAGATTACTTTCAACTACTCCCTCTGTCCCAAATTTCTTGTCTTAGATTTTTCTAGATACAGATGTATCTAATACTAAAATGTGACTTGATACATCCGTATCTAGACAAATCTAAGACAAGAATTTTGGGACGGAGGGAGTACTTTATGAACATCAATGCTACTATACCTTTGAAGAGGGTATATTTGCCTCAGTAACTTGTGTTATGGATATTGCAAGTAATTCCTCTGCTCTCATGCCTTTGAAGACATGTTCTAGTGTCTTTGTTCACTCATTTCTGTGCGTATATGTAGTCATATATGGAGTATAATATCAAAAATCATCTTATATTTCTAAACGGAGGTAGTAATAAAATATGGTTTCTGTTTGAATTAGAACCAGTTCCACGGTGGAGATGAAGTTCTCAAAGTCATGCCGTGTGAACTGGAAGACCCGAGGATGAATTCTACTGCTAAACTATCCAGTTGTTGTGTGTCGGGGGAAACTGTCCGCCACGAACACCTATGGGACCGGAGCCCCTTGTCTGTGCGGTACGAGGGCGGAGGGAGCACAAAGAGCAGATCGAGGCAGACGCGCGGGCAGTTTTTACCCAGGTTCGGGCCGCACGGATGCGTAAAACCCTACTCCTGCTTGGTTGTGTATTGAGTTGAGCGCTCGGGAGCTTGAAGAAGCAGCTACACCGTGCGTGAGAGTAATCTAGGTTTCGAACCCCCTCCACGTTGTGCATGGGCCTCCTTTTATAGTGCAAGGGGTCACCGACAGGTGTCAACGTAGGAGAAAGGGGTAAAAATGTAAAAGAGGTGGTAGTTGTAACAGTGCGGGAACAGTGGATCTACAGTACAGAACAGTGGTCTATACCTACTTTAACAGTGGGGGACAAGGGCATTTAATGCCCGTCGCCGTCGACCCCAAAAGCTCCCGCCTTAGCGTCTCCGTCTGCCACGGCGACGGATTTATCGCCGTGGTGTGCCACCGTGTACCCCAGGCTGCACAGCCATCCGCCACGCGTCCCTGGTTAGACCTCAGGGCGACGCGTGGGCCGATGAGCTGGAGCGCGGGCACACAGCGTGGCCTTCCCGGCAAGCGCCTTGCCGGGGCCTTGATCTTGCCGGGCCCGGGAACTTGCCGCTCCCCGGGCCCCTTGCCGGGGCGCGCATAGCGCCGAGGCAACGCCTTCCTATCTTCCTGGCAAGCTCCTCTTGCCAGGGTCTTGTGTTAATGGAACAGCCTTGAGCCTGGTACGGCCTTCCCGGCAAGCTCCTCTTGCCGGGGTCTCGATCTTCTGTTTTGTATACTTTGTTTTTGAATGGTTTAATAGGAGGCAGGAAGGTCTCCGGCGAGCACGCAGTAAACCTTGCCGCGGGAAGCTGCAACTGCCCGTGCACAAGTTGGGGTACTGGGGCCCCCCTACCTTAGTACACCGACAGGAGCCCCCGGGCCTGGGCCACACACGGTGCCGAGCGCTGTTGGGCCAGGCCCAAAACAGTGCACGGGCACCCGCGGCCCGCGGCGCGCCGAATCCACTTCCATATCCGCCGCACCCCACAGTAACGGCACGCGTCGATTGCGGCGCCGTGGGATGGGACGTGCCCACGATCTCTTAATGGAAAGGGGAAAACGCCCCCCGCTCCCCCATAAAAGCAGAGGCAGCGGGCGCGGTTCCCCTCCCTGTGCTCTCATTACGTCGTCTTCTTCCTGCAAAAAGATTCCTTCTTGCGCTCCGCCTCCACAGCTCCGCCGCCGCCTAGCTCTTCGTCCCCTTCCTTCCGCCGCGTCCGCCATGGCCCCAAAGGCCGACAAGGGGAAAGCGGAGAAGTCCAAGAAGGAGAAATCCGAGCAAGCAGCCAAGCTCATCGCTTACCGGAAGCGGAACGTCGTCTTCTCGCCGAAGCTCGGTGTGGAAGAACTCTGGAACAAGTACTACTTGTTCTGGTCCAAGGGCACTGATGCGCATCCCCGCACCCGAGCATACCCGGCCGCCGCCAAGGACCACTATCCCGGCGGGTATTACTTCTTTGCTCCCTTTTTCCACTGTGGCCTCTGCCCTCCATTTTCGAACTTCTTCTGTGATATCATGAATACGTATGGCTTCCATCTGCTTGATTTCACCCCCAACGCCATCCTCACCATGGCCGTTTTCGCACATATGTGCGAAAACTTCATAGGAGTCCACCCCAACGTAGCCCTCTTTAGACACTTTTTCACCCCTAGAGCCGAGGCCGATGCCCCTCTCTCCGGATGTATTTCTTGGGTCTTCCATCTCGGGAAGAAGGGGTCGTACTTGCCGGGGGAGCTCCGCGGCAAGTGGGAGGAATGGCGAGCTGAGTGGTGCTGGATTGTAGAGGACCAGCCGCAAGCCTTTACTGCGCCGCGCACAACGCCTATCGCGCGCGGCAGAGATTGGAGCGAACTAGATTCCGACGACGTCAAGCTTGACATCGCTCTTGTCCGGATCATCCGTCTTCGGCTGGCCCGGCTGTCAGTTGCCGAGGTGGGCGCAGATTTCCTCCGCCGGCGCATCGCCCCTCTCCAAGACCGGAAGAGACCGGCCTGGTTGTACGGCGGCCCGGCAGACATCATGAGGCTGCGCCCAGGACTTAATTTTAACTTCACCACTCTGGAGCTGCGCGGGATGGTACGAGAGCTCTTCAAGTACGACCCGGCGCACCCCGAGTGGTTCCGGACTCCCCGGGAAGTGGTGCCGCTCTGCAACAACGCCGCGAGGGACCGAATCCTGGCCATGATGCCGATGTGCGACTCGCATGGCCTGGATCGCTCGTGGATCCCCCCGAAGCCAATCGACGTCCTCACTTTCTACGACAACCTCGTCGAGGTGGCGAGCAACAAGGAGGACCTCAAGCTGCATACGCGGGACACCACCGAGCAGGAAATCGCCTACATAGCTTCTCGGGCTGAGGAGGCCGCCGCAGCCGCGGCGGCAGGAGTCTTCGGATTCTCGCCGGAGGAGGCGGAGGCCGAGGAGGCGTCCACCCAGGCGGAAGAGGCGGAGATCCGTCGGTTGCTGAACCTCCCACCCGACGCGCTCGCCGGGGTCCCCTCGTTGAGGCACTCCGGGATCCATGGGATCGCGACGGAGGCCGCGGCAAGGGAGGGAACCGCCGGAGGAAGCAGAGGCGCCGCGAGGGGCGGAGGCGCCAAGGGGAAGAGGGCCGCATCGCTGGATGCTGGGCCCAGCGAGCCGGCCGAGGCAGAGGAGGAGGAGGAGGAGGAGGCCGAAGACTCCGGCGGATCGACAGAGTTGTACGCCGACGACCTCTCCTCGTCGGAGAGCTCCCCGCCCCCGGCAAGCCCGAAGGAGTCCCCGGCAAAGCGTCTCCGCAAGGCGGCGACGGGGGAAAGGGCACATGCGCCCCGGCAACAGCCACCTCGGCGGGCGGCTCCCCGGGGGAGTCAAGCCGCGCCAAGGCCGTCCGGCGCACCAGCCGCAGCAGAGGCGGGCCGGGCGCGGACCACGACGGAGGCGCCCCGCAGGCCGGCAGCGAGCCGGCAGGGGTCTTCTCGGAGCGGAGCAACGGCTCCGCCCGTCCCCCGGGCGCCGGCAGCCACAGGGGCTGGGTCTTCGCAGCCCCCAGCCCTGGCGAGTACCAAGCGCGCGAGGGAGTCTTCGCCTCCCGCTCCTCGCGTCGACGCGCCCACGGTGGAGTACGATTTCTCCGCCCTGAGCGAGGACGACGAGGAGGACCAGGAGTAAGGATCCGAGATTCTTCATCTTCTTAATTTTTGTCTTGAGCTTCTGTTGATGCTAACTCTGTCTTCTGTTCTGGTTTCAGGACCCTGGCCCATCGCGCCGCGAAGAAGGCCAAGGTGCCCGAGGCTGAGGTCGCGGAGGACTCGGCGGCGGCGGCAACAGAGGGCGCGCCGGAGCCGAGCCTGCCGGACTCTGGCACTGCTCCGATGAGCAGCCCCCAGCGCAGCCCGCAGCGCAGCCCCCAGCGTAAGTCTGGGGTTCTTTCTTTTTGCTTGTCGGGGTACGTCTGAGGCTTTTGACTTTATCTTCATATTTTGACATCCCTCGTCTTGTTTCGTGCAGAGGAGGAGCCGCAGCGGGAAGAGCGCCCGGAGACCACCGCCGAGGAGCTGCAGGCACCGCCATCCCCGCCAAGGCAGGACTCTCCGGCAAGGGAGAGTGCTCCGTCAAGGGCGGGTACTCCGCCAAGGCAGAGTACCCCGCCAAGGACGAGCAGCCCGGCGAGGGCGGCCACCCCGCCGAGGCCAAATTCCCCGGCGAGGGCGACTACCCCGACGAGGCCGAGCTCCCCGGCGAGGGAGCCCGCCGCTGAGGACGTCCGCCAAGGTAACTTTTATAACTTGTCTTCTTGGCTTGTCTTTTTTGGATATTTGCTTGAGTCTTGAATTTCTTTGTCTTCTTCTTCTTCCTAGATCTTCCTCCTCCTGTGCCTATGGAGACGGAGGTAATTATCCTCGAGGAGGAGGACGCGCAAGGCGGCGGCGGCGACGCACCAGTCGTCGAGGAGGTGGGCGAGGCCGCCGAGCCGGCCGCGCAAGAGACTGATCCGGCTGCGGATGCAGCGGCCGGGGAGGGGGACGGTGGCCGCACCGCCGACCCGGAGGTGGCGGGAGCATCGGATGCTGCGCCGGCCACCGGTCCCTCCGCCGGCGAGGAGCAAAGGTTTTATCTCGAGGCCCCCAATGGCGTCTTCATCCAGATGCCGTGGGGGTCTTCGTCTCGAGCTCCTGCGGAGGGCGAGGCGTTCGACGGAGAGGTCCTCGCCTCCGCAGGCCTGAAGATAGTCCAGGCGCCCGGTGGAGGTGAGGGGCCCGAGGAGGAGCGATTGCTTCATCAACTCCTGGCCCTTTACCGGGCCAGGCAAGCAAAGCTCGCTTCCCGGGAGGCTCTTGCCGCCAAGGCTGCGGCAGAGATGGAGAAGCGCGCGGCGGAGCTCAGCGCCGCCAACCAGGCTGCCCTCCGCCAGGTGGCAGAGGAGCGAGAGCGTCTCGCCGGCGAGTACCAAGAGTGGGTACTTGAGAGGGCCGAAGCCGACGAACAGCAGCGCCTCGCCGGGGTGGAGATGTCCCGGCGAGAAGGAGAGCTCGCGCAGCGGAAGGTGGATCTGGATTCTAATGAAGAAGACCTTGCCGCTCGCGAGGCTGCCCTTGGCGGGGAGCTGAAAGAGGCGAAGGCCGCCGCGGCTGCCGCGGAGGACGCCAAGAAAGAGCTCGCCGCCAAGGTTGAACAACTGGAGAAGGCGATGAAGGTGAGCGCCGAGAAGGTTGCCGCGCTCATCCTGGAGCGCGAGAAGGATGCTCACACCAACTCAGAGCTCCAGGTGAGCTTGTCCCAGAGGGGTGACGAGCTGAAGGCCGCCAAGGATTCCATTGAAGACTTGGAGCTGAAGGTCACCACCCTGAAGGAATCGCTTGATGCTGCCCGGGCCCAGGAGACCAAGCTGAAGGATGAGCTCCGCAAGGAGCGAACTTTGATGGAGAGCGTCAACAAGGCCTCCGAGCTCTTCCGGCAGACTATCGAGGTGTGGACCGAAGAGCTGGTTTCTTCTGCGTCCAACATTGACCAGGAGTTGCTTGCTTTGAAGGTCGAACATCTTATCTACTCGCCGGATCCAGACCTCCCGCACAGCGCCAAGCTCAGCCTCTTCTTCAGAGGCGTCGCTCCAGCCCTTGCAGGTCTCCGGAACCGCATCCCCGCGCAGCTGGCCGAGGAGTCGCGCCGTCTCTGCGCGGGAACTCTGGAGCGGGTCTTGACGAAGATCGTGTACCGCAATCCGGGGATTAATCTCACAAACGTTCTTCGCAGCTTGCCGGCAGATGCAGACACGGAGGCCCTGAAGGAGCAGGTCGGCCACATCATCGCCAAGGTAGCAAGGCTTGGCCGGAAGGAAGGCGACCGCGTAGACTAGGGCTCCATTTATCTTTATCTTTTTGTTGCTGCACATTATGTTATGAACTCATTAGTCCATTGCGACAAGTTATCCTTGTAAGATATTTGCTTTACTTCAATCAATCAGTGCAATGTTATCTTCCTTGTTCCCATCTTTGACTTTGTATGTTTTTCACCCTACGCTGCCGGGGAGCTTGCCGGCAAGGGGCCCTTGCCGCGAGCGCTGAGCGCTGGACTCTGAGCAGCCTGCTGGCCAAGGTCCTCGCCGGCAAGCAACCTCGCCGCAGCAAGTCGCAACGCACTTAGCTTGCTGAGTGTACTCGGAAACGAGGCAAGGGCGCGACACTTGTCGCAGCTCACTTAAATCGTTGAGTGGACTCGAAAACAAGATAAGGGTGCGGCAAGCTACGGGTAGGTTCCTCCGCGCACAGGTTTTCCATACAAAGTGTGATCGTTCAAGGAAGACAACCAAAATTTTAAAATTTGAACTGGTCAAATTCTAACAACTTATCTTTCATATGCTGCTTGCTCATGTTGTTTGCTCTCCGGTAAGGCTCTTCTTACTTGAACGGCACTTAGTTCCTCCTCCATCTCCTTCCCCCCCGGCAAACTTGTGCGCGAGGAACGTTCCTTCTGCTTAAGAGAAAAAGGAAAAGGAGAGGGAAACAAGCATATTGCCTTTCGGCGTAATAGTGCTTACCGAATGTCTAAGTGTTGCATCAAATGCCAAATAAAACATGCAAATAGCAAAGAGAAGCATGCGGAAGGCAATCGATGCGAAAACACGAAATCTTTACTGATGCACGGGGTCTGCGCCCGGCTTTGTACAAAGGGTTACATGCAACAGCGGCAAGGCTTGTACAAAAGGTGGTCGCCGGAGCGGATCACGGCAACCGCGCCTTAGGGGTGAAACTTGCGAAGATGCTCTATGTTCCAGGAGTTGCTCACCGGTAAGCCTTCTTCGGTCTCGAGGCGGACAGCGCCGGGCCTCGTAACTTGTCTCACCCGATAAGGGCCTTCCCACTTCGGCGTCAACTTGTTGGAATTCTTGGCGGACTGAACACGCCGAAGAACAAGGTCGCCTTCCTCGAGACTCCTGGCTTTAACCTTGCGGCTATGGTAGCGGCGCAAAGCTTGCTGGTATCGAGCAGCTCGTACAGCAGCCTGGAGACGTCCCTCCTCAAGGAGCAATGCGTCATCTTGCCGCAGTTGCTCTTGCTCGAGCTCATCATAAGCGAGCACTCGAGGAGATCCGTATACGAGTTCCGTGGGGAGAACTGCTTCTGCTCCATAGACTAGAGCAAAAGGTGTCTGTCCGGTGGCTCGACTTGGTGTCGTTCTGATTGACCAAAGAGCCGCCGGGAGCTCCTCTATCCAATTCCTTCCGCACTTGCGCAGCCTGTCAAAGGTCCTTGTCTTGAGTCCGCGCAGCACTTCAGCATTTGCCCTCTCCGCTTGGCCGTTACTCCTCGGGTGAGTAACAGAAGCGAAACAGACCTTGGCGCCAAGGTCTTGGACGTATTGCATGAAGGTGCGACTAGTGAATTGCGTACCGTTGTCGGTGATGATCCTGTTAGGGATCCCGAAACGGCAAACAATCGACCTGAAGAACCTGACTGCTGACTGTGCTGTCACCTTTCTCACTGGCTCCACTTCTGGCCACTTTGTGAACTTGTCGATTGCAACGTACAAGTACTCAAAGCCCCCGACAGCGCGAGGGAAAGGGCCGAGGATATCGAGCCCCCAGACCGAGAAGGGCCATGACAAAGGGATTGTTTGGAGAGCTTGAGCTGGCTGATGAATTTGCTTTGCATGGAACTGGCACGCTTCACACTTGGTTACTAGTGCAGTTGCATCTTGGAGGGCTTCTTGCCAAAAGAACCCTTGCCGGAAAGCTTTCCCGGCAAGTGCCCTTGCGCCAATGTGGTGGCCGCATATGCCTCCGTGTATTTCTGCCAACAGCTCCTGTCCATCTTCTCTGGAGATGCACTTCAACCTGACACCATTGAGTCTTCTTCTGTACAGCTCGTTATCCACAAACTGATACATACTTGACTGCCTGGTTATCTTCTCTATCTCTTGAGGGTCGTCGGGAAGTTCTCCAGTTTGCAGAAAACGGACGATCTGCTGTGCCCATGCCGGAGCCCGGGGCTCGACGGCAAGGACTAAAGGCTCGAGGGCCGCTGCGGGAACCCCAGCTTCTACGGCAAAGACCTCTGGTCCTGTCGGAGCTGACGGTCCCCCGGCAAGCTCGCCGGGGCGAGGCTTGTCGGGAACACTTGCTTCAACTGCACAAGCCCGAGGGCTTGCAGGAGCAAACTGTTCCTCAGCGTTGTCGTTGATCCTGGGAACTTTGGCGGCGTGTTCAGGAAGATCCGCCGGCAAGTAGTCGCCGGAGACCAACTTTCTCTTCTTAGACTGCCCAATTGATGGTGTAACTGATGGCTGAGTCAGCTTGAGCAAAAAGGTCCCTGGTTCCACAGGTAACTTCATCGCGGCGCACTTTGAAAGGCCATCTGCAATCTCATTTTGGGCTCTTGGGACGTGCTCCATCTGCAAACCTTCAAAGTGCTCTTCAAGCTTTCTCACTTCATCGACATATGCTTCCATCAAAGGACTCTGATAGCTTTTGTTAACTTGTCAGACCACCAACTGAGAATCTCCCCGCACAATCAGCTTTCTGATCCCAAGTTCGGCCGCAATCCTGAGGCCGGCAAGCAAGCCTTCATATTCTGCAGTGTTGTTTGTCGCTTGCTCCCTGGGGAAGTGCATCTGGATAACATATTTGAGGTGCTCTCCGGTGGGCGCGATGAGTACCACGCCGGCACCGGCGCCTTGCAGCGAGAAGGCACCGTCAAAATACATTATCCATTCACTTGTCGCTTCTTGCACGGGTACGCTCGTTTCTTGAACTTCTTCTTCTGGCGTTGGGGTCCACTCAGCGATGAATTCTGCCAAAGCTCGGCTCTGTATAGTTGAAGTACTTTCAAACTTGAGTCCAAAGCTTGACAGCTCCAGTGCCCACTCGACGATCCTGCCTGTTGCCTCTGGATTGTGCAATATCCTCTTCAACGGAAAGCGAGTGACCACCGTTATCTCATGGGCTTGGAAGTAGTGGCGCAGCTTTCTTGAAGCCATGAGGAGGCCGAAAAGTAATTTTTGCACACCAGAGTACCTTGATCTAGCTCCCTGGAGAAGGGAACTTACAAAATACACTGGGCGCTGCACCATCTTCTTCCGCACCTCTCCTTGTTCCTGCGCAGAGTCTTCCTTGTCGGGGCCAGAGCTTGTCGGGACAGCCCCCTGCTTGCCGCTAGATTCGCTTGCCGGTGATGCTGACTCCTCGTCGGACTCCCTCTCCGCTACTAACGCAGCACTAACCACCTGGTTGGTTGCCGCTAAGTATAGCAACAACTTTTCCTGTGGTTTAGGTGCGACAAGTATAGGAGTGGAGGACAGGTACCGTTTCAAATCCTGCAACGCCGCCTCCGCTTCCGGAGTCCACTTCATGGGACCTGCCTTCTTCAAGATTTTGAAGAAAGGTAGGGCGCGTTCTGCGGATTTTGAAATGAACCTACTGAGGGCAGCAACGCAACCTGCAAGCCTTCTGACATCCTTGACGCGCTTCGGGGCTTCTATCTGCTCGATGGCTTTGATCTTGTCGGGGTTGGCTTCAATCCCTCTCTGCGAAACAAAGAACCCGAGAAGCTTGCCGGAGGGGACTCCAAAGACGCACTTCTCGGGGTTCAGCTTGAGCTGTATCCTGCGCAGGTTCTGAAACGTTTCTTCCAAGTCTTGAATCAGTGTTTCTTTGCTCTTGCTCTTCACCACGATGTCATCCATGTAGGCTTCTACATTCTTGTGGATCTGTGGCTCAAAAGCAGTGTACACTACCCTTGCAAAAGTTGAGCCTGCATTCTTCAGTCCAAATGGCATGCGGATAAAGCAATAAGTGCCACATGGAGTGATAAATGCAGTCTTCTCTTCATCTTCCTTAGCCATGAAAATCTGGTGATAGCCTGAGTATGCATCAAGAAAACAGAGTAGCTCACATCCGGCAGTGGAGTCAACGATCTGGTCAATGCGCGGCAAAGGGAAGGGATCCTTGGGACATGCTTTATTGACATCAGTGAAGTCTATACACAATCTCCACTTCCCGTTGGCTTTGCGCACGACGACTGGGTTTGCCAACCACGTCGGATGGATCACACCTCTAACTAGGCCTGCTGCCTCTAGCTTCTTGATCTCTTCATTGATAAACTCTTGGCGCTCCACGGCTTGCTTCCTTACTTTTTGCTTGATAGGTCGCGCATGAGGGCAGACAGCAAGCTTGTGCTCAATCACCTTCCTGGGAACACCGGGGATGTCAGATGGTTGCCAAGCAAACACATCGACATTCGCCCGCAGGAAGGCGACGAGCGCGCTTTCCTATTTGCTGTCAAGGGCGGCGCTGATGGTGAAGGTACCACCAGTGCCATCCTCCCTTGCGGGCACCTTCTTGGTTGCCGGAGGAGCAGCCATTCCTTTCTTGCTCTTGCCGGTGGAGCTCGATGGAACGTCCTCGACGGCAGCGCAGCACTCCGAAGAGGTGCGGTTGCCGGAGTGGGTCCCAGAGCACTTGCCGGACTTGGTCTTCGTCTTCTTCCCCCCGGGAGCTTCAGCGGCAAGAGTATCCTTCTCGGCCGCAGCTGCCGCATCCCGGTAGATCTTGTCGGCGCAAATAAGCGCATCTTTCTTGTCGCTGTGGACAGTGATGACGCTTATCGGCCCCGGCATCTTCAGCACGTTGTAGGCATGGTGGGAAGCTGCCATGAACTTGGCGAGGGCGGGACGGCCGAGTATCCCATTGTAGGGCAATGGAATATCAGCAACGTCAAAGGTGATGCGCTCAGTCCTGAAGTTGAGCTCCCCGCCAAAGGTCACCGGCAGAGTAATCTTTCCCTTGGGCTTGCTCCTTCCCGGGTTGATTCCTTGGAATGAACCGGTCTCTTCGAGCTCGCCGTCTTGAATCTGGAGTTTCTTGATCACAGCAGAGGAGATCAAGTTCAGCCCGGCCCCGCCGTCAACCAACATTTTGGTGACCTTGAGGTTGCGGATGGTGGGGGAAACCAGCATCGGCAAGTGCCCGACCGCCGTGGTGCGGTCAGGGTGATCCTCAAGGTCAAAAATGATGGGCGTGCTGGACCATTTGAGGAGCCTGCGCGACTCCACGGGCGGCTCCGCTGCATTCACCTCACGCACCCACTGTTTCAGCTGGCGGTGGGAGGTGTGCAGGGAGGCGCCACCGTCGACGCACAGGACCTCCGTGGCCTTCTGGAACTCCTGCTCGCTGTTCTCGTCGTCCTCCATGTCTTCATCGTCGTCTTCGTCGTTGTCGCGGCCCCGGGGAGGTCGATCTCCTTGGCGCTGCTTGGCCTTGCCGCGGCGTCCTCCCCGGCCATTGAATGGCCGCTTCTTGCTGGGCTCTTCCCCGCCACCTTGGGCCTTCTCCTTGTCGCGCCTCTCGTACTCAGCTTTTTGCTGCTCGACGAGGTACTCGACGCGCTTGCAGTTAGAGAGGTCGTGACCCTTGGTGCGGTGAATCTTGCAGTATTGCTTGTCGGAGCTACCCGGCTTGTCGGCCGCCGCCGCAGGGGCAGGCTCCTTGCCGGAGCCGCCAGCCTGCGCTTGCTTGGCGGGGGCCTCCTTGCCGGACTTCTCGACGGCAAGCACTTCCTTCTTGCCCTTCTTCCTGTTGTTCCGCCGCCGGCTCTTCTTTGCCGGGGCGGCGTCGTCGCTGTCGCTTCCCCCTGCGCCAGCATCCTCCCCGGGGAGTTTCCTCCCCTCTTCTGCACGGGCGCACTTGTCGGCAAGAGCGTAGAGCTCGCTGACGTCCCTGATCTTGGTCATCGCCATCTCCTCACGCATGCGGCGGTTTCGCACGTTCTGATGGAACGCGCTGATAACCGCAGCAGGGTGAACGTCGGGGATGTTGTGCTGTACCCGGCTGAAGCGTTGGATATACTTGCGCAGGGGTTCGCCTTCCTTCTGGGCCAAAATGTGGAGATCGCTCTCCTGGCCATGGGGTTTGTGGCCGCCGGTGAAGGCGCCAACAAACTGATGGCAGAGGTCGGCCCAAGAAGAGATATAGCCTTCCGGCAAGTGCATGAGCCACGAACGGACGTTCGGCTTCAGCACGAGCGGGAAGTAGTTGGCTAGGATCTTCTCGTCGCGCCCCCCGGCAGCTTGCACTGCTATAGTGTAGACGCTGAGAAACTCCGAGGGGTGCGTTTTGCCGTCGTACTTCTCCGGTACGTCGGGCTTAAAGTTCTTCATGCTGGGCCACTGGACGCGCCGCAGCTCGCGGGTGAACGCAGGGCAGCCTGCCGCGTACGGCAAGTCGCCTGGTTCACCGGGCGCGGGTGCGTCGACAGTGTTCCCAGCTCTCTTGTCGGATTGTCGCCGAGCTTCTCGGCGGCGCTCGATCGTGGTCCGAGCGTCTTCATCTCGCCGGTCGTCGAGGACCTGGCGCTGGTCCCGACGGGCCCGCGGGTCCGACGAGGCGGTGGAGCCGTCGTCGGGGTTGTTCCGGCGGGGTGGCGTCTTCTGCTTCTGCGGCGGGGAGTGCACGCTTGTCGCACCCCCGGCAGTCTTGTCGCCGATAGCCTTCGTCTTCTCAGCCTGCCGCGGCCGTGAGGCCGACGGCTGCTGCGGAGAGTCGTTGTTGGCGAAGTCTATCAGGCTCCGGATAGTGGCCCTCCATTCCTCGGCCTTGTCGGCCGCTGGAGGAAAATCGAGGAGCAGCTGCGCCCTTGCGAGCGCTTCTGCCGGAGTAGTGGGGAACGCGGGCGAGCGGTGCGAGGAGCGGGATACGCTCGGACTTCTAACAACGTTAGAAGGAGCGGGGTCCCGCGCCGGCGCCTTCGCTTTGCTTGTGCCCGGACGGGGGTCCGGGGCGTCCCGCGAACCTCCAGTATGGCCTTGTCCCAGCAAGCGGATACCACCTCCCGTGGTATGGCGCTGCGGGGTCGTTGTGTGCTGTGATGGACGCGGCGCGTCCACGGAGACCGAGGTCCGGTCGTCCGTCCTGTTCTTGGATCTGGTGGCACCGTGAGTGTCCTCGCCGGCCACCACCCTTCCGACGGCGTCTCCCCCGCCCACCGTTGGCTCTGGTGGCGGCGGGTGAGACGCGGACGGGCCTCCGACCTCCGAAGGCTTCTTCTTCGGGGCCATGGAGTTGTCGCTGATGAAGTTGTTGATGAAGCTTGGAGAGGTTGATGGAGAATGCGCCCGCGCGAACGCCGGATCAGGTTCGCACAACCTCGACGCCCCCTACCTGGCGCGCCAAAGATGTCGGGGGAAACTGTCCGCCACGAACACCTATGGGACCGGAGCCCCTTGTCTGTGCGGTACGAGGGCGGAGGGAGCACAAAGAGCAGATCGAGGCAGACGCGCGGGCAGTTTTACCCAGGTTCGGGCCGCACGGATGCGTAAAACCCTACTCCTGCTTGGTTGTGTATTGAGTTGAGCGCTCGGGAGCTTGAAGAAGCAGCTACACCGTGCGTGAGAGTAATCTAGGTTTCGAACCCCCTCCACGTTGTGCATGGGCCTCCTTTTATAATGCAAAGGGGTCACCGACAGGTGTCAACGTAGGAGAAAGGGGTAAAAATGTAAAAGAGGTGGTAGCTGTAACAGTGCGGGAACAGTGGAGCTACAGTACAGAACAGTGGTCTATACCTACTTTAACAGTGGGGGACAAGGGCATTTAATGCCCGTCGCCGTCGACCCCAAAAGCTCCCGCCTTAGCGTCTCCGTCCGCCACGGCGACGGATTCATCACCGCGGTGCGCCACCGTGTACCCCAGGCTGCACAGCCATCCGCCACGCGTCCCTGGTTAGACCCCAGGGCGACGCGTGGGCCGATGAGCTGGAGCGCGGGCACACAGCGTGGCCTCCCCGGCAAGCGCCTTGCCGGGGCCTTGATCTTGCCGGACCCGGGAACTTGCCGCTCCCCGGGCCCCTTGCCGGGGCGCGCATAGCGCCGAGGCAGTATCTTCTAATCTTCCTGGCAAGCTCCTCTTGCCAGGGTCTTGTGTTAGTGGAACAGCCTTGAGCCTGGTACGGCCTTCCCGACAAGCTCCTCTTGCCGGGGTCTCGATCCTCTGTCTTGTATACTTTGTTTTTGAATGGTTTAATATGAGGCAGGAAGGTCTCCGGCGAGCACGCAGTAAACCTTGCCGCGGGAAGCTGCAACTGCCCGTGCACAAGTTGGGGTACTGAGGTACCCCTACCTTAGTACACCGACAGGAGCCCCCGGGCCTGGGCCACACACGGTGCCGAGCGCTGTTGGGCCAGGCCCAAAACAGTGCACGGGCACCCGCGGCCCGCGGCGCGCCGAATCCACTTCCATATCCGCCGCACCCCACGGTAACGGCACGCGTCGATTGCGGCGCCGTGGGATGGGACGCGCCCACGATCTCTTAATGGAAAGGGGGAAACGCCCCCCACTCCCCCATAAAAGCAGAGGCAGCGGGCGCGGTTCCCCTCCCTGTGCTCTCATTACGTCGTCTTCTTCCTGCAAAAAGATTCCTTCTTGCGCTCCGCCTCCACAGCTCCGCCGCCGCCTAGCTCTTCGTCCCCTTCCTTCCGCCGCGTCCGCCATGGCCCCAAAGGCCGACAAGGGGAAAGCGGAGAAGTCCAAGAAGGAGAAATCCGAGCAAGCAGCCAAGCTCATTGCTTACCGGAAGCGGAACGTCGTCTTCTCGCCGAGGCTCGGCGTGCAAGAACTCTGGAACAAGTACTACTTGTTCTGGTCCAAGGGCACCGACGCGCATCCCCGCACCCGAGCATACCCGGCCGCCGCCAAGGACAACTATCCCGGCGGGTATTACTTCTTTGCTGCCTTTTTCCACTGTGGCCTCTGCCCTCCTTTTTCGAACTTCTTCTGTGATATCATGAACACGTATGGCTTCCATCTGCTTGATTTCACCCCCAACGCCATCCTCACCATGGCCGTTTTCGCACATATGTGCGAAAACTTCATAGGAGTCCACCCCAACGTAGCCCTCTTTAGACACTTTTTCACCCCTAGAGCCGAGGCCGATGCCCCTCTCTCCGGATGTATTTCTTGGGTCTTCCGTCTCGGGAAGAAGGGGTCGTACTTGCCGGGGGAGCTCCGCGGCAAGTGGGAGGAATGGCGAGCGGAGTGGTGCTGGATTGTAGAGGACCAGCCGCAAGCCTTCACTGCGCCGCGCACAACGCCTATCGCGCGCGGCAGAGATTGGAGCGATCTAGATTCCGACGACGTCAAGCTCGACATCGCCCTCGTCCGGATCCTCCGTCTTCGGCTGGCCCGGCTGTCAGTTGCCGAGGTGGGCGCAGATTTCCTCCGCCGGCGCATCGCCCCTCTCCAAGACCGGAAGAGGCCGGCCTGGGAGTACGGCGGCCCGGCAGACATCATGCGGCTGCGCCCTGGGCTTAATTTTAACTTCACCACTCTGGAGCTGCGCGGGATGGTACGAGAGCTCTTCAAGTATGACCCGGCGCACCCCGAGTGGTTCAGGACTCCCCGGGAAGTGGTGCCGCTCTGCAACAACGCCGCGAGGGACCGAATCCTTGCCATGATGCCGATGTGCGACTCGCATGGCTTGGACCGGTCGTGGATCGCCCCGAAGCCCATCGACGTCCTCAACTTCTACGACAACCTCGTCGAGGTGGCGAGTAACAAGGAGGACCTCAAGCTGCATACGCGGGACACCACCGAGCAGGAAATCGCCTACATAGCTTCTCGGGCTGAGGAGGCCGCCGCAGCCGCGGCGGCAGGAGTCTTCGGGTTTTCGCCGGAGGAGGCGGAGGCCGAGGAGGCGTCCACCCAGGCGGAAGAGGCGGAGATCCGCCGGTTGCTGAACCTCCCACCCGACGCGCTCGCCGGGGTCCCCTCGTTGAGGCACTCCGGGATCCATGGGATCGCGACGGAGGCCGCGGCAAGGGAGGGCACCGCCGGAGGAAGCAGAGGCGCCGCGAGGGGCGGAGGCGCCAAGGGGAAGAGGGCCGCAGCGCTGGATGCTGGGCCCAGCGAGCCGGCCGGGGCAGAGGAGGAGGAGGAGGAGGAGGCCGAAGACTCCGGCGGATCTACGGAGTTATACGCCGACGACCTCTCCTCGTCAGAGAGCTCCCCGCCCCCGGCAAGCCCGAAGGAGTCCCCGGCAAAGCGCCTCCGCAAGGCGGCGACGGGGGAAAGGGCACAGGCGCCCCGGCAACAGCCACCTCGGCGGGCGGCTCCCCGGGGGAGTCAAGCCGCGCCAAGGCCGTCCGGCGCACCAGCCGCAGCAGAGGCGGCCCGTGCGCGGACCACGACGGAGGCGCCCCGCAAGCCGGCAGCGAGCCGGCAGGGGTCTTCTCGGAGCGGAGCAGCGGCTCCGCCCGCCCCCCGGGCGCCGGCAGCCACAGGGGCTGGGTCTTCGCAGCCCCCAGCCCCGGTGAGCACCAAACGCGCGAGGGAGTCTTCGCCTCCCGCTCCTCGCGTCGACGCGCCCACGGTGGAGTATGACTTCTCCGCCCTGAGCGAGGACGACGAGGAAGACCAGGAGTAAGGATCCGTGATTCTTCATCTTCTTAATTCTTGTCTTGAGCTTCTGTTGATGCTAACTCTGTCTTCTGTTCTGGTTTCAGGACCCTGGCCCATCGCGCCGCGAAGAAGGCCAAGGCGCCCGAGGCCGAAGTCGCGGAGGACTCGGCAGCGGCGGCAACAGAGGGCGCGCCGGAGCCGAGCCTGCCGGACTCTGGTACTGCTCCGATGAGCAGCCCCCAGCGCAGCCCGCAGCGCAGCCCCCAGCGTAAGTCTGGGGTTCTTTCTTTTTGCTTGTCGGGGTACGTCTGAGGCTTTTGACTTTTATCATCTTATCTTGACATCTCTTGTCTTGTTCCGCGCAGAGGAGGAGCCGCAGCGGGAAGAGCGCCCGGAGACCACCGCCGAGGAGCTGCAGGCACCGCCATCCCCGCCAAGGCAGGACTCTCCGGCAAGGGAGAGTGCTCCGTCAAGGGCGGGTACTCCGCCAAGGCAGAGTACCCCGCCAAGGACGAGCAACCCGGCAAGGGCGGCCACCCCGCCAAGGCCAAGTTCCCCGGCGAGGGCGACTACTCCGACGAGGCCGAGCTCCCCGGCGAGGGAGCCCGCCGCTGAGGACGCCCGCCAAGGTAACCTTTGTAACTTGTCTTCTTGGCTTGTCTCTTTTTTGGATATTTGCTTGGGTCTTAAAATTTCTTTGTCTTCTTCTTCTTCCTAGATCTTCCTCCTCCTGTGCCTATGGAGACGGAGGTAATCATCCTCGAGGAGGAGGACGCGCAGGGCGGCGGCGGCGACGCTCCAGTCGTCGAGGAGGTGGGCGAGGCCGCCGAGCCGGCCGCGCAAGAGACTGCTCCGGCTGCGGATGCAGCGGCCGGGGAGGGGGACGGTGGCCGCACCGCCGACCCGGAGGTGGCGGGAGCATCGGATGCTGCGCCGGCCACCGGTCCCTCCGCCGGCGAGGAGCAAAGGTTCTATCTCGAGGCCCCCAATGGCGTCTTCATCCAGATGCCGTGGGGGTCTTCGTCGCGAGCTCCTGCGGAGGGCGAGGCGTTCGACGGAGAGGTCCTCGCCTCCGCAGGCCTGAAGATCGTTCAGGCGCCCGGTGGAGGTGAGGGGCCCGAGGAGGAGCGATTGCTTCATCAGCTCCTGGCCCTTTATCGGGCCAGGCAAGCAAAGCTCGCTTCTCGGGAGGCTCTTGCCGCCAAGGCTGCGGCAGAGATGGAGAAGCGTGCGGCGGAGCTCAGCGCCGCCAACCAGGCTGCTCTCCGCCAGGTGGCGGAGGAGCGAGAGCGTCTCGCCGGCGAGTACCAAGAGTGGGTACTTGAGAGGGCCGAAGCCGATGAACAGCAGCGCCTCGCCGGGGTGGAGATGTCCCGGCGAGAGGGAGAGCTCGCGCAGCGGAAGGTGGAGCTGGATTCTCATGAAGAAGACCTTGCCGCTCGCGAGGCTGCCCTTGGCGGGGAGCTGAAGGAGGCGAAAGCCGCCGCGGTTGCCGCGGAGGACGCCAAGAAGGAGCTCGCCGCCAAGGTTGAACAACTGGAGAAGGCGATGAAGGTGAGCGCCGAGAAGGTTGCCGCGCTCATCCTGGAGCGCGAGAAGGATGCTCACACAAACTCAGAGCTCCAGGTGAGTTTGTCCCAGAGGGGTGACGAGTTGAAGGCCGCCAAGGATTCCATCGAAGACTTGGAGCTGAAGGTCACCACCCTGAAGGAATCGCTTGATGCTGCCCGGGCCCAGGAGACCAAGCTGAAGGATGAGCTCCGCAAGGAGCGAACCTTGGTGGAGAGCGTCAACAAGGCCTCCGAGCTCTTCCGGCAGACTATCGAGGTGTGGACCGAAGAGCTGGTTTCTTCTGCGTCCAACATTGACCAGGAGTTGCTTGCTTTGAAGGTTGAACATCTTATCTATTCGCCGGATCCGGACCTCCCGCACAGCGCCAAGCTCAGCCTCTTCTTCAGAGGCGTCGCTCCGGCTCTTGCAGGTCTCCGGAACCGCATCCCCGCGCAGCTGGCCGAGGAGTCGCGCCGTCTCTGCGCGGGAACTCTGGAGCGGGTGTTGACGAAGATCGTGTACCGCAACCCGGGGATCAACCTGACGAACGTTCTTCGCACCCTGCCGGCAGATGCAGACACGGAGGCCCTGAAGGAGCAGGTCGGCCACATCATCGCCAAGGTGGCAAAGCTTGGCAGGAAGGAAGGCGACCGCGTAGACTAGGGCTCCATTTATCTTTATCTTTTTGTTGCTGCACATTATGTTATGAACTCATTAGTCCATTGCGACAAGTTATCCTTGTAAGATATTTGCTTTACTTCAATCAATCGGTGCAATGTTATCTTCCTTGTTCCAATCTTTGACTTTGTATGTTTTTCGCCCTACGCTCCCGGGGAGCTTGCCGGCAAGGGGCCCTTGCCGCGAGCGCTGAGTGTTGGACTCCGAGCAGCCTGCTGGCCAAGGTCCTTGCCGGCAAGCAACCTTGCCGCAGCTGGTCGCAACGCACTTAGCTTGCTGAGCGTACTCGGAAACGAGGCAAGGGCGCGACACTTGTCGCAGCTCACTTAAATCGTTGAGTGGACTCGAAAACAAGATAAGGGTGCGGCAAGCTACGGGTAGGTTCCTCCGCGCACAGGTTTTCCATACAAAGTGTGATCGTTCAAGGAAGACAACCAAAATTTAAAATTTGAACTGGTCAAATTCTAACAACTTATCTTTCATATGCTGCTTGCTCATGTTGCTTGCTTTCCGGTAAGGCTCTTCTTACTTGAACAGCACTTAGTTCCTCCTCCATCTCCTTCCCCCCCGGCAAACTTGTGCGCGAGGAACGTTCCTTCTGCTTAAGAGAAAAGGAAAGAGAGAGAGAAACAAGCATATTGCCTTTCGGCGTAATAGTGTTTACTGTATGTCTGAGTGTTGCATCAAATGCCAAAGAGAACATGCAAACAGCCAAGAGAAGCATGCAAAAGGCAAACGATGCGAAAAACACGAAAACTTTACTGACGCACGGGGTCTGCGCCCGGCTTTGTACAAAGGGTTACATGCAACAGCGGCAAGGCTTGTACAAAAGGTGGTTGCCGGAGCGGATCACGGCAACCGCGCCTTAGGGGTGAAACTTGCGAAGATGCTCTATGTTCCAGGAGTTGCTCACCGGTAAGCCTTCTTCGGTCTCGAGGCGGACAGCGCCGGGCCTCGTAACTCGTCTCACCCGATAAGGGCCTTCCCACTTCGGCGTCAACTTGTTGGAATTCTTGGCGGACTGAACACGCCGAAGAACAAGGTCGCCTTCCTCGAGACTCCTGGCCTTGACTTTGCGGCTATGGTAGCGGCGCAAAGCTTGCTGGTATCGAGCAGCTCGTACAGCAGCCTGGAGACGTCCCTCCTCAAGGAGCAATGCGTCATCTTGCCGCAGTTGCTCTTGCTCGAGCTCATCATAAGCGAGTACTCGAGGAGATCCGTATACGAGTTCCGTGGGGAGAACTGCCTCTGCTCCATAGACTAGAGCAAAAGGTGTCTGCCCGGTGGCTCGACTCGGTGTCGTTCTGATTGACCAAAGAGCCGCCGGGAGCTCCTCTATCCAATTCTTTCCGCACTTGCGCAGCCTGTCAAAGGTTCTTGTCTTGAGTCCGCGCAGCACTTCAGCATTTGCCCTCTCCGCTTGACCGTTGCTCCTCGGGTGAGCAACAGAAGCGAAACAGACCTTGGCGCCAAGGTCTTGGACGTACTGCATGAAGGTGCGACTAGTGAATTGCGTACCGTTGTCGGTGATGATCCTGTTCGGGATCCCGAAACGGCAAACAATCGACCTGAAGAACCTGACTGCTGACTGTGCTGTCACCTTCCTCACCGGCTCTACTTCTGGCCACTTTGTGAACTTGTCGATTGCAACGTACAAGTACTCAAAGCCCCCGACAGCGCGAGGGAAAGGGCCGAGGATATCGAGCCCCCAGACCGAGAAGGGCCATGACAAAGGGATTGTTTGGAGAGCTTGAGCTGGCTGATGGATTTGCTTTGCATGGAACTGGCACGCTTCACACTTGGTTACTAGTGCAGTTGCATCTTGGAGGGCTTCTTGCCAAAAGAACCCTTGCCGGAAAGCTTTCCCGGCAAGTGCCCTTGCGCCAATGTGGTGGCCGCATATGCCTCCGTGTATTTCCGCCAACAGCTTCTGTCCATCTTCTCTGGAGATGCATTTCAACCTGACACCGTTGAGTCTTCTTCTGTACAGCTCGTTATCCACAAACTGATACATACTTGACTGCCTGGTTATCTTCTCTATCTCTTGAGGGTCGTCGGGAAGTTCTCCAGTTTGCAGAAAACGGACGATCTGCTGTGCCCATGCCGGAGCCCGGGGCTCGACGGCAAGGACTAAAGGCTCGAGGGCCGCTGCGGGAACCCCAGCTTCTACGGCAAAGACCTCTGGTCCTGTCGGAGCTGACGGTCCCCCGGCAAGCTCGCCGGGGCGAGGCTTGTCGGGAACACTTGCTTCAACTGCACAAGCCCGAGGGCTTGCAGGAGCAAACTGTTCCTCAGCGTTGTCGTTGATCCTGGGAACTTTGGCGGCGGGTTCAGGAAGATCCGCCGGTAAGTAGTCGCCGGAGACCAACTTTCTCTTCTTGGACTGCCCAATTGATGGTGTAACTGATGGTTGAGTCAGCTTGAGCAAAAAGGTCCCTGGTTCCACAGGTAACTTCATTGCGGCGCACTTTGAAAGGCCATCTGCAATCTCATTTTGAGCTCTTGGGACGTGCTCCATCTGCAGACCTTCAAAGTGCTCTTCAAGCTTTCTCACTTCATCGACATATGCTTCCATCAAAGGACTCTGATAGCTTTTGTTAACTTGTCGGACCACCAACTGAGAATCTCCCCGCACAATCAGCTTTCTGATCCCAAGTTCGGCCGCAATCCTGAGGCCGGCAAGCAAGCCTTCATATTCTGCAGTGTTGTTTGTCGCTTGCTCCCTGGGGAAGTGCATCTGGATAACATATTTGAGGTGCTCTCCGGTGGGCGCGATGAGTACCACGCCGGCACCGGCGCCTTGCAGCGAGAAGGCACCGTCAAAATACATTATCCATTCACTTGTCGCTTCTTGCACGGGTACGCTCGTTTCTTGAACTTCTTCTTCTGGCGTTGGGGTCCACTCAGCGATGAATTCTGCCAAAGCTCGGCTCTGTATAGTTGAAGTACTTTCAAACTTGAGTCCAAAGCTTGACAGCTCCAGTGCCCACTCGACGATCCTGCCTGTTGCCTCTGGATTGTGCAATATCCTCTTCAACGGAAAGCGAGTGACCACCGTTATCTCATGGGCTTGGAAGTAGTGGCGCAGCTTTCTTGAAGCCATGAGGAGGCCGAAAAGCAATTTTTGCACACCAGAGTACCTTGATCTAGCTCCCTGGAGAAGGGAACTTACAAAATACACTGGGCGCTGCACCATCTTCTTCCGCACCTCTCCTTGTTCCTGCGCAGAGTCTTCCTTGTCAGGGCCATAGCTTGTCGGGACAGCCCCCTGCTTGTCGCTAGATTCGCTTGCCGGTGATGCTGACTCCTCGTCGGACTCCCTCTCCGCTACCAACGCAGCACTAACCACTTGGTTGGTTGCCGCTAAGTATAGCAACAACTTTTCCTGTGGTTTAGGTGCGACAAGTATAGGAGTGGAGGACAGGTACCGTTTCAAATCCTGCAACGCCGCCTCCGCTTCCGGAGTCCACTTCATGGGACCTGCCTTTTTCAAGATTTTGAAGAAAGGTAGGGCGCGTTCTGCGGATTTTGAAATGAACCTACTGAGGGCAGCAACGCAACCTGCAAGCCTTCTGACATCCTTGACGCGCTTTGGAGCTTCTATCTGCTCGATGGCTTTGATCTTGTCGGGGTTGGCTTCAATCCCCCTCTGTGATATAAAGAAACCGAGAAGCTTGCCGGAGGGAACTCCAAAGACGCACTTCTCGGGGTTCAGCTTGAGTTGTATCCTGCGCAGGTTCTGAAACGTTTCTTCCAAGTCTTGAATCAGTGTTTCTTTGCTCTTGCTCTTCACCACGATATCATCCATGTAGGCTTCTACATTCCTGTGGATCTGTGGCTCAAAAGCAGTGTACACTACCCTTGCAAAAGTTGAGCCTGCATTCTTCAGTCCAAATGGCATGCGGATAAAGCAATAGGTGCCACATGGAGTGATAAATGCAGTCTTCTCTTCATCTTCCTTAGCCATGAAAATCTGGTGATAGCCTGAGTATGCATCAAGAAAACAGAGTAGCTCACATCCGGCAGTGGAGTCAACGATCTGGTCAATGCGCGGCAAAGGGAAAGGATCCTTGGGACATGCTTTATTGACATCAGTGAAGTCTATACACAGTCTCCACTTCCCGTTGGCCTTGCGCACGACGACTGGGTTTGCCAACCACGTCGGATGGATCACACCTCTAACTAGGCCTGCTGCCTCTAGTTTCTTGATCTCCTCGTTGATGAACTCTTGGCGCTCCACGGCTTGCTTCCTCACTTTTTGCTTGATGGGCCGCGCATGAGGGCAGACAGCAAGCTTGTGCTCAATCACCTTCCTGGGAACACCGGGGATGTCAGATGGTTGCCAAGCAAACACATCGACATTCGCCCGCAGGAAGGCGACGAGCGCGCTTTCCTATTTGCCGTCAAGGGTGGCACTGATGGTGAAGGTACCACCAGTGCCATCCTCCTTTGCGGACACCTTCTTGGTTGCCGGAGGAGCAGCCATTCCTTTCTTGCTCTTGCCGGTGGAGCTCGATGGAACGTCCTCGACGGCGGCGCAGCACCCCGAAGAGGTGCGGTTGCCGGAGTGGGTCCCAGAGCACTTGCCGGACTTGGTCTTCATCTTCTTCCCCCCGGGAGCTTCAGCGGCAAGAGTATCCTTCTCGGCCGCAGCTGCCGCATCCCGGTAAATCTTGTCGGCGCAAATAAGCGCATCTTTCTTGTCGCTGTGGACAGTGATGACGCTTATCGGCCCCGGCATCTTCAGCACGTTGTAGGCATAGTGGGAAGCTGCCATGAACTTGGCGAGGGCGGGACGGCCGAGTATCCCATTGTAGGGCAATGGAATATCAGCAACGTCAAAGGTGATGCGCTCAGTCCTGAAGTTGAGCTCCCCGCCAAAGGTCACCGGCAGAGTAATCTTTCCCTTGGGCTTGCTCCTTCCCGGGTTGATTCCTTGGAACGAACCGGTCTCTTCGAGCTCGCCGTCTTGAATCTGGAGTTTCTTGATCACAGCAGAGGAGATCAAGTTTAGCCCGGCCCCGCCGTCAACCAACATTTTGGTGACCTTGAGGTTGCGGACGGTGGGGGAAACCAGCATCGGCAAGCACCCGACCGCCGTGGTGCGGTCAGGGTGATCCTCAAGGTCAAAAATGATGGGCGTGCTGGACCATTTGAGGAGCCTGCGCGACTCCACGGGCGGCTCCGCTGCATTCACCTCACGCACCCACTGTTTCAGCTGGCGGTGGGAGGTGTGCAGAGAGGCGCCACCGTCGACGCACAGGACCTCCGTGGCCTTCTGGAACTCCTGCTCGCTGTTCTCGTCGTCCTCCATGTCTTCATCGTCGTCTTCGTCGTTGTCGCGGCCCCGGGGAGGTCGATCTCCTTGCCGCTGCTTGGCCTTGCCGCGGCGTCCTCCCCGGCCATTGAATGGCCGCTTCTTGCTGGGCTCTTCCCCGCCACCTTGGGCCTTCTCCTTGTCGCGCCTCTCGTACTCAGCTTTTTGCTGCTCGACGAGGTACTCGACGCGCTTGCAGTTGGAGAGGTCGTGACCCTTGGTACGGTGAATCTTACAGTATTGCTTGTCGGAGCTACCCGGCTTGTCGGCCGCCGCCGCAGGGGCAGGCTCCTTGCCGGAGCCGCCAGCCTGCGCTTGCTTGGCGGGGGCCTCCTTGCCGGACTTCTCGACGGCAAGCACTTCCTTCTTGCCCTTCTTCCTGTTGTTCCGCCGCCGGCTCTTCTTTGCCGGGGCGGCGTCGTCGCTGTCGCTTCCCCCTGCGCCAGCATCCTCCCCGGGGAGTTTCCTCCCCTCTTCTGCACGGGCGCACTTGTCGGCAAGAGCGTAGAGCTCGCTGACGTCCCTGATCTTGGTCATCGCCATCTCCTCACGCATGCGGCGGTTACGCACGTTCTGGTGGAACGCGCTGATAACCGCAGCAGGGTGAACATCGGGGATGTTGTGCTGCACCCGGCTGAAACGTTGGATATACTTGCGCAGGGGTTCGCCTTCCTTCTGGGCCAAAATGTGGAGATCGCTCTCCTGACCATGGGGTTTGTGGCCGCCGGTGAAGGCGCCAACAAACTGATGGCAGAGGTCGGCCCAAGAAGAGATAGAGCCTTCCGGCAAGTGCATGAGCCACGAACGGACGTTCGGCTTCAGCACGAGCGGGAAGTAGTTGGCTAGGATCTTCTCGTCGCGCCCCCCGGCAGCTTGCACTGCTATGGTGTAGACGCTGAGAAACTCCGAGGGGTGCGTCTTGCCGTCGTACTTCTCCGGTACGTCGGGCTTAAAGTTCTTCATGCTGGGCCACTGGACGCGCCGCAGCTCGCGGGTGAACGCAGGGCAGCCTGCCGCGTACGGCAAGTCGCCTGGTTCACCGGGCGCGGGTACGTCGACAGCGTTCCCAGCTCTCTTGTCGGATTGTCGCCGAGCTTCTCGGCGGCGCTCGATCGTGGTCCGAGCGTCTTCATCTCGCCGGTCGTCGAGGACTTGGCGCTGGTCCCGACGGGCCCGCGGGTCCGACGAGGCTGTGGAGCCGTCGTCGGGGTTGTTCCGGCGGGGCGGCGTCTTCTGCTTCTGCGGCGGGGAGTGCACGCTTGTCGCACCCCCGGCAGTCTTGTCGCCGATAGCCTTCGTCTTCTCGGCCTGCCGCGGCCGCGAGGCCGACGGCTGCTGCGGAGAGTCGTTGTTGGCGAAGTCTATCAGGCTCCGGATAGTGGCCCTCCATTCCTCGGCCTTGTCGGCCGCTGGAGGAAAATCGAGGAGCAGCTGCGCCCTTGCGAGCGCTTCTGCCGGGGTAGTGGGGAACGCGGGCGAGCGGTGCGAGGAACGGGATACGCTCGGACTTCTAACGACGTTAGAAGGAGCGGGGTCCCGCGCCGGCGCCTTCGCTTTGCTTGTGCCCGGACGGGGGTCCGGGGCGTCCCGCGAACCTCCAGTATGGCCTTGTCCCAGCAAGCGGATACCACCTCCCGTGGCATGGCGCTGCGGGGTCGTCGTATGTTGCGATGGACGTGGCGCGTCCACGGAGACCGAGGTCCGGTCGTCCGTCCTGTTCTTGGATCTGGTGGCACCGTGAGTGTCCTCGCCGGCAACCACCCTTCCGACGGCGTCTCCCCCGCCCACCGTTGGCTCTGGTGGCGGCGGGTGAGACGCGGACGGGCCTCCGACCTCCGAAGGCTTCTTCTTCGGGGCCATGGAGTTGTCGCTGATGAAGTTGCTGATGAAGCTGGAGAGGTTGGTGAAGATTGCGCCCGCGCGAACGCCGGATCAGGTTCGCACAACCTCGACGCCCCCTACCTGGCGCGCCAAAGATGTCGGGGGAAACTGTCCACCACGAACACCTATGGGACCGGAGCCCCTTGTCTGTGCGGTACGAGGGCGGAGGGAGCACGAAGAGCAGATCGAGGCAGACGCGCGAGCAGTTTTACCCAGGTTCGGGCCGCACGGATGCGTAAAACCCTACTCCTGCTTGGTTGTGTATTGAGTTGAGCGCTCGGGAGCTTGAAGAAGCAGCTACACCGTGCGTGAGAGTAATCTAGGTTTCGAACCCCCTCCACGTTGTGCATGGGCCTCCTTTTATAGTGCAAGGGGTCACCGACAGGTGTCAACGTAGGAGAAAGGGGTAAAAATGTAAAAGAGGTGGTAGTTGTAACAGTGCGGGAACAGTGGATCTACAGTACAGAACAGTGGTCTATACCTACTTTAACAGTGGGGGACAAGGGCATTTAATGCCCGTCGCCGTCGACCCCAAAAGCTCCCGCCTTAGCGTCTCCGTCTGCCACGGCGACGGATTTATCGCCGTGGTGTGCCACCGTGTACCCCAGGCTGCACAGCCATCCGCCACGCGTCCCTGGTTAGACCTCAGGGCGACGCGTGGGCCGATGAGCTAGAGCGCGGGCACACAGCGTGGCCTTCCCGGCAAGCGCCTTGCCGGGGCCTTGATCTTGCCGGGCCCGGGAACTTGCCGCTCCCCGGGCCCCTTGCCGGGGCGCGCATAGCGCCGAGGCAACGCCTTCCTATCTTCCTGGCAAGCTCCTCTTGCCAGGGTCTTGTGTTAATGGAACAGCCTTGAGCCTGGTACGGCCTTCCCGGCAAGCTCCTCTTGCCGGGGTCTCGATCTTCTGTTTTGTATACTTTGTTTTTGAATGGTTTAATAGGAGGCAGGAAGGTCTCCGGCGAGCACGCAGTAAACCTTGCCGCGGGAAGCTGCAACTGCCCGTGCACAAGTTGGGGTACTGGGGCCCCCCTACCTTAGTACACCGACATTGTGTCCTTGTCGCCACGTGTCCCGAACTAGTGTTTTCCTGTAGCATTGTTGTCAGGCGTGTTCTCGAGGCTGTACTTGACCATAACAATTTCCTGGTTGTGTCTTCGATTACGAAGGGTGTGGTTCTTGTAAAGCTTCCCAACAAATCTGATGCGGCCTATCTTCATCATCATGTTTATGAGTGGAAAGACCACTCTATTAGGTTCTCCAAGGTTGTTGAGATGGTGATGGTTCATGTAGACATGTCTCACGAAGTCCATGGCCTAGTCAGTTATGTGGGGTTCATCCCGTAGGTCGGTGGCAAGAAATAGTCTGCATAGTTTAATTAGTGCAACTTTTCTTGTCTGTAGTAAGTACTATTGTTCAGTACTTGATTTGTGTTTGTGAACCCTGTATTGTTTATTAGTACTGCCGCTTTTGGTGTGTGGTCAGTCCTGAGAACGGTCTATGTTAATGTCTATCCACTCAATTCAGTCTGTATATTTTGAATTATCCAGATCATCTTTTTTGTGAGGACGGTTTATCAATTATGGTTACACTCCAATATCTGTATGCATTGCAGGTTTATCGCACCCACCAGGATTTCCAGTCCCATGGATGTTTGGTCCATGCGATTTGTCACGACCTTTGGACTGTCCTGCTTGTGGGAGTAGGCAGGGCCCCTACATGCCACCCGTAGTTGGATGATCAATCTTCTGTTTAGTACTTCAACATAGTGATTTCCTTGTAAGGATTCACTTGTGTCACATCAAGTAAATCTTATTGATTTACTGTCTAAATCTTATTGATTTAATGTCATGTTTTTTTCTTTTCCTGCAATTTTACGATGTAGGTTTGGCCATGTGACATTCATCATAGAATAAACCGTTTGGTTTGCTCTACGATGGCTATTTTGCAGGTTTCACTTCTTATGTCGTGTCAGTAATGAAGGCACTGTCCATCACTTATATTACTAGAAAAAATGGATTAGTCTGCTGTGTGAGTACAAGCTGAATCCCTACGATGAACTGCAGTTTGGTTTAACAAAAACGCCACAATTAGTCCTTCTCTCGTTTAAAAGAAATGAAGAAAAAAACTGGATCACGGTCACAAATCCTAGTCAAGTTAGAAAGCTGATCATAGAAGACCAGACACGATCGCCGCTGTCTCGCACATCGGTACCACCTTCAGCAATGGATAGAGCACGGGCAGTTGCTCTAGCACTGACAGCGGCAGCAGCTCAGTCTGATCCAGCTGAGGATTGGGCATTGACCGCGTCAACGGATCAGGCTGATCTACCGGAGGATCTGGCATCGACACCGGCACCTGCTCCGACACCGGCACCAGCTCTACAAGGAGCACCATCTCCGGCAGCAGCAGCGGCTTCGGCACCTGCACCAACACTTGCACTTGCATCTGCTCCGGCCGGTGCAGCGGCAAGAGACTGGGCTGCAGTTCGCACTTCATATACCAAAGTCCTTACAAAAACCGACATGTCCACCTTTTTGGTAAGCATTGGCCGCCCAAGTGTTTCGTTCTTTTTTCTTTCCATGTTGTTTCACATGATTCACTGTGTTGACCTAATTGTTTGGGTATGTCTTCTTGTTTGCAAACAGAGAATTCCTAGAGCAACGAGGGAGTCGTTCAACAATCCGGGCGACAGCGTCCAAGTTTCTCTTACCATCGCAGCCTTGGTGTGAATGAACCTGCTCAATATATCGTAAGTACAAAGGATGGTCGCATGATTATTGATGCTAAAGGATGGTCAAGGTTCAAATCTAAATCATATCTTGCGGTAGGGGATGATCTCAAAATCGAATTTTCTCGGCAAGGAGAGCTGGTCCAAATCAATTTTGAAATTCTTCAGTAGCAGCACGCAACTGCCGAACTAATCTATCCTACGAGAGATTTTGATGTAATAATATGGCATGGTGAAACAAGTGTCCTGTGTGTATAAGTAATACGACAGTATTATTTATCACATGGTATATCGTTGATAGAATTGCAACTCTCATTGCTGGTTAGGAACTGTCGTTTGATTTCATTCCAACAACTGCGGTGCTTTATTCAATTTTGTGTATTCGCCTTGCGACAACATCTAAAACCAGCGCCGTACCGATCGCTTGCAATATGAAAAGCGCCGAGGTAGAACACATGGCCCCCCAAACATGCAGGGTGGGCCTGCGGCCCAAGTCCAGAATAGTGAGCCTGTTTGAGTATTATATTCTCAACTGAACCCCCATAATTGTCTAAAAAAAAGCAGAACCCCCATAATGCCCGTGCGTTGCACGTAACATCAAGATGCATTTGTATGAGTATTTTATCTTGTGAGAGAAAAGGATGAACGAGGGAAGGCCTTATTTGCAAATGTGGAGAGGTGTGTGGGTACCTTTTTGCAAAATTGCCATAGTTTCCTTCCTATCCGTCAGATATAATTTTGTATGTATAAAGTTATGATATAAAAGATTTGTATATTTCTTTACAGAGGGAGTATCTCTTTGTCACAAATATATTTTTGTGTAACTAGTTACTCCTGTCTTTCTACTCCCTTTCGCGGATATGTGGGGCATCCAGCAACGGGGTCCACGTGCCATATGCACAAATTAGAGTGCACAACTGCACGGTAGACACACCCCGGTCGTAGCGCCACAGTAATGCCCAATGAGCCGTCAAATCACAAACCCCCCTTTCCAGCTGCACTCATTGAAGAGGTCCAACTGTGTCGAGAAACTTATGGTACGAGCTGTTTTCTATTATTTATGTTGTTCATAAACTATTGCTTATACACAGTTTTACAGCTGTGATCTTCTTGAAACATAAATTGCCCAGTTCCATTGTTCCTATACAGATGCTTGACCCTGGTTGGGCCAGACTTGCGCTTGGTCACAACATGATGTTTATGTCGACCTACTCCATTCCCCTTGGAGGTGAAAAGATACTTATTCATGGGTGGTCTCAAATAATGAAGGCCCGTCTATCTTGGAGAATAGGACATAAGATTATGTTCCTGCTTTTCCATGGCTCTAAAGCGTATATCCTGTTTATTGACCACATTGCGAGATGAAGCCGCTTTCAGAAGGTTGTGGATGTGCGGGGTGGCGCCCGGGCCTTGTCCTGGGGCTTGGCGGCCTCACCCTTGGTTAACTGTAGGCAAAGTAGCACTGTTCGAGGCGTGCTTTGTATGGTTGAACCTGTATAAGTACTTATATTGCTTTCAGCTATGGTTGTTACGTGTCCCTGCTGGTTTCAGTTAAGGTTGTTAAGTACTCCTGCTGCTTTTACAGTATGTCATGTTTCTTCAGTCCTGTCTTCCTCCAGCCGCCAAAACCAAACCAGCGCCGGCGGGGCCGCCTGCTTCCACCTCCCACGGCTGGCTGCACCTCAGCGCACGCATCGCCGCCCCACCGTCTCCTAAATCGTTAACGCCGACGTCCGAGGCCTCACCGTCGTCCTCCGCGCGCTTTGGTGCGCTCGCCGTGACACTGCCCTCTCGCGTTGTCAACATGGTCAACAAACAACAGGAATCGGCAGAAGTACGTGAAGAGGATGACAGTACGGGCCCACCATGTCAGCGTATGGAAAAATAAAATGCATCCTCCTAGTGTTTTCCTGACATCTGGGACCCACAACATTGTGAGCGACAAGAGAACAGCACAAGATCGGCTGACACCTGGGACGTAGCTGCTCGAACAATATTTTTTTGTTATTGTTGAGACGGAGCAGGGTTTGAACTGGGTTGTGGCCAGTCTAGCCCAGGCTTATATTTTATGTTCCCCATGTGACCAGCCCAGCTATTTTTTCTTTGTGAAAATGAGCCCAGTTTATTTTTTCTGAAGAATACCCAATCCAGGCTTATTTATTTTTGTACACCCTGATGGGCTGCAACTCTTTCAAGACGCCTGCAAATCTTGAAAGTAATATGAAATTGGATGTAAATATAAAAACAGATGCCAAATTGGCAATTACTTTATAATTTCTGATTTTTTTCACATTTTCAGATTCCTATTTCACTAGGCATTAACCTAATTTAAATATATCTTCAAAGTACTTTAAATCTGGCTCGACATTTCGGTATTAAAAATAGTTTGGAACCCACAGAAATATGCAAAATTGGCCCTGGCCAACCAAAAAAATCGGACTGCAATAAATTGCATAAGAAGTCGCAATGAGCTATATATAAATTATTAAAAGAAGAGGGAATGGTTTGACTTATGGGCCTATTAAGTTGACGCGTATGCAAGATTTTTTTAGTTATTATATACGTCAACAAACGATTCTAGCAGACATAACCGTTGGATGTCAATCCAATGGCCGTCGTGTTTCTTCAATCTCTAATCTTCTTGCTCCAGCCGCCAAATCCAGCACCAGCGGGACCGCATGCTCCCGCCTCCCATGCAGGCCTCACCGCCCCCTACTACTCCCACAACTGGCCAGGGCATCCCTATACTCACCCACACCCCCTGTTATTCTACGGCCACGACAACCTCACACCGCAGCCGAACCAGTGAACCCTCGTACTCCTCTCCGCGTGGGCATCCACTGCCGCGTCTTCCCCGGCTCCGCGTCGTCCCCTTCCTAGGCCTCGCCGTCATCCACCACCCTGGTGCTCTCGGCGCGGCGTGGTCAACATGGTCAAGGGATGACTTCTATCGGAAGAGTACTGTCGTGGAGAGGCTGACAGCTGGGTCCACGACAGCCGCAAGGAAGTGCCTCTTTATTACGTGGAAAATAACTATTCCTCCACCTGACAGCAGGGACCCACCGGACGGGCCACCGTATTTGGCAAAAAAAAATGTTTCCCCCTGACTACTGGGACCCACCAGCTACATCTTCGCACGCAAGGAAGTGCGTTCGGGCAAAAAAAACGATTCACCCCCCTGACTGCTGGGACCCACCAGCTACATCTTCGCACGCAAGGAAGTGCGTCCGGGCAAAAAAAAATGATTTGCCGCCCTGACTGCTGGGACCCACCAGCTACATCTTCGCACTTAAGGAAGTGCCTGACAGTCGGGACCCACCTGGTCAAAGCGTATGTAGCGTTGTCATTCTGGTCGCGAACGTGTACGTACATACTGGTCGATGTAGAGGCGCGCATGTGTCATAGTAGAGGCACGCACATAGCATGTACACGTACGTACAGCGGCAAGTGTGCAAGAAAAAAAATACGGCCATGTACGTACATACGGGCAGGGTCTCGAACACCTACTCGCGCATATGTACGGCCAGGGCTCGTGTACATGGCTGGGTCGGAACGGAGAAACAGCGTCGTCATCGTGTTCATGGGGAGCCAACCGGCTGGTACGAAATGGAATGCGTCGTCGTGTTCATCAGGAGGGCTTGGACGGAACAGCCGATGGAAACAAGGCCTGGCGTACCGCAGAATGGAGGAAACGGCCTTGTGTTCGACCAGCCACGTTCGAAACAGGATCTTGTTCATCGGGAGGGGTTTGGCATACCGCAAAACGGAGGAAACGGACCTCTTACGGTCCAAACAGGGGCCCTGTTGATCGGGAGGGGTGTGGCGTACCGCAAAACGGAGGAAACAGACTTGTATTGGAGCGCTACGGTCAAAACGGGGGTCCTGTTCATCAGGAGGGGTGTGGGGTACCGCAAAACGGAGGAAACGGACTTGTGTTGGAGTGCTACGGTCGAAACGGGGGTCCTGTTCATCGGGAGGGGTGTGACGTACCGCAAAACGGGACTCCACGGGGTACTGTTCATCACCACCGTCGACCCCCTCCAGCCTCCACGGGCTACTGTTCATCCACCGTCGACCTCCTCCAGCCTCCACCTGCGACTGTTCAACCTCCACCGCGCGCTAATCCACTGGCTACTGTTCAACCAGCCCTCTCCACGGGATCCTGTTCAACCACCCCTCCATGGGCTACTGTTCATCCAGCCCTCCACCGTCTACTGTTCATGCAGCCCTCCACGGAGTGGTCTGTTCATGCAGCCCTCCACGGGGTCCTGTTCATGCAGCCCCAACCGGCTCGATCGAACGGGGTCCTTTTCATGCAGAGGCAACACCACGGGATCCTGTTCAGCCACCCCCACCGGGAACTGTTCATCCAAACCCCCCAAGAACGCTCACTGTTAATATAGAGGCATCATCAATCGGCTTCAGTTAGCAACAGTAGCGAAGGAATCGCTCGATCGGGTTCAGTTAACAGCCATCGATCGATCGCTTGGGTTCAGTAACACGTAGCCTGCAGTGCAATCGCTTATGTTCAGTTAGAACCCAACACCTCGCTCGGGTTCAGTTAGAGCCCAATGCCTCGCACCCACGCGCATGCGTGTACGAGAGAAACGTGCATCGCTCGGCCCCGACCACCCATCATAACCGGGAACACCCCAATATTTTCCTCGCCCTCGCCTCTACCATGGTTTTTTCCGTCATGGATGGCCCAAAGAATGTCATCCAGCTGCGTCTCCGGCCCGCCCAGGACGAAAAGCCCATTTTCTGTCATGATTTTTTGTCATAGAAGTAGGACCCCACCACATCTATGATGATACCGTGTTTTGTCACAATTATTGTCATAGAAGTGTCATAAGTATGACAGAAAAAAGTTTCGTTTGGACCAAAATGTCATGGATGTGTCTTTTTTTTGTAGTGTCAGGGGGTCTTCAAGGGGGCCACAAGCCCTGGGGGCACGCCTCCCGGGCTTGTCGCCTCCTCGAGGACTCTCTGACTTGGACTCCAAGTCCCACGTGGGTCTTCTGGTCCAAGAAAAATCATCCCGAAAGTTTTATTCAGTTTGGACTCCGTTTGATATTCCTTTTCTGCGAAACTCAAAAACAAGGAAAAAACATAAATCGGCACTGGGCTCTAGGTTAATAAGCTAGTCCCAAAAATAATATAAAATACCATATTAATGCATATAAAAATTAAAAGTTGATAATATAATAACATGGAAAAAAAATTATAGATACATTGGAGACGTATCAAGCATCCCAAAGCTTAATTCCTGCTCGTCCTCGAGTAGGTAAATGATAAAAACAGAATTTTGGATATGGAATGCTACCCAACAAATTTAGCAATGTATTTCTTCTTTATTTGGCATGAATGTTCAGATGCATATGATTCAAAACAAAATTTTATCAATATCAAAACAATAATACTTCAAGCATACTAGATAGGAAATTATGAAACTTTAAAAATAACATGGCTAAAGAAAGTTATCCCTACAAACTCATATAGTCTTGTTATGCTCCCTCTTCTTGGAACAAAGTATAAATCATGCCCACCTCAGTGTATTCATACTTTTACATTCTCAAAAATTTTCAACTCTTCACGCAATACATGAGCGTGAGCCATGGACATAGCACTATGGGTGGAATAGAAGGTGGTAGTAGACAAAAGGAGGGAGAATGTCTCACATCAACTAGGAAAATTAATGGACTATGGAGATGTACATCAATTGATATCAATGTGAGTGAGTAGGGATTGCCATGCAACAGATGCACTAGAGCTATAAGTGTATGAATGCTCAAAATAAAACTAAATGGGTGTGCATCCAACTTGCTTGCTCATGAAGACCTAGGGCAATTTGAGGAAGCCCATCTTTGGAATATACAAACCAAGTTCTATAATGAAAATTTCCCACTAGTAATATATGAAAGTGGCAACATAGGAGACTCTCTATAATGAAGAACATGGTGGTACTTTGAAGCACAAGTCTGGAAAAAAGATAGTAACATTGCCCCATCTCTCTTTTTCTCTCATTTTTTTTTGTTTTTTTTTGTTTGAGCTTCTTTGGCCTGTTTTTTATATTTGGGATTCTTTGACCTCTTTTATTATTTTCAAAGTCTAGAGACTCATCCCAACTTGTGAGGGAATCATAGCTTCCATCATCCTTCCCTCACATGGGACAATGCTCTAATAATGATGATCATCACACTTTTATTTACTTACAACTCAAGAATTACAACTCGATACTAGAACAAAATATGACTCTATATGAATGCCTTTGGTGGTGTACCAGGATGTGCAATGATCTAGCGTAGCAATGACATAAAAAATGGACAAGCCATAAAAACATCATGCTAGCTATCTTACGATCATGCAAAGCAACATGACAATGATGACGCGTGTCATAATAAATGGAACGATGCAGTTACATTACAATATATCTCATAATGGCTATGGACATGCCATAATTGGTAGGTATGGTGGTTATTTTGAGGAAGGGTATAAGGTGGTTTATGCATCGACGAAAGTTATGCGGTACTAGAGCGGCTAGCAATGGTGGAAGGGTGAGAGTGCGTATAATCCATGGACTCAATATTAGTCAAACAGAACTCACATACTTATTGCAAAATAAATATTAGACCTCGAAGCAAAGTACTACTACGCATGCTCCTAGGGGAGAGGTTGGGAGGAGTTAACCATTGCGCGCCCCCGACTTTCACGCAAATATAGACAATCAAGAATAAATCACACTCCAACTTCATCACATAACTAGAAGACCATACGTGAATGCTATGGGAAGCACAAACCTTAACACAATTATTTATTTAAGCACACAATTCACTACTAGCATGACTCTAATATCACCATCTTAATATCTCAAAACAATTGAAAGGAACCATACTTCTCATAAATTCAATGCTCTTTATGGAGGTTTTTATTATATCCTCTTTGTATGCCTATCATATTAGTACTAAATTCATAACCCAAGCAAATTACCATGATGTTTAGAGACTCTCAAAATAATATAAGTGAAGCATGAGAGTTCATCAATTTCTTCAAAATAAACATCACCGCCATGCTAAAAAAGATATAAGTGAAGCACTAGAGCAACTACCTAGCTCAAAAGATATAAGTGAAGCACAAAGAGTATTCTAATAAATTCATGATTAATGCATGTCCCTCTCAAAAGGTGTGTACAACAAGGATGATTGTGGAAAACTAAATAGCAAAGGCTCAAATTATACAAGACGTTCCAAGCAAAACACATATCATGTGGTGAAGAAAAATATAGCCTCAACTAAATTTACCGATGGATTGAAGACGAAAGAGGGGATGCCATCCGGGGCATCCCAAAGCTTAGATGCTTGGTTGTCCTTGAATATTACCTTGGGGTTCCTTGGGAATCCCCAAGCTTAGGCTCTTGCCACTCCTTATCCCATAGTCTTGAAAACTTCACAACAAAAAACTCAACAAAAAACTCGTGAGATCCGTTAGTATAACAAAGCAAAGAACCACTTAAGGTACTGTTAAGAACTCATTCCAATTTCATATTAGTGTTATATCTAATGTATTATAACTTCTCCATGGTTCATACCCCCTGATACTACTCATAGATTCATCATAACTAGTGGGTGGGGCGCCACCTGGTGTCGCCTCTTGAGGTGAAATTGTGCGCACTAATCTAGTTGTCGTATTTGCTAATGTGTATGTATGACAGTAGGCTTAATTAAGATATAATACAAGCAGCCCAGATGTTACAACAACACAAATCTATTAAAGGTAGTGCACATGCAAATATGAGGGCCTCCTTAGAACCATGTTTGTTTTGTACATTAGGCTGATTGTGTTAGTGCTATGTTGGCCCTACACATTGGGCTGACTTGTTTGTTACTTCTATTAACTAATTTTTCATGTCCAGACCTGGTGAGACTGAACCATCATGATTAAAATCACATCTCTGTTGCTTTGTTAAAAAGTGCTCAGGGCAATCAGTGATTGGAATGTGGTCAGTAAAGCTTTCTTTCTGATGAAAGCTTGCTGATACTTCAGGAGCTTCAAGGTAAGTCGGAATACCTTGCCGAGTCGATTCTGGAGGTGTAACAGATTTTCCTTTGTTTAAATTCTGATGCTCAGATGCATAAATCTCTTTGCATTGGTCGTAGTTGATGTTGTAACCATCCTTCCAGTGAGCATTGAATAATGATATGACGGGATATATGAAGTTGAGGTCAAATAGCCTCTTTCATCACTAGTTGGAACCTGAGTGAAATATTGAGAACATGACAAGCTACATCTTCCATATGACTGCTTTACTGACAACCTAACTCCATTAGTTGGGCCTTGCTTCATGCACCCGGAAGACATGCTATTGTGTGCATAATCATCAGATAATGGATATGACTGATTCGACACAAACTAATCTTGGTAGCATCTAGCTTTATGAGAGAAAGGACTGCTTTAATGACAACCTAACTCCATCAGTTGGGCCTTGTGTCATGCACCCAGAAGACACACTATTGTGTGCATAATCATCAGATAATTGATATGACTGATTTGCCACAAACTAATCTTGGTAGCATCTAGCTGTGTGAGAGAAAGGAGCGTACACTTGAGTTGACATGCCATCTCGGAGATGTTCATGCAGATAACAACTTACTATCTTACATATAAATACATCATAAGATACTCTAGAATGCACCATGAGATGGATTCGGCACCTGACTGTCTATTTGCCATGGAAGCCATCCCAGAGCATTTCCCTACTGCTGGGGCCTAACATAAACGGAAGGAGCAAACAATAAGACATACGTCTTCATGTGTGCACAATTAAGGAAAGAAGGAAGAACTGGTATGTAGTGACCGTGGCGCACTGGTCATATGTGACTATATACTTTAGAATTGTTCAATTAAAAACATAATCAAACTAAAACCCTGCAAGCAGAAAATATGGTGTGTCAAGAGTTCAAGACAAAGAGCAAATTTGCGGCATTTAGGTGTCTAAACATCAGTTAATCATTACCCGATAAATGAAATGAATGATTATAACTTCAAACCATGCAAAAGAAAAACCCACCTTCTCCAATAAAAAAGTCTCTGAACAATTTCTTGAGATCTGATAGTCTGACGTATTTTCATAGCGTAGTGAGCGTCGGTAATGGAAATAAGATGCAAATTCAGTAGGATATTCATGACAGAGGACCTACAGGTAAGACAATACAAATAAGAAGATGCCTCAATGGTAGCAAGTTTTGTTTTGCTGATTTTCTCATATTTATGCTTTTGTTGCCAACTTTCAGACCTACCATGGAAGACTGACAGCAACACCAGCATGTGTTAGTACAGAGAATAGGCAGAGATGCCATAAAATTACGTGTGGTTATTGTCAACAACCTTCCTCTTAAGAAGTACATCAACACATTTCCAATAGATTGCATGCCATACTCCTGCTTTGTTCCGCGGAGAAGCAGAAAATCAAATTACAATATCTACACAGACAAATGCATGAAAGGTAAGACAAGTTTACAAGAAACCAATGACACTGCATGCCTTGGGAGTGGTATAGTTACAGAATAAATGATTGCACAACCAACAGTCAAGCAAATTTGGGCTACCCAGGAAGTAAGGCTTGGCTAGATCCCCAATGTTCATGGTGACATAATAATGCCTGCAGAAATCGTACGGAAATTTGTGAACCAGGCAAATCCTGAAAGAACTGTGAAAAAGCAGAGGACGCAAACTGAAAATAGTTCATTTGATCCCTATCTTAGGATCAATAAACAAAAAGATAGACAAAAAGCATTTCATGAGCGCAAAGTCAAAAAAAATCTTGGACTTTGTGACGGCTACTTCGACGGGATTAACATCAACACCCACAGAGCTACGTAGACGATCTATACATCCCGTGTTGCTATCTGCTAGCAGTTGCATCAGTTAGGGTAGAAATATTTTTGCTAGCGAACCAGATTTCAACCTTTATCCACTAGTTCCAATTATGAAGCCTCACATTTGCTAGCAGTTTCCCCCCGCAAAAACCTCCTTGGAAAAACTATCCAACGAATCCAGCACAAAGAACATCTCATTGGCGTTTATTTATTTGTCTATCTCCAAGCAATACATCCAAGGTACCATGCTATGCATCCATGACCTACTTGCAACTAATTTGGAATAAAGGAACCCTCAAGTACATGAACTAAACTGTCCTATGAACCTTTGGAACAAGATGTCTACATAAATGCAGGCCTCCAGCGATGGCTGAGTTGGGACGACAGAGGCGAAGCAGCGCTTGACGACAACAGCGGAGCGACGTCGGGCGCATTGCTCTTGCCGAGGAAGATGGTGACGGCACCGTGGAGCATCGCTAACCGCACTTGCCGTCGGCCTACTTCTTTTCTGATTACATCATCTCATTGTGAATCGAACAAAATGCAGAGCTGGTAGGAGAAGGATGCACCCCCTTCTCCTACCGGGGACAGAGCTGCGCTGGTGGAGGCGCTCCTATGCGCAGATCGCCAGTAACCAACCGAGTCGAGTGAATCAATCGTTCATTATTGAACTGGTATACTCAAGAAAAAAGTATTGTATGTAGAGAATGTTGTACCTCACCGATGAAAAGTTAATATGTCACTTAACTGATGAAAATTTAATATGCCACTTAACTGATGAAACGTCTGTTTGTTCTTCAGTTAAAATGCTATATATTTCTTCAGTTATATTCTTCTGGTATTTTTTTCTTACCATCCATTTGTTAGTTCACTGCATTTTTTTACAAGATGAAGCCAATTTCTATAATTTTAGTAGCTTTATGATCCATTGTAGTTCATATAATTGTTGTTTAGACTATTCAGATTTATAACGAACACATGAAATTGTTGTGTTGCCTCACCACTTCTCACACCCAAATCCTTTGATTCCTAGTACTGTACAAAGGCATCATCCATCTCCTATGACTGTTAAATCCTTCATCCTGGATCCATTCCCTATGCTAGAGTTCATACTACCAAATAAATCGCAGCACACATCAAGCCCTGAAATCATCTTAACAAAGCAACTAACCACAGAGACGGGACATCACATTTGAGAGCTAAAAGCTTACCTGAGAGGATCCTCCCTCCCTCGATTCGGGACACTGCTGCTAGTTGTCTCCTTTGTGGATGCGGCGAGCCGTGGTCGAGCGGGCGACGGCGCGGCGAAGAGAAATTAGGGCAGAGCAGAGCCGCAGGTAAGAGAGAAGAAGGACGGTTGATACATCTCCAACGTATCTACTTTTCCAAACACTTTTGCCCTTGTTTTCGACTCTAACTTGCATGATTTGAATGGAACTAACCTGGACTGACGCTGTTTTCAACAGAACTGCCATGATGTTATTTCTGTGCAGAAATAAAAATTCTTGGAATGACCTGAAATTCAACAGAGATTTATTTTGTAATATATAAAAAATATCTGCGGAAAGAACCAGACTAGGGGGCCGACACCCTGTCCACGAGGGTGGGGGGGCGCGCCCCCTACCTCGTGGGCCCCCTGTTGCTCCACCGACATCTCCCCCGACTCCATATATTCACTTCCCGGGAGAAAAAAATCAAAGAGAAGGAATTATCACGTTTTACGATACGGAGCCACCGCCAAGCCCTAATCTCTCTCGGGAGGGCTGATCTGGAGTCTGTTCGGGGCTCCGAAGAGGGGAGATCGTCGCAGTCGTCATAATCAACCTTCCTCCATCACCAATTTCATGATGCTCACCACCGTGCGTGAGTAATCCCATCGTAGGCTTGCTGTACGGTGATGGGTTGGATGAGATTTACCATGTAATCGAGTTAGTTTTTTTTAGGGTTTGATCCCTAGTATCCACTATGTTCTAAGATTGATGTTGCTATGACTTTGCTATGCTTAATGCTTGTCACTAGGGCCCGAGTGCCATGATTTCAGATCTGAACCTATTATCTTTTCATGAATATATGTGGGTTCTTGATCCTATCTTGCAAGTCAATAGTCACCTACTATGTGTTATGATCTGGCAACCCGAAGTGACAATAGTGGGGACCACTCCTGGTGATGACCGTAGTTTGAGGAGGTCATGTATTCACTATGTGTTAATGCTTTGGTCTGGTACTCTATTACAAGGAGGCCTTAATATCACTTAGTTTCCACTAGGACCCCGCTGCCACGGGAGGGTAGGACGAAAGATGTCATGCAAGTTCTTTCCCATAAGCACGTATGACTATATTCGGAATACATGCCTACATTACATTGATGAACTGGAGCTAGTTCTGTGTCACCCTATGTTATAACTATTACATGAGGAATCGCATCCGACATAATTATCCATCATTGATCCAATGCCTACAAGCTTTTCACATATTGCTTGTTGCTTCGTTACTTTTTCGCTGCCACTGTTACAATTGCTACAAAACTATTACCGTTACTTCCATACTACTTTGCTACTAAATACTTTGATGCAGATATTAAGTCTTCCAGGTGTGATTGAATTGACAACTCAACTGCCAATACTTGAGAGTATTCTTTGGCTCCCCTTGTGTCGAATCAATAAATTTGGGTTGAATACTTTACCCTTGATACGTCTCCAACGTATCTATAATTTTTGATTGTTCCATGCTATTATATTATCCTTCTAGGATGTCTTATGGGCTTTATTATACACTTTTATATGATTTTTGGGACTAACCTATTAACCCAGAGCCCAGTGCCAGTTTCTATTTTTCTCCTATTTTAGGGTTTTACAGAAAAGAAATATCAAACGGAGTCCAACTGACGAGCCAATTTTTTATGATTTTTTCTGGACCAAAAGAAGCTCCCGAAGCAAAAGAGTTGGGCTAGGAGAGCCACAGGCTGCCCTCGAGGGTGGAGGGCGCGCCCTGGAAAGGGGGGGGGGTGGTCCGTCCTATCTCTAGGATAGCCCAGAAGCCCCCCTGACATGTGCCCTTTGCCAAAAAATCCTATAAATACTGAAACCTTCGAAAATTAACCTAGATCGGGAGTTCCGCCGCTGAAAGCCTCTGTAGCCACCGAAAACCAATCTAGAGCCGTTCTGGCACCCTGCCGGAGGGGGGGAATCCCTCTTCGGTGGCTATCTTCATCATCCCGGCTCTCTCCATGACGAGGAGGGAGTAGTCCACCCTCGGGGCTGAGGGCATGTACCATTAGCTATGTGTTTGATCTCTCTCTCTCTCTCGTCTTCTTGAGATGGCATGATCTTGATGTATCGCGAGCTTTGCTATTCTAGTTGGATCTTATAATGCTTCTCCCCCTCTACTCTCTTGTAATGGATTGACTTTTCCCTTTGAAATTATCTTATCGGATTGAGTCTTTAAGGATTTGAGAACACTTGATGTATGTCTTGCATGTGTTTATCTGTGGTGATAATGGGATATCATGTGATCTACTTGATGTATGTTTTGGTGATAAACTTGCGGGTTCCGTGACCTTGGGAACCTATGCATAGGGGTTGGCACACGTTTTCGTCTTGACTTTCCGGTAGGAACTTTGGGGAACTCTTTGAAGTTCTATGTGTTGGTTGAATAGATGATTCTGAGATTGTGTGATGCATATCGTATAGTCATGCCCACGGATACTTGAAGTGACAATGGAGTATCTAGGTGACATTAGGGTTTTGATTGATTTGTGTCTTAAGGTGTTATTCTAGTACGAACTCTATGATAGATTGAACGTTACTACAGACTCTTGAAAAGATCGATCAGAAAGAATAGCTTTGAGGTGGTTTTGTACCCTACCATAATCTCTTCGTTTGTTCTCCGCTATTAGTGACTTTGGAGTGACTCTTTGTTGCATGTTGAGGGCTAGTAATATGATCCAATTATGTTATCCTTGTTGAGAAAACTTGCACTTGTGAAAGTATGAACCCTAGGCCTTGTCTACTATCATTGCAACACCGTTTATGCTCACATTTACCACTTGCTACCTTGCTGTTTTTATATTCTCAGTTTACAAAAACCTATATCTACCATCCATATTGCACTTGTATCACCATCTCTTCACCGAACTAGTGCACCTATACAATTTACCATTGTATTGGGTGTGTTGGGGACACAAGAGACTCTTTGTTATTTGGTTGCAGGGTTGTTTGAGAGAGACCATCTTCATCCTACGCCTCCCACGGATTGATAAACCTTAGGTCATCCACTTGAGGGAATTTTGCTATTGTCCTACAAACCTCTGCACTTGGAGGCCCAACAACGTCTACAAGAAGAAGGTTGTCTAGTAGACATCAAGCTCTTTTCTGGCGCCGTTGCCGGGGAGGCTAGTGCTTAAAGGTATATCTTTAGATCTTGCAATCTAATCTTTTAGTTTCTTGTTTTATCACTAGTTTAGTTTATAAAAGAAAACTACAAAAAATGGAATTAAGGTTACCTCATATGCTTCATATTTTTAATATCTTTTGTGAAAATGATGGGAAGGAAAATTGTGCTCAAGTACTTGAAGAATAATTACATAGAATGCTTGGCATAGAATATGTGCATGATGAGCATGATTTCAATGTTGTTAGTATGAATTCTTTGAACACCCATGATGCTAATGATATGCAAAGCCACAAGTTTGGGGAAGCTATGTTTGATGAAGATGATATGTTTAGTCCCCCAAGTCATGATGAGCAAATTTATTATGATGAAAGCATGCCTCCTATTTATGATGATTATATTTATGAAAGTGTATTTGGAGAGGTCATTCCTTTATTTAGTGATGAATCCACTATTTCGGAAGAGGTTCCAATTGATTATGAGAACATAGTTGCTATCTATGATGATTATTGTGATGACTTGTATGCTATTAAGAATAATGATAACCATGAAACTTGTCATCATAATTTTAGTTTTCAATTAGATTATGCTTCACATGATCGTTATTTTGTTGAATTTTCTCCTCCCACTACTATGAATGAGAAGAATTTTGCTTATGTGGAGAGTAGTAAAATTTGTATGCAAGTAGATCATGAAAAGAATGCTTTATGTGCTGGTTATATTGTTGAATTCATTCATGATGCTACTAAAAATTATTATGAGAGAGGATCATATGCTTGTAGGAATTGGAATAATATCAAGTTTCCTCTCTATGTGTTGAAAATCTCGAAGCTATGCTTGTTTTGCTTTCCTATGCTAGTTGATTATCGTTCCCATAAGTTGTTTGCTTACAAAATCCCTATGCATAGGAAGTGGGTTAGACTTAAATGTGCTATTCATAGGCTTCATGATGCTCCCATTATGTTTCAATTCTTATCTTTTTTGTGAGCATCATTATGCCTAGCTAGGGGCGCTAAACGATAGCGCTTGTTGGGAGGCAACCCAACTTTTTTTTTTTGTTTTTTTTTGTTGCTGTTAGGGAATAAATATTGCATCTAGACTCTGATTAGATGTGGTTTCATGTTTTTGTGTGTGTTTGTGCCAAGTAGAACCTTTGGGAAGACTTGTGTGAAGTTTATATGATCTTGCTGTGAAAAACAGAATCGTTAGCGCTGGCTAAAGTAGTCTTCAGATTTTACTGGAGTGTGCTATTTAGTTGATTCTTTTCGCAGATGATTGGTAGACAAATTCCGCAAATTTACCAATTTAGTTTGAATTTTTTGGAGTTCCACAAGTAGGCGAAACCTGCAGATTACTACAGACTGTTCTGTCTTTGATATATTCCATTTTTCGTGTGTTGTTTGCTTATTCCGATGCATCTATGAGTAGTATTGGAGTATATGAACCATAGAGAAGTTAGACTATAGTAGGTTCAACACCAATATAAACAAATAATGAATTCATTGATGTACCTTTGAGTAGTGGTTTGCTTTCTTATACTAACGGAGCTCACGAGAATTTTTGTCTAAGTTTTGTGTTGTGAAGTTTTCAAGTTTTGAGTATTGCTTTGATGGACTATGGAACAAGGAGTAGCAAAGGCATAAGCTTGGGGATGCCCATGGCACCCCATGTAAATTCAAGATAATCAAAATCCTAAGCTTGGGGATGCCCCGGGAAGGTATCCCCTCTTTCGTCTTCATCCATCGGTAACTATACTTGGAGCTATATTTTTATTCGCAACATGTTATGTGTTTTGCTTGGAGCGTCTTGTATAATTCGAGTCTTTGCTTGTTAGTTTGCCACAATCATCCTTGCTGGACACACCTATTTGAGAGAGTTAAATATGGCCTAGAAATTGTTAGAACACTCTATGTGCTTCACTTATATCTTTTGAGTTGAATAGGTTTGCTCTAGTGCTTCACTTATATCTTTTAGAGCACGATGGTGGTAATATTTTGTAGAAATCGTTGAACTCTCATGCTTCAATTATATCCATCTGAGAGTCTATTAAAGCTGCTTGGTAATGTGTTTAGGCTAAAGAAACTAGTCTTCACATGATAGACATCCAATGTCAATGTAGTAAAAAAAATTCACACCAAGTGCATTGAATAGAATGAGATGTTGGATGCTTGATAATTGTTTTGAGATATGAGGATAGTGATATTAGAGTCATGCTAGTGGAGTTATTGTGAAATTGAGAAATGCTTGTGTTAAGGTTAGTGATTCCCGTAGCATGCACGTATGGTGAACCGCTATGTGACGAAGTTAGAGCATGAGGTATTTGTAGAGTGCCAACCTTTGTGTGGAGGTCGGGGGTGCGCGATGGTTAACTCCTACCAACCTCCCCCCTAGGATCATGCGTTGATTGCTTTGTTTTGATGACTCGTAGATTTTTGCAATAAGTATATGAGTTCTTATGACTAATGTTGAGTCCATGGATTATACGCACTCTCACCCTTCCACCATTGCTAGCCTCTCTTGTACCGCGCAACTTTCGCTGGTGCCATAAACCCACTATATATCCTTCCACAAAACAGCCACCATATTATTCCTCAAAACAACCACCATACCTACCTAGCATGGCATTTCCATAGCCATTCCGAGATATATTGCCGTGCAACTTTCCACCGTTCCGTTCATATGACACGCATCATATTGTCATATTGCCATTGCATGATCATGTAGTTGACATCGTATTTGTGGCAAAGCCACCATGCATAACCTTTCATACATGTCACTCTTCTTTCATTGCACATACCGGTAAACCACCGGAGGCATTCATATAGAGTCATACTTTGTTGTAGTATCGAGTTGTAATGAAAGTGTGATGATCATCATTATTAGAGCATTGTCCCATGGGAGGAAAGGCTAAATCTATAAAGCCCCTCCGCAAAAAAAGAAAAAAAGAAGGAAAGGCCAAAGAAAAAAGAAAGGCCCAAAAAAAA
>LR738714.1:564558971-564605552 GCA_902687465.1 Secale cereale | reverse complement strand
AAGGGACAATTGCTACTATCTTTTTCCACACTTGTGCTTCAAAGTAGCACCATGTTCTTCATGATAGAGAGTCTCATGTTTAGTCACTTTCATATACTAGTGGGAATTTTCATTATAGAACTTGGCTTGTATATTCCAACGATGGGCTTCCTCAAATGCCCTAGGTCTTCGTGAGCAAGCAAGTTGGATGCACACCCACTAGTTTCTTTTGTTGAGCTTTCATACATTTTTAGCTCTAGTGCATCCGTTGCATGGCAATCCCTACTCACTCACATTGATATCTATTGATGGGCTTCTCCATAGCCCGTTGATATGCCTAGTCGATGTGAGACTATCTCCCTCCTTTTTATCTTCTCCACAACCACCTCTCTATTCCACCCATAGTGCTATGTCCATGGCTCATGCTCATGTATTGCGTGAAAGTTGAAAGGTTTTAAAAGATAGAGTATGAAAACAAGTGCTTGGCTGAAATCGGGGTTGTGCATGATATGAATATTTTGTGTGATAACGAGGGAGCATAGCCAACACTATATGATTTTGTAGGGATAACTTTCTTTAGCCATATTATTTTGAGAAGACATGATTGCTTTGTTAGTATTGCTTGAAGTATTATCATTTCTTATGTCAATATAGACTTTTATCTTGAATCTTTCAGATCTGAACATTCATGCCACAATTAAGAGAATTACATTGAAAAACTATATTGGTTAGCATTCCACATCAAAAATTCTGTTTTTTATCATTTACCTACTCGAGGACGAGCAGGAATTAAGCTTGGGGATGCTGATATGTCTCCAACGTGTCTATAATTTTTTTATTGTTCCATGCTATTATATTATCCTTCTAGGATGTCTTATGGGCTTTATTATACACTTTTATATCATTTTTGGGACTAACCTATTAACCCAGAGCCCAGTGCTAGTTTCTTTTTTCTCCTGTTTTAGGGTTTTACAGAAAAGGAATATCAAACGGAGTCCAATTGACGAGTCAATTTTTTATGATTTTTTCTGGACCAAAAGAAGCCCCCGAAGCAAAAGAGTTGGGCCAGGAGAGCCACGGGCTGCCCTCGAGGGTGGAGGACGCGCCCTGGGAAGGGGGGCGCACCCTCCTATCTCGAGGACAGCCCAGAAGCCCCCCTGACATGTGCCCTATGCTAAAAAATCCTATAAATACTGAAACCTTCAGAAATTAACCTAGATCGTGAGTTCCGCCGCCGAAAGCCTCTATAGCCACCGAAAACAAATCTAGAGCCGTTCTGGCACCCTGCCGGAGGGGGGGAATCCCTCTCCGGTGGCTATCTTCATCATCCCGGTGCTCTCCATGACGAGGAGGGAGTAGTCCACCCTCGGGGCTGAGGGTATGTACCATTAGCTATGTGTTTGATCTCTCTCTCTCTCGTGTTCTTGAGATGGCACGATCTTGATGTATCGTGAGCTTTGCTATTCTAGTTGGATCTTATAATGCTTCTCCCCCTATACTCTCTTGTAATGGATTGAGTTTTCCCTTTGAAGTTATCTTATCGGATTGAGTCTTTAAGGATTTGAGAACACTTGATGTATGTTTTGCATGTGTTTATCTGTGGTGACAATGGGATATCATGTGATCTACTTGATGTATGTTTTGGTGATCAACTTGCGGGTTCCGTGACCTTGGGAACCTATGCATAGGGGTTGGCACACGTTTTCGTCTTGACTTTCTGGTAGAAACTTTGGGGCACTCTTTGAAGTTCTATGTGTTGGTTGAATAGATGATTCTGAGATTGTGTGACGCATATCGTATAATCATGCCCACGGATACTTGAGGTGACAATGGAGTATCTAGGTGACATTAGGGTTTTGATTGATTTGTGTCTTAAGGTGTTATTCTAGTACGAACTCTATGATAGATTGAACGTTACTACGGACTCTTGAATAGATCGATCAGAAAGAATAGCTTTGAGGTGGTGTTGTACCCTACCATAATCTCTTCGTTTGTTCTCTGCTATTAGTGACTTTGGAATGACTCTTTGTTGCATGTTGAGGTCTAGTAATATGATCCAATTATGTTATCCTTGTTGAGAGAACTTGCACTAGTGAAAGTATGAACCCTAGGCCTTGTCTACTATCATTGCAACACCGTTTATGCTCACGTTTACCACTTGCTACCTTGCTGTTTTTATATTTTCAGTTTACAAAAACCTATATCTACCATCCATATTGCACTTGTATCACCATCTCTTCGCCGAACTAGTGCACCTATACAATTTACCATTGTATTGGGTGTGTTGGGGACACAAGAGACTCTTTGTTATTTGGTTGCAGGGTTGTTTGAGAGAGACCATCTTCATCCTACGCCTCCCATGGATTGATAAACCTTAGGTCATCCACTTGAGGGAAATTTGCTACTGTCCTACAAACCTCTGCACTTGGAGGCCCAACAACGTCTACAAGAAGAAGGTTGCGTAGTAGACATCAACCCTCGAAAACTATTGCGATCCCCTATACTCGTGGGTTATCAAGACTATTTTCCGGCGCCATTGCCGGGGAGCATAGCTATATTCTTTAAGTCACTTGGGATTTATATCTGTTGATCACTATGAAGTACTTGAAGGACTCAAAAACCAAGATTTATCCCTCAACTACGAGGGGAGGTAAGGAACCGCCATCTAGCTCGGCACTTGATTCACCCTCTGTAATGAGTAAACTTGCGACACCTACCCCTGCTATTGAATCTGATATGTCGCATGTTCTTAATGATGCCACTTCTGCTATGTATGATGAAACTACTTCTATGCTTGATAATACTGTGCCACTAGGTGAATTTCTTGATGAACAAATTGCTAAGGTTAGGGAGAATGCAAATATTGAAACTAATAATATATATGAAAGTGATGATGAAGATTCTCCTCCTAGATATGAATTGCCTGTTATTCCTGAGGGTTATGTTATGGATGAAGAAACTGCTAGAGATTTTCTTGCTTGCAACGATAGATATGATCTTAATAAATTATTTGCTAAGCTGGAAGAAAAGTCTTTGAATGCTGGAATGAAATATGACCCTGCTTTTGCTACTTCACCTATCTTTGTTACTGATAAGGATTATGATTTCTCTGTCGATCCTGAGTTACTTACTTTGGTTGAATCTGATCCTTTCCATTGCTATGAATTTGAAACTATTGTGGCACATTTTACTAAGTTGAATGATATAGCCACCCTATTCACTAACGAGGAAAAAATTCGTTACTACTATATCCTTAAGTTATTTTCGTTCTCGTTAAAGGGTGATGCTAAAGTATGGTTGAATTCTCTTGATCATGGTTGTGTGCGTAGTCCCCAGGATATGATTTATTACTTCTTTGCTAAATATTTCCCCGCTCATAAGAAACAAGCTACCTTACGGGAAATATATAATTTTGTGCAAATTGAAGAAGAGAGTCTCCCACAAGCTTGGGGGAGGCTTCTCCAATTACTTAATGCTTTGCCATCCTCTTCAAAGGAATGAAATACTTGATGTCTTTTATAATCGACTAACCGATGCTTCCAGAGACCACCTGGATAGTTGTGCTGGTTGTGTTTTCAGGGAAAGAACTGTCGATCAAGCTGAATTACTATTGAATAATATGTTGACCAATGAAAATAATTGGACACTTCCTGAACCAGCCCCTAAGTCAACTCCGAAGAAAAGGGGTGTTCTATTTCTAAGTCCTGAAGATATGCAAGAGGCAAATAAATATATGAAAGAGAAAGGCATTAAAGCTGAAGATGTTAAGAATTTACCACCTATTGAAGAAATACATGGTCTTGATAACCCGACACAGGTAGTAAAGGTAAATTATTTTTATAGATTTTATGAAGGGTGATATTCCTCGTTATAAGTCTGCTAGCCAATGCTTAGATGAGTTTGACAACTTCATTGTTAAATAAGAAAACTTCAATGCTTATGTTGGCAGACAATTGCAATGTAATGCTTATATGATTGAACACTTGAGTGATTATATGTCTAGAGTTAAAGGTTAATTGAAACTCATTAGTAAGCATGCTTCTATGGTTACCACTCAAGTAGAACAAGTACTTCAAACACAAAATGATTTTCTCCATGAATTAAACAGTAAGAAAAATGATAATGCTATTAGAGTTGTGACTAGAGGTGGTAAAATGAATCAAGAACCTCTGTATCCTGAAGGCCACCCTAAGAGAATTGAGAAAGATTCTCAGAGAGCTAATTTAGATGCACCTAGTTCTTCTAAGAAGAAGAAAAAGAAAAATGATAGGACTTTGCATGCTTCTAGTGAACCCGTAGCTGACACACCTGAGAAGCCAAATGATATCTCTATCTCTGATGCTGAGACACAATCTGGTAATGAACATGAACCTAGTGATAATGTTAATGATGATGTTCATGATGATGCTCAACCTAGCAATGATAATGATGTAGAGATTGAACCTGCGGATGATCTTGATAACCCACAATCAAAGAATCAACGTTATGATAAGAGAGACTTTGTTGCTAGGAAGCACGACAAGGAAAGAGAACCATGGGTTCATAAACCCATGCCTTTTCCTCCTAAACCATCCAAGAAAAAGGATGCTGAGGATTTTGAGCGCTTTGCTGAAATGATTAGACCTATCTTTGCGTATGCGTTTGACTGATATGCTTAAAACAAATCCTTATGCTAAGTATATGAAAGATATTATTACCAATAAAAGAAAGATACCGGAAGTTGAAATTTCACCATGCTTGCCAATTACACTTTTAAAGGTGGAATACCAAAGGAACTAGGAGATCCAGGAGTACCCACTATACCTTGCTCTATAAAAAGAAACTATGTTAAAACTGTTTTGTGTGATCTTGGAGCTGGTGTTAGTGTTATGCCTCTCTCTTTATATGATAGACTTGATTTGAATAAGTTGACACCTACTGAAATATCTTTGCAAATGGACGATAAATCAACTGCTATACCTGTCGGTATTTGTGAGGATGTGCCTGTTGTGGTTGCAAATGTTACTATTCTAATGGACTTTGTATACTGTAGGGGCTGTTATTGATTGCAACAAAGGCAATGTCACTTTTCATGTCAATGGTAATGAGCATACGGTACACTTTCCAAGGAAACAACCTCAGGTCCACAGTATCAATTCTATTGGAAAAATTTCAATGATTACTATTGGAGGTTTTGAATTTCCTCTTCCTACTGTCAAGAAGAAATATGATATTCTTATTGTTGGGGACATAGATATCCCCATTGAGGTAACCTAGTGTTATTCGAAAATTCTCCGTTTCATGTTATTCGGAAAGAGTTTATTAACAAGACATGATCAACCTTGTTAATGGATTCCTTTTGATGAGCATGGGATGGTTGAATTTAGAAAGCACAACTCTCTGTACCCACCTTTTACTTTATGTTATTTAGATTAAATAAAACAAAAATATTATTTTTTGTCCGTGTCCAGAGTTATCCGTGCAATAAAAAATACCCCAAAAATAAAAGTTCTCCAAATGCCCCAAAAATGAAATATGTTTTTTCCAGAATATTTAAGAATATTTGGCACTGAGAAAACAACAGTGGGAGCCAGCACCTCCCCACGAGGGTGCAGGGCGCGCCCCCCTGCCTCGTGGGCCCCACGTGGCCCCCTCCACTTACTCCAACACCCACACACTCCTTCTTCCTCCCAAAAAATCACCATCTAGCTCAAGCACGAGTTCTAGCTCATCTTGCTGCCATTTTCGATCTCCTTGCTGAAAGCTCCATTCACAAAACTGTTTGGGGAGATTGTTCCTTGGTATGTGACTCCTCCACTGGTCCAATTAGTTTTTGTTCTAGTGCTTTATATATTGCAAATTTTTGCTACTTAGGTAACCCTGTTCTTGAGCTTGCATGTCAAATTTATGTTGTTCCAAGTAGTTCTAATGCATGATATAGTCTCTAGGCACTTGTAGGAGTAGTTGCTATCAATCTTGTTGAGTTTGGTTCACTTTTATTTTGAGTCACTAAAAATTTCAGATATTTTTCAGAAAAATGCATAGGAAAATCTTTCAAGGTGGTTCCTCAAAGAAGCAAGGACTAAGGCTCGCGATACACGAGCTAGACGATGAGTTACCAAGGGAAGCTCAGGTGCGGCCCTTTGAATGTCCGTCAGAGGAGTTTATGATCCGTGCAGGTATCAAGGAAGAATTTTACACATATGTGCGTAATGCGGATATTGAGAACTTCGAGTTAGATAAGTGCCCTCAATACGAGTACCTAACTGATACCTTTGTGAGAAGGTTTAAATTTACATCTTCACGTAATTCTCCTACTGTCTTGTTTGATCTCTATGATGAATCTTATACTATGGACTTAGAAGATTTTAATGATGCTTGTAAACTCCCACAGTGGAGCAGTGTTGGTGAACCTCGCAAATCTGAGTATAAGGACTTTCTAGCTAGTATCACCGTGTGGGAATCTAGAGAAGTCACCCAAGCTACAATAGGGAGCATTCATTTTCCTGCTATACATTATTTTGCTCTCTTCATTGGTAGATGCATTAACGGTAAAGATGAAGCTTGCCACATGTGTGTACCAGATCTTAGTGTCCTCAAAAGTGCGGTATTAGGTGATAGACAATATAATTTGGGGGCCATTGTTGCACGTAGGTTACATCATAATGGTTTAAATGGCGACCTGTTTGGTGGAATTTATGCAACTCACTTGGCTAATTATCTTCATGTGCCCATACACGAGAATGATGCAGAGTTGTCGCATGCTTTACTAGATTATAATGCCATGATTCGCCATCAATTCATTGAGAGGGATGAGCAGTCCCTCCAGTATCGACTAATCTTTGACAGACGTCGCATTGTCCATATTGCTCTACTTGCTCCTACCATCTTTGACTTCCAGGCAAAAGGGAGATATACTATAACCAGGGAGGAGGCGAATGAGTATCAGGAGACGACGAGGGCAGCTCGTCTTCAGGATGCAGCTCGTCAGGCGGTAGCCGCTGCATCTCAGTACAACCCCAACTACGACTTCGGATATCCATCAGGCCAATATTGGCCATAGACCAACTTAGGTCAAAAGCCTAAGCTTGGGGGAGTACGTATTTCTTACCGACATTACATTCATGTTCACACACTTATTCTAGTAGTCGGTGCTCACACTTTTTCATTGTACTATCCATGCTAGTTTCGTTTCTTTTCTTAGTCTTTTTCTTGTGTGTTAGAAAAACCTTAAGAAAAACAAAAAAAATAGTTGTAGCTTTTTAGCTAGTTTACTTTCCATGCATGTAGTAGTAGTAATTAAAAGATAACTCAAAAGATTTCCCGTTCTTCTTTTGCTTGTTGGGAGCTTTCCCGTGTAAATAGTTTCTTTTCTTTTCTTTGGGGGTCAAGAGGAGAAGACCAGGATGAAAATGCTTAATGGCTCTCATATGCTTTATTGTTGATTTAACCTTGAGCCATATTACTTTGTTTTCTCTCTTGTATTAAATGCCTGCAGATTCCAGCTTAGTCCAATGCATGTGCACTATTATTATTATCCACACCGTTAGGTTGTGCGAGTGAAAGGCAATAATGACGATATATGATGAATTGATGGAGATGTGAAAAGCTAGTATGAACTCGACCTCTCTTGATTTTCTAAATATGATAGTTCATCGTTCCTGATGCAGCCTATTATGAATGAAACATGCTTGCAATGAAAATTAGATATCATAGCTACTCATGCCATGCTTAATTAGCTAAGAGTTTATAATGGTCTATCTTGCGTGCCAACATGATATTAAAATGGTTGTGATGTGGTATGATAGGGTGATATCATCCTTTGAACGATTCAAGTGGTTTGACTTGGCACATGTTCACGCATGTAGTCGAAACAAAATCAACATAGCCTGCACGATATTTATGTTCATGGTGATTTATATCCTACTCGTGCTTGCATTCATTGTTGATTAATTTTAATGCGTGTTCATGACTGTTATCGCTCTCTAGCTGGTCGCTTCCCAGTCTCTTTCTAGCCTTCACCTGTACTAAGCGGGAATACTGTTTGTGCATACACTTCCATAAACCCCAAAGTTATTCCATATGAGCCCACCATACCTTCCTATATGTGGTATCTACCTGCCGTTCCAAGCAAGTTTGTATGTGCCAAACTCTAAACCTTCAAATGATATTCTGTTTTGTATGCTCGAACAGCTCATGTATCAACTAGGGCTGTCTATATCTTCCATGCTAGGTGGGTTATTCTCATGATGAGTGGACTCCGCTCATCATTCATGAGAAAATGCCTGGTGACCAGGATGCCTAGTCCCATGATCAAATCATAATTATTAAACAAAACTCCCCCAGGGCTGTTGCTGGTTTGGACGGTACCCGTTGTTTCGGGCTAGTTGTGGAGTGTGCTTGTTGGTGGTTGGGGGAGTATAAACTTTACAATTCTGTTTGGGAACTGCCTATAATGTGTGTAGCATGGAAGATATCGAGATTCTTGGTTGCTATGTTGACAATGAAAGTATACCACTCACAATATTATTCATTTCTATTTCAAAACCAAGCTCTGGCACCTCTACAAATCCTTGCTTCCCTCTGTGAAGGGCCTATCTATTCACTTTTATGTTGTGTCACCATCCTCTTATTAAAGAGCACCAGTTCGAGAGCACCGTTGTCATTTGCATGTGTTGCTATTAATTTGCATTGAGTATGATTGGGACCGGATCTCTTTTACCATGAATTACAATGTCTAGTCAGTCCTTGATCTTTAAAGGTGCTCTACATTTATGTTTTGCGGCCTCAAAAAGGGCTAGCGAGATACCATCTTGTTATATCATATTATGATTGTTTTGAGAAAGTGTTGTCATCCGATATTTATTATTATTGCTCGCTAGTTGATTATGCCATTGATATGAGTAGACATGAGACCTGAAAGTTATTGTGAATGTGGTTAGTTCATGATCTTTGCTGAAAACTTGAATGCTGGCTTTACATATTTACAACAACAAGAGCAAACAGAGTTTGTCAAAGTTTTTCTTTATCACTTTCACTTTATCAAATGAATTGCTTGAGGACAAGAAAATGTTTAAGCTTGGGGGAGTTGATACGTCTCCAACGTATCTACTTTTCCAAACACTTTTGCCCTTGTTTTGGACTCTAACTTGCATGATTTGAATGGAACTAACCCGGGCTGACGCTGTTTTCAGCAGAACTGCCATGATGTTATTTTTGTGCAGAAATAAAAGTTCTCGGAATGACCTGAAATTCAATGGAGATTTATTTTGGAACATATAAAAAATATCTGCGGAAAGAACCAGACCAGGGGACCCACACCCTGTCCACGAGGGTAGGGGCGCCCCCTGGGCGCGCCCCCTGCCTCGTGGGCCCCCTGTTGCTCCACTGACATCTCCCCCGACTCCATATATTCACTTTCGAGGAGATTTTTTTTGGAGAGAATGAATTATCGCGTTTTACGATACGGAGCCGCCGCCAAGCCCTAATCTCTCTCGGGAGGGCTGATCTGGAGTCCATTCGGGGCTCCAGAGAGGGGAGATTGTCGCAATCGTCATCATCAACCTTCCTCCATCACCAATTTCATGATGCTCACCGCCGTGCGTGAGTAATCCTATCGTAGGCTTGCTGGATGGTGATGGGTTGGATGAGATTTACCATGTAATCGAGTTAGTTTTGTTAGGGTTTGATCCCTAGCATCCACTATGTTCTAAGATTGATGTTGCTACGACTTTGCTATGCTTAATGCTTGTCACTAGGGCCCGAGTGCCATGATTACAAATCTGAACCTATTATGTTTTCACGAATATATGTGTGTTCGTGATCCTATCTTGCAAGTCAATAGTCACCTACTATGTGTTATGATCCGGCAACACCGAAGTGATAATAGTCAGGACCACTCCCGGTGATGACCGTAGTTTGAGGAGTTCATGTATTCACTTTGTGTTAATGCTTTGGTCCGGTACTCTCTTAAAAGGAGGCATTAATATCCCTTAGTTTCCACTAGGACCCCGCTGCCACGGGAGGGTAGGACAAAAGATGTCATGCAAGTTCTTTCCCATAATCATGTATGACTATATTCAGAATACATGCCTACATTACATTGATGAACTGGAGCTAGTTCTGTGTCACCCTATGTTATAACTATTACATGAGGAATCACATTCGACATAATTATCCATCACTGATCCAATGCCTACGAGCTTTTCACATATTGCTTGTTGCTTAGTTACTTTTCCGCTGCCACTGTTACAATTGCTACAAAACTGTTACCGTTACTTCCATACTACTTTGCTACTAAATACTTTGCTGCAGATATTAAGTCTTCCAGGTGTGGTTGAATTGACAACTCAACTGCTAATACTTGAGAGTATTCTTTGGCTCCCCGTGTGTCGAATCAATAAATTTGGGTTGAATACTTTACCCTCGAAAACTATTGCAATCCCCTATACTTCTGGATTATTAATGGTTTGCGCGTCGTCTGCCGCTAGATATCAGCCGTCGTCCCTGGCGGAAGATTTGGTCGATGGTGGCCGCGCCGGCGACTGAGAGCACGACGAGGGAGATCAGTGCCCTTGCCCTTTTCCCTCCGGCGAACCTCATCCATGACCTCCTGGTTGCACCTTCCCCCTACCTAGCCTTGCCGTCCACGACTTCACGGAGCATGCTGGCCGCCCATGCCGCCCAGCCCCTATCACCTGGATGCACTGCATCGCCCCTCCATCGCTGAGAAATTTGGGCGACGATCATCCGTGGATGAGAGGAAGATGACCGGAAGGGGTGGGGCAGGAATTGTCGCGTGGGGGATTGTGGCGGCGGCCACTGCTGGAACCCTAGCCGCCAGTGTGGAGAGGAAAATGAGGAAGAGGCATGGGAGAATAAAAAGGAGCTTCTCCTCACACTAATCGCTGCGTTATTCTCAGCCTTTTTATTCTCCCTCGTTCACAGTAAGAATCGACGTGTACACAACCAGGGAACGCCCTTCCCGCGTAGCTTATTGTATTTGATAAGCAAACAACACACTAAAAACAGAATCTGTCTAAAATAGAACAATCTGTAGTAACCATAGAACTTCACATACTTCTGTAACTCTAAAAATTGGTACAAATTAGGAAAACGTGGGAAATTTCTATATAAATATTGTGTAAAAATTTCAGACCATTATCACGCTTCAGTGAATTATTGAATTTTCTGCACCGGACGCAAAATTTTCTATTTTTTTAGGAAAATTAAATCAACAGTCTTATAAACTATCACAAAGGTCTTACTTGGCACAAACACTAAACTGAAACATGAAAACACATCTAACCAGAGGCTAGATGATATATTTATTCAAGAACAGCAAGCAAAAAAGTAGAAACCAAAAAAAATTGGGTTGCCTCCCAACAAGCGCTATTTTTAACGCCCCTAGCTAGGCATAAAGCAACGATCTAGGTATTGGCCTTATTTGAAATCAAATATGTTAAAAGCTCTCTCAACAAATCTGTTTTCTCTTCACTCCTTCTTATAATAGGAGAGCTTAATTCATGAAAAGGACTTTGATCGGTAATCTCAACATTCATGACATAATACTCAGGATCATCCCCATAAATATCATCATATAAAATTCGTATCTCATTTCTCATATGTTCCTTAGACCTTATCTACATCCATTCCTCATCATATCCAACATGGATTCCCTTAGTTACCCAATAATTTTTTTCATAAGTATCCAGATAGATGGCTTGCGTTATTTCTTTGTAGGGAACTATTCTCCTAAGGTTGCTACTATAAGCATGATAATCTCTAGCTTCCAAACTGCTCAAAGTTTCTTTATCATGGAGAATTTCCTCTATAGTGGGATGTTCAATATCCCTTTTATAGAAAGCTAAAATTTCCCTAGCCTCTTGTATTATAAAATCAAACTCCCGCATAAGAATAATGGTTGCGATCTTATTAGCCTTAGGATGGAGTATATTGGGAAGTTCATAAAATATATCTTGTAAAGCATGATGGATGTGTATAAATTATCTCCCTAAATTAGCAACAAGCATAACAATAGCATCCGCATAACAATCTGTCTCAAGAAGAATAGATCTCTTAGTTGGTAAAACTCCCGTACAATTGAAAACCCCCTGAATAATCCTTTTATCAATAATATTACCGTCCCCCACATGAAAAGTTTTTACATTATAACTAGGACGGGGTTCCTTTCCACTATCACGAGATTCAAGTCATTTTCTAAGATTATTATCAGCAATAACCTCCACAGATTCAAACATGATGGCAAAGCGACCTAACACACAAGCAAGCAGAAGCGAATGAGAAGGGCGAACGGAAAAAGGGCGGAAAAAGACAAATATTTTTGTGATTTTCTGAAAATGTTTTAGAAGTGGGGGAGATGAAAACGAGAGGCAAATGGAAAATAATGTAAGTGCAATAGATGAGAGTTTATGACAAGTACTTGGTAGGCTTGATGTAGACCTCCCAGGCACCGGCGCCAGAAATACTTCCTGCTACTTCTTGAGCTTGCGTTGATTTTTCCCTTGAAGAGGAAATGGTGATGCAGCAAAGTAGAGATAAGTATTTCCCTTAGTTTGAGAACCAAGGTATCAATCTAGTAGGAGGTACAAGCAATTCCCCAATATATGCACCTGCACAAACTAATAAACACTTGCACACAACGCGAAAAAGGGGTTGTCAATCCCTTCAACGTCACGAACAAGAGTGAGATCTGATAGAGATAGAATTAAAACTAAAGTAAAAAGCAAAATGAAGTAAACAAAAAAATAACAGATCTAAAATAGACCCGGGGGCAATAGGTTTCACTAGAGGCTTCTCTCTTGAATAAAGCATACGGTGGGTAAACAAATTACTGTCAAGCAATTGCTAGAAAAGCTCAAAGTCATGACGGTATCTAAGGCAATGATCATGAATATAGGAATCACGTCCATGACAAGTAGACCGACTCCTGCCTGCATCTACTACTATTACTCCACACATCGACCGCTATCCAACATGCATCTAGAGTATTAAGTTCATAAGAACAGAGTAACGCCTTAAGCAAGATGACATGATGTAGATGGATAAACTCAAGCAATATGATATAAACCCCATATTTTTATCCTTGATGGCAACAATGCAATACGTTCCTCGCTACCCCTTCTGTCACTGGGTGAGGACACCGCAAGATTGAACCCAAAACTAAGCACCTCTCCCATTGCAAGAACAACGAATCTAGTTGGCCAAACCAAACCAATAATTCAAAGAAAAATACAAAGATATCAAATCATGTACATAAGAATTCAGAGAAGATTCAAATAATATTCATAGATAATCTGATCATAAATCCATAATTCATTGGATCTCGACAAACACACCACAAAAAAAGATTACATCGAATAGATCTCCAAGAACATCGAGGAGAACATTGTATTGAAGATCAAAGAGAGAGAAGAAGCCATCTTTCTACTAGCTATGGACCCGTAGATCTGTGGTAAACTACTCATGCATCATCGGAAGAGCAGCATGGTTGATGTAGAAGCCCTTCATGATCAAGTCCCCCTCCGACAGAGTACCGGAAAAGGCCTCCAGATGGGATCTCACAAAGTCAAAGACTTGCGGCGGTGGAAAAGTATTTTCGTGGATGCTTCTAGGGTTTCTAGAATATATGTGAATTTATTGGCCGAGGAGGGGGGGTCAGGGGGTCTTCGAGGGGGGCACAAGCCATGGGGGCGCGCCTCGCCGGCTTGCCGCTGATACGTCTCCAACATATCTATAATTTTTGATTGTTCCATGCTATTATTTATGATGTTTTGGATGTTTAATGGGCTTTTTTATACACTTTTATATTATTTTTGGGACTAACCTATTAACCCAAAGGCCCAGTCCAGATTGCTGTTTTTTGCCTATTTCAGGGTTTTACAGAAAAGGAATATCAAACGGAGTCCAAACGGAATGAAACTTCGGGAGAGATATTTTTGGAGCAAAATACGCACGGGAGACTTGAGAACCACAGAGTAGGGCACACGTGGCGTCCATGAGGGTGGGGGCGCGCGGCTACCTCTTGAGCTTGCGTTGTATTCCCTCGAAGAGGAAAGGGAGATGCAGCACAGTTGCGTAAGTATTTCCCTCAGTTTTTGAGAACCAAGGTATCAATCCAGTAGGAGACCACGCGCGAGTCCCTCGCACCAGCACAAACAAATAAGAACTTCGCAGCCAACGCGATAAGGGGTTGTCAATCCCTTTACAGTCACTTACGAGAGTGAGATCTGATAGAGATGATAGTTTATATTTTTGGTATTTTTGGTTTAATAAAACAGCAAATAAAAGTGGTAAAAGTAAAGTAGATGTAGATTGATATGTTGAGAATAGACCCGGGGGCCATAGTTTTCTCTAGTGGCTTCTCTCATGATAGCGATATTCTACGGCGGGTAAACAAATTACTGTCGAGCAATTGATAGAAAAGCGAATAATTATGAGACTATCTAGGCATGATCATTGTATATAGGCATCACGTCCGAGACAACTAGACCGACTCCTGCCTGCATCTACTACTATTACTCCACACATCGACCGCTATCCAGCATGCATCTAGTGTATTGAGTTCATACGAACAAAGTAACGCTTTAAGCAAGATGACATGATGTAGAGGGATAAAATCAAGCAATATGATGTAAACCCCATCTTTTTATCCTCGATGGCAACAATACAATATGTGCCTTGCTGCCCCTACTGTCACTGGGAAAGGACACCGCAAGATTGAACCCAAAGCCAAGCACTTCTCCCATTGCAAGAACTATAGATCTAGTAGGCCAAACCAAACCGATAATTCGAAGAGACTTGCAAGGATATTATGAGCACACATAAAAAGTTCAGAGAAGAACCAAATATCTTTCATAGATAACCTTGATCATAAACTCACAATTCATCAGATCTCGACAAACACACCGCAAGAAGAGATTACATCGAATAGATCTCCTCGAAGACCGAGGAGAATTTTGTACTGAGATCCAGAGAGAGAGAGAAGAAGCCATCTAGATACTAGCTATGGACCCAAAGGTTTGTGGTAAACTACTGACAACTCATGGTGAGTGTCGTGGAATTAGAACGGCGGATGTCCGGTTTAGTGGACTTAGGTGTGAGGCCATCGTACGGGTTAGCTTGAAGGGGTTAAAGCGGACGAAGGACACAGGGAGTTTATACTAGTTCAGTCCCTTTGATGAAGGTAAAAGCCTACGTCTAGTTTGGTGTGGTATTGCTTGGGCGTCGATGACCAGGGAGCGAATCCGCTTGCCTGTGTCTCGAGCTGCTGTTTCTTGTTCCTGAACCGTCGCCGGGTCGTCCCTTTATATAGGAGGCGACGCCCGGTCCGGTTTACAGAGTCCCGAGGCCGGCTCATAAACGTGTCTGCCTCGGTCTCTAGCCTTTCTACCTTACATCCCAAGTTACATGGTACGACGGTTTACAGACCGTGGGCCTTATACATGGGCCCTAAGCCTCTACGGGCTATGACCTCTTTACATATTCTACTGGGCTTGTAATAATACAACCTTGTCAGTGTAATCCGGACCTTCCCAGCCGGTTTATACCTGCTAGTAATATCCCTGACATTAGGCCCCATATTGATTTGAACTTGTTCATGTCAGTCTTCGATGTTTTGTACGAATTTCCTTTCTGCAACTTATTTGCTTCATAAACCGGCCATGACGTCATCTCCTGGAATCATGTTAGTCCGTCGTGACATCATCTCCGCATTTAATGCCCGCATCTGCCTATTACCTTTCTTTAATGCCGCACCGAAGATCGAGGTGACAGCTCAATCTTTATCCGATCTCTGGCCTCCTCGATTCCCGAGCTTACCGTTTTTACCTCTTCGGCCTATAAATACCACTGAGGCTCATCTCTTTTCCCCTTCCGCCTTCTTCTTTCTCTGTCTCCAACGCTCGAAGCTGTGCCGCCGTTCTTCGAGCTCGCCGTCGTCCTCGAGCCCGGCCACTGCATCGACCTGAATGCTTCTAGAGAACTTCGCCGCCGTCTTCTGTTTCCTCAGGTACTGCACCTTCTTCCCTGTAGATCTTATTTAGGGTTTCTTCCGTAGCTCGCCATGAACCCTCGAGGCCTTGTAGTTCATACTCGTAGGTCAGTCTTGGCTGTAGATTTAAACTTGTTAAGGCTCGACCTTCATCCATGCGCTTCTGCTCCGTCATTATACCCTTAGTTCCTCTATCTTTATTAGTTTAGATCTAATCGGTAGAAAACCTCCGCGACCTTCACTGAATATAACTTGTATTATTCCGTCTTTTTCTTGCGCCTTAGATCCATATTTACCTCAACTTCATGTGGAAACTGTTTTTCACACTTGACCTGGCTTATGACTTATCTCACCGGTTTAGCCATAACTTGCACTTCATACGCTTTCCTTGATGGTTTAGGTGTAGCCTGTATCCCATAATTGACGGTTTAGCTTTTTCTTTTTCTGTCATCATAAACCGATAGCTGTCTTACTCATATCTGCTTCCGGATTAGTAATACCATTAGTCCCTTGTTTAAACAGGCAATTAGGTCCCTAACTTCATAGAGTACATCGGCTTATGTTTAGCAGTTGGTAAACCAGGTCTTGCACTGTACTTTTCAGCAATTCCTCATAAAAAACGATGGCCAAGCAATTTGTCGCTTGCAATTGGGTTCCTTCCTGGATCACGGAAAATGATTTAGTTGAAGCGGCCTCAATTGGTGTTCTGGGCCCTAAGGAAGTTCTGCACTGGCGGGCCCCTGGCAAGGAGTGCCCTCCTGAGCCTAAGGAAGGTGAAATCATAGTTTTTATGATCATCTGGCCCGGGGTTTCAGTCCTCCCGGTTCAAAATTCTTCCGGGATGTGTTAGCCTCTTTTCAACTCCACCCACAAGATGTAGGTTTGAATTCTGTTTCAAACATCTGTAACTTTCAAGTCTTCTCGGAGGCATATCTTCAAGAAGAACCATCAGTGGACCTATTCCGGGACTTCTTCCATTTGAACCGGCGGACGGAGTTTACCGATGAGCGTCATCAAGAGCTGGGTGGTGTTAGCATCCAGAAAAGAAAGGATGTAAGCTTTCCCCACGCCGCTCTTCACAGCCAACCAGACCTGGTTCTATTGCAGGGACACTTCACCTGAAGGAGAGAATCCGCTGTCGGGTTACCGCGCCTATCGTCTGGCAACAACTCATCTTTTGCCACAGCGTCTCAGCGCCCAAGACCGGGCCCGATTTGCCCCTCAACTTTCCAAGCTCAGGGCCTTTGTAGCAAACAGTTTAACCGGTGTTGACTTCGTCCGTTGCTGGCTCTCTTGGAGCATTCTTCCACTAAGCTGGCGTTCGAGCCTGATGTGCGAATATACCGGCAAGCCAGAAGACCCTCAACGCCACACAAAAATAGTGCTTCCTGACAATGAAGTGACTGAGTCCGCTAAGAAGATGCTGAATATCCCTCTGGAGGATTGCGACCGGACCGGTTTAGCTCCGTTCTGTGCAACCAATGAACCGCCAGCGGTAAGGCTCTTCCGGCCCCTTTCTTTCCGTCTTAATTCGTTCATATCAGTTGTCTTCAACTTGTTACTATTCCTTTGCACAGGCCAATGATCCTTTCTGGAAAAGGAAATCACAGGATAAACCGGCTAAGCAATCACGCAAGAAAACCTATGCTGTCAAGAAGACGAAAGCTGTTGCCGCCTCCGGTTCACACCCTGAAGAGGATGATCCGGACTCTGAGGTACTAATTAACCCTTATGTCCTTTGACCTCCCTTTGTCTAAATTTATGTTAACAATGCCTTTTCGCAGGATCTGGCGGAAGGAAGCAAAGCGGGGGGAGTTGAGGTAATTTCTCTCTCATCTAATTCAGAACCTTTGCCACCCAAGATCCGCCGGGTATCCCGGAAATATCCCTTTTCTCATCCTTATGCTCAATTGGATCCCAACTTTCTTTTGAAGAAACAGCAGCACGAAGCTCGCCGGACCACGCGCCATAGCGGCCATGTGGTTGAGTCGTCCGGAATACCCCTTGCGTCGGCTCGCAGGCGCCGCTCCGAGGTTTTACTCACTCCAACTCTCCTTCATCCAAAAGCAGACATTATACGTAAACCGCTTAAACCGTCTAATCCCAACTATTAGGAGGCTCCTCTGTCTTCTTCCGGCGAATCGACTGCCACGCAAGTCCAAGTCCTCAAAACCGTTCCTGGGTAAGTCCTTTCTTTCAGAAGATCCGGTTTATCCTCTAGTTTTTAACGTTGTGATTCTCATTGTTCCCTTGACCTTTATCAGAATGCCAAAGCCTAGCAAAAAGGCGAAAGCAAATAAACCAGCTGTGGTGACCACTACTGCTGAAACGGCCGAGGACCCTGAAGCGGCCATCCTTCCAGAAGACAACCTTGAAGTTCAGCTTGATGATCCCACTCCTACGGATCGTGATGATGTTGCTGCTCTGGGAGGTGACAACATGGAGAACACGGCTGAACCGGCAAGCCCTGTCCGGGTTAGCCCTCCTCGGGCTAGCCTGGTTCCTGTTAGTCCGGTGCCCACTGCTGTCCCTCTCCAGCCAACTGCTGCCTCATCAGCAGATGTTGAGATAACTGGGCTAGGCTTCACTGCTCCCACGGAGCCTGTCACCTTGGCTAGGCATACTACCAAAGAAGAGAAATTTCATCAAGATAAAGGCAAGTGGAGCACAGATTTATCCAGCTATGCCCAGTTGAGTGCCCAGGAACTTCATTCCGGGTATCTGAACCGGCTCTTTACTAGCCGTGACTATGAAGTCGGCTTAGTTAATATGATGAAGGACAAGTATGAGGTGACTTTCTTTCCTTTCGCTTCTGTCTCTGCTTTGTAATTTTGCAATCCTATCTTCAGGCCATAGTAGCCCCCAAGTGCCGGTTTAGCTTCATTGTAGGTGAACCGGGACTTCCGTTATGTATGAGAATGAACTTAAATTAGCCCCCAAGTGCCAAGGGCATAACTTGTTTATGTGCTTGGGACTTGTTTGAAAAATTTGCTTTCTTTACTTCAATTGTACATTAGCCCCCAAGTGTCAAGTGCATAACTTGTTATGTTCTTGAGACTTTGATTGATCTGCCCTTCTAATCCGTTTGATTTCTTTGTAGGCTGACTTGACCCGAATGGCTTCGGAGGAAACCGAGCTCCGGAATAGCTTGGCGTTTCATGAGACTGCTTCAGCCAAAGCTAAGGACGAACTGTCGGTGTACAAAAAGAGGGGTACACCTTTTGTACCCCTATGACTGTGCACGGGCAGTCTGAGCCACAACGCCACCACACTAAGCATGGCGAGGGAGGCGAGCCGGGGCAAGACCGAAGCTTAATGGAGACTGGAGCAACGCCAAGAACAAGACCACAAAGAACAAAGGGACAAAGCATCTTCCCCTGGCAAGATCCTTGCCGGGGGCCGGCTCTGGCAGCCCCGGCAAGACCCTTGCCGCGGCGGCTCGCCCCACGCCTACGGAGCGGATCACCCTTGAGTCCACTGCCCCCATGGGGCAAGGATTCGGGAGATATCCCCGTGGTGGCATGCAGATCTTTGTGAAGACATTCAAGGACAGATACACACGCGAAGAGGACAACGACCCTTGGCGGGATCCCAGCCAAGGAGGACCACAAGGCCTCCGGCAAGCACCTTGCCGGGGATGACGGCAGGCGCCGCGGCAAGACCCTTGCCGGGGGCCCCAGCAAGGCCCTTGCCGAGGGCACCCACAGGGCCACCGTCAGGCCCGCGCCAACTGAGTTTCCACCGCCCCATGCAGCTGCCAACCCAACCAGCTGGGCAGGCTCCTGCGTGGCAACAAGCAGATCTTCGTGGAGACCCGCCGTTGCGCCACCTCAGCTGCCTGCCTGCCTACTGGCGCCTCAGGCACCGCTGGCCAGGGCGCGTGTCAACACAAGGAGGAGCGACGACGGACAAGACGGACGTCTCCCCTCGTCCCCGATAAAGCAAGGACACCTAAGCTGGGCGCATTAAATGTGCCTTGTCCTATGATGCGAGGGATAACCTCGCATCACTATACCCTTTCCACCTCCTGTGTGTCACTGTGGCAACCCCTTTTTCCTATAAAAGGAGGCCCGATGCGACCAGGAGAAGGATTCGGCTTTTTAGAACTCCTCACGACTCTCTTGGAGCTCCTCACTAGCTAAAGAACACGAGCATATAATCCACCAAAGCAGGAGTAGGGTTTTACGCATTTTTGCGGCCCGAACCTGGGTAAAGGAACCGTGTCCTGACCGTTAGATCCGCTCTTCCCTCAACCCAGCGCCCCGCAATCGTAGTAGGGATTCTTGTGATCCCATAGGTGTCGATCCAAATACGCTGACATCTTTGGCGCGCCAGGCAGGGGGCGCAGTTGTGGGAATCGACTTTAGCGGTTAGTTCGACACTCCTGCATCGTCATGGCGCCCAAGAAGAAGACGACGGTGGCAGCTGGCCAGTCGGAAGCCGGACAGCCCGTCCCGACGCGGGCGAGCAGTGGACCAGTCGCGGAAAGGACTCGGGGCGCTGCTTGCGAACACCAACGCCATCCCGACAGTCGGAGTTTGGGAGGTGGCAATGCTTGTGCGCCTGGTAACGGGCCACACGCCGCTAGTTCCCGAGATGGGACCCGGCCCTCCACGGGTGGCGCGGGGCCCTCCAAGGTCGCGGCCGCACCACCCGAGGGCGACGCGAGACCCTCCAGAACTCCCACGTTGGTGCCAACAGTGTGCTCTTCTCAAGCAGCACGCAACGAACGGCGTCGTCGTCCTGAAGACCCCGGGCATCGCCATGGGAAGAGCCCCGAGCGCCGCTCCCGGGATGTAGAAGACCTGCCCGCCCGCCGAAGCACTGGTGGAGACGATAGGCGACCGCGGGATCGTGATGGAGCTCCCCCTGACACGGTCAGGGGTCGAAGCGCGTCATGATCCGTGCAGGTTTCGCTACCGTTGACACCAGCCGAAGCTTTGGCGCGCGCGCAGTTGCTCCTCGACTTTCCCCCCGTTACGGGGAAACTCGACGAATGGAGAGCCACCATCCGAAGCCTTGTCGTAGTCGCCAATAGGGATGATCTAAACCCAGCGGAGCTCCTAGAACGACGTTCCGATGGGGTCCCATGCACCGGGGGCGGGAGAGCTGGCAGCGCCGTGGCTACGGTGCATTCGCCTCTTCCTCGCCCAGTGCCGCGTGCGTCGACCCGTCGAGACGTCGCGGGCGACGCCATCTCCATAGCGTCGTCCGACCCGCGGACCCGCGGTGACCAGCGTCAAGTTCTTCGGGAGTGAGCTCATGAATACGCTCGAACCACCATCAAGCGCCAGCGCGAAACGCGCCACCAGTCAGACAGGCGAGCAGGGCCTGCTGCGGACCGCCCAGCACCGGAAAGCCCAGGAGGTCTACCCTACGAGGTAGGCGGTCCGGCTTTCACTCGTGAGCTGCGGCAGTTCCAATGGCCCTCTCACCGCACCTTCAAACCTGACGTTGGCGAGAAATACAACGGCAAGACCCACCCGTCGGAGTTCCTCAGTGTCTACACCATCACGATGCAAGCTGCCGGGGCTCGCGACGATAAGGTGCTTGCGAATTACTTTCCGTTGGCTCTTAAACCTAATGCCATGTCATGGTTGATGCACTTGCCGGTAGACTCTATTTCCTCCTGGTCCGACCTGTGCCATGAGTTTGTTGGCGCCTTTACCGGAGGCCACCAAGCCCATGGCCAGGCGAGTGACCTACATGTCATACCCCAGAAGGAAGGCGAGACCCTGCGCAAGTACATACAGAGATTCAGCCGGGTACAGTACAATATCCCTGATGTTCACCCTGCCGCCATCATCAGTGCGTTCCACCAAGACATGCGCAACCACAAGATGCGCGATGAACTGGCGATGACCAAGGTGAAGGACGTGGCAGAACTCTACGTTCTCGCCGACAGATGTGCCCGGGCTGAAGAGGGACGGAAGTACCCCGGCGAAGGCGCCGATGCGGAAACCGACTCTTCAGATGAAGATACTGCTACCCCGGCAAGGAAGGGCCGGAACCGTAACAGGAAGCACAAGGGGAAGGCCGTGCTTGCCATCGAGGGATCTGATGATGCCGGATCCACCAAGAAAACCAAGGCGGTTGACCCTGGCAAGGAAATTGCCGGGTGTGTCGCCTGCCGGGCCTTGGCGGCTGCCGAGAAGCCAGGAAACTCCGGCAAACGGTACTGCAAGATCCATCGCACCAAGGGCCATGATCTCCAGGACTGCCACCAGGTTGAGCTCCTTGCTGAGAAGCAAAGGGCTGAATACGAGAGGCAGGACAAGGAGAAGGGCCAAGACGGCGCTGAAGGATCCAACAAGAAACGTGACGGCCAAGCAGGCCGTCGCGGCAAGGATAGACAGCAGGAAAGGCCCGCCCGGGGCCGCGATAGAAGACCTGAGGACGATGATCACGAGGAGGACAACGAGTCCGGCGGCCAAGAATTTCAGAAGGCCACGGACGCCATGTGCGTCGATGGTGGCGCCTCGCTGCACGCTTCTCACTGCCAGCTTAAACAGTGGGCGCGTGAAATTATTGCAGCGGAGCCATTGTCCGGTGCCCAAAAGCCGTTGAAATGGTCCATCACACCTATCATCTTTGACGCCGAGGATCACCCTGATCGCACTACTGCGGTCGGGTGCTTGCCGTTGTTGGTTTCACCAACAATACGCAACCTCAAGGTGACGAAGATGCTAGTCGATGGCGGGGCCGGCCTAAACCTACTCTCGCCCACCGTGATCGAGAAGCTGCAAGTTCCAGATGGAGACCTCAAGGAGATGGGCACATTCCAAGGGGTCAGCCCAGGAAGGAGTCAACCAAAGGGGAAAGTCACACTGCCCGTGACTTTTGGAAGTGGTCTGAACTACAGGACAGAGAGGATCGTGTTCGATGTCGCCAAGATCCCCCTGCCTTACAACGGGATCCTTGGCCGCCCAGCGCTGGCCAAGTTTATGGCAGCGTCACACTATGCCTACAACACCCTGAAGATGCCAGGGCCCGTGACGATCATCACCATCCCCTTCGACAAAAAAGATGTGCTGATTTGCGCCGACCAATTGTACCAGCAAGCAGTTGCGGCAACTACCGCTACAAGGGCACTTGCTCCTGCCACTGGAGCTCTGGGAGGGAAGAAGAAGAAGACCGGCGAGACCTCGGGCGCCCACTCCGGCAAGCGCACCTCTTCGGAGTGCTGTGCTCCCGTTGAGGACGTGCCTAAGAGCTCCGCCGGAAAGAAGAAGACCGGCCAGACCTCAGACACCCACTCCGGCAAGTGCACCTCTTCGGAGTGTCGCGCTCCCGTCGAGTACGTGCCAGAGAGCTCCACCAGCAGAAACAAGAGATCAAGGGTTACATCGCCAGGAACCAAGAAGGTTTCTGTCAAGGAGGACGGCATGGGAGGGGCTTTTACCATAAGCTCCGCCATTGACACCAAATAGGAAGACGCGCTCGTCACCTTTCCGTGGGCGAATGTCGAGGTGTTTGCCTGGCAAGCATCCGACATCCCCGGCGTTCCCAGGGAGGTGATTGAGCACCACCTTGCTGTCTGCCCTCATGCACGGCCCATCAAGCAGAAGGTCAGGAAGCAAGCTTTGAAACAACAAGAGTTCATCACCGAGGAGATCCGGAAACTGGAAGCTGTGGGTTTGGTGAGAGGAGTGCTCCACCCAACGTGGTTGGCCAATCTAGTGGTAGTGCACAAGGCAAATGGGAAGTGGAGGTTGTGTATTGATTACACAGATATCAATAAAGCTTGTCCCAAGGATCCCTTCCTGTTGCCGCGCATAGACCAGATTGTTGTCGGGACCCCGATCCTAAGTCACACCGATCTAGCTGTAACACGTCATATCACTTTGCGGCCTCACGCACGGTAACCCCACGGGTACCACCTTACCTGGCCCGGGACCGTTTGCGCATTTTGGCACACGTATATGACAGTGTCGCTAGCATCCATATAACAGAGAACCCGGGCCGACATGGCTAGTTATAAACCAAAAGTGGCACTAGATTACAGAGACAGGCATCCATGACCCAGCAACGAATGTGTCGGTCATCAACGTATGAACCCAAGTCGTAGCAAGCTACATGGACTTAAAGGAACAACGCGTGACATTTCCCGGGACAGACACATGAATGAAGAAGGACACATGCCGGCCAACCTACATGTTCCGAGCAGTAGCAAGCTACCAAGGCTCATTGGAATCACTAGGAGGCATTTCCCTGTAAGGTAGGCTACCAAAGGAAAACAACTAGGTGTCGGATCCCACACATACCAAGCATTTCAATCATACACGCAATATGCTCAATATGTGCAAATACAACATTGCATCACAACAGAACTCTATGACTCAAAGTACTTTATTTAAAAGGCTCCAAGAGCCATACATAACATATCCATACAGGTAGGGTTCACATGACCCAACACTCAAGTCATACAGTCATACAAGCACAAGCGGAAGCTACATGTCTGAGTACAGACAACTTAGAAAATAAAACAGGCTTGGTGTAGCCTGACTATCTACAAGGCCCTCCACAAGCTCCAGATCACCGTCTGGGTGTCAAGCTACTCGTCGACGTCAACGTCTATGTAGGACCCATCAGCAGGGGCAGGGTTCTCCTCTGCAACAGTTATTAAGCAAACATGAGTACAAAGGTACTCAGCAAGTCTTACCAGAGAACCTATCATACATGCAACATTATCAAAGGGGGTAGTGGAGTTTATAGCAGAATGCCAGCTTTGACCTTGGCTAACCTATACTACAACTCTCAACAGACTGCAAGATGTTATTACGAACACGAGTCCTCTACTCACCACATCAATACACCACCGAGGATCCTCTTCCGTCATCCTACGGAAGGGCCATCCACGGCACTCACACTCATCTTGAGGCTTTTAGTAGTATCCATCAACTTGTCTATGAACTGTAAGAGTAACCAAGTAGTTCGTACCGCAAACAACGGCTATTCGAATAGATTGATAACCCTGCAGGGGTGTACTTCTTCACACACGCTTCCACCACTTATCGCCGTTTACTCGGCGTGTACTCAGCAACCTTCAAGCGGAAGCCCAGCGAGGGTGTCGGCCACGACCTGTCTAACTACTCAAGTCTCTCGTCCAGGTTTATCGCCTATTTGGGTTCCATCCGTGGGGAGATCCGGCCGGGGTGTCGCTCACGGCCCCAAACGATGTGTACAGGGTTCCCGAGTCACCAAACGAGCAACCGGTACACCGTGCCACGTACCTGTCGCATCACAACCCACCCCGAGGGTCAGCGTTGTGCACGACCTCCAGTAAACTATAAACACCAGAAACTAGTTGCAACTCCTGGACAGAGATCGAGGGTAATTAATAAGCCGAGAGGGTCCACTGGTTTCGGGCCCAATGCATGGTAGTAACTGCAACTTGAACCACACATACAGATCTCAGGTCCTATGGTCGATTCCAATGAAACAACCCACCATGTACTCCTACATGGCCTTTCATCGATACCTTTACCAAGCCTATTCCACACTTCCTTCTCTTTATCGGTATGATCATTTCACTCTGATCCATCACCCAGATGAATCAGACCAGACACAACTCTAGCATAGCAGGCAACATAAACAAATAGCATGGTGGACCACACATCACATGGCTCAATCAACTCCTACACATGCTAGTGGGTTTCAACTATTTACTGTGGCAATGACAGGTCATGCAAGGGAATAGGGTTCAACTACCACAGCAAGTAGCAGTTCATACGCTGTTGCCTTAATGCAGTAAAAGAGAGCAGGAGCGAGAAGTTTGGGTTTGTATCGGAATGATCAATGATTGCTTGCCTGACAAGGTAGTTGTCGGGTACTGCTCTTCAACTGGATACGCAGCAGTATCCTCGGGAGCAGGACCTAACACAGAGAATACCGACGATACAAACATTAACAAACAAATGCAACAATATGATGCATGTTCATGACATGGCAAGATGCATGTGTGTTGGCTAATGCAACTAAAACCAGAAGGGTTTGAACCTATTTGAATCAAAGATTCAAATTGAAGTTCAAACTATTATTTAAATAAGTGCATTATCATGTTTTTGATGTATACAGCAAGTTAACTTGTTCAAACATGCATGAAACCAGTGCCATTGGAAAGATTGGATTTTTCTGATCATTTTTCATATATAAATCTTTTCCATCTGAGCTATGGTTGATTTTATATGATTTTTAGAAGTTTTGGGTATTTTCTGGAATTTCCTGAATTATTTTTAAACCTAAAAATCCTAGAACAACCTTTACTGCGTCAGCATGACATCATGCTAACGTCAGCCAGTCAACAGGGCCAGTCCAAGTCAAACCTGACCAGTGGGACCCACTGGTCAGTGTCACAGTTAACTAATTAGCTGATTAGGATTAAATTAACACTTAAACTAGGTTTGACTTGCGGGCAGGGCCCACATGTCAGTGACCCAGGGGGTCAAACCCGTGGTCAAAACAGGTCCAACTCGCCGGCGTTTAGCCGCCGGCGAGGCCAAACACGGCGGCGTGCTTCAGAAATCGCCTACGGTGCACGGCTCGAGCTGCGGTTGGGTACGTTGGATAGCCCTTGCTGTTGCGCGTCGGATGGTGGTGGTCGCTGGACCTGGGGTGGCCGGAGACGACGGCAACGAGCTCGACGGCGGCGACCGGCGTCGGGCGTGTGTGGGGATGCGGCTGCAGGGGCCTAGGCGATGCATGTGTAGCACCTTTCGCATCTACGTGCTGCGGTGAGTGTGATGGACGGGTGCCAGTGACCAAATGGTCACCGGAGAATCACCGGCGGCGAGCACGGCGGCGGTGCGTGCGGGCGAGCTTCGTGCAGTGCGTTACAGGGCAAAAGAGAGCCAACGGAGAGGGGGAGGATGAAGCTAGGCTCACAGGGGTTGCAGCAAGCGCCGGAGCGAGCTCGGGGGTTGTCGGAGCTGAGCGGGACGGCGAGGGGGATCTCCGCGGCCGGAGTTGGGGAAGAAGAGGTCGGGGGCGTCTCCAGGGCGGGCGAGCGCTCGGGGCTCGGCCTGTTCGAAGCAGTCGAGGATGGCGGAGACGATGGACACCAAGGCGGGGCTCAGGGACGACGGTGGACGCGGCTTCTACGACGGTGCGAGCACGGCGGCGTCGGCCATGGCGCGGGGAGAGCGAGGGAGAGGAACTGGGGGGAGGTGGAGATGTCTGCGAGGTCGGGGACGACGTGAACGACCGAACCATCCCTCCAGAACGGCGAGGGGATGAAGCAGGGCGGCGGGCAGCTGCGTGGCGCGCGGCGCGGTCGCCGTCGAGCACCTGCCTGCCTGCCTGGCCGAGCCAAGCAGCTCGCTGGAGCGGCAGCTGGGCTGGGCCGGCAGGTGGGCCGGGTGGCGCCAGGTAAGCTTCTTCTTCTCTCTCTCTCTTTTCTATTTTCTTTTGTGTTTCATTTCTTTTGCAACTTTGTTTTAATTAAATAAAATGCCAAAGCATTTTTGTAACTCATAACACTTGTCATACCAACTGTATATAATATGAACAGTAGGAAACATTATAGTTTATGATTATTTGAGCATTTAAAATATTTTTAAGTATTTAAATGCCCAAAGTCAAATACCATATGATTTAATCCAAAGCCCTAGAGTGTCCTAGAAAATTGTGCACCATTTTTGGCAGAGGTTTAAGACCAAGGCTGAAATGATGAACATTTTTGAAGGGCATTTTGGGTACATTGGAAAATATTTTAGCAAACCCTAGTTGTTAGGAGAGGGGTGCTGGGGTTTCTGTTAATCCCATTTCAAGTTTTTTTGAAAGTAGACATGATGCACACTCTAGTTAGGTCCTAATGCAAGTGCTAGCTAGGGATGTGACAACTCACCCCCACTTAAAAGAATCGCGTCCCGAGATTCGGGTTCCTCCGGAAAGAGGGTGGGGTACTCAAGTCGAAGACGATCCTCCCTTTCCCAAGTAGCTTCACTCTCGGAATGATTTGACCATTGAACCTTGAGAAACTTGATATTGTGGCGTCGAGTGGTGCGCTCAGTTTGATCAAGAATACGAACGGGGTATTCTCGATATGTGAGATTGTCTTGGAGATCAAGCGTTTCGTGGTCCACTCCGCGGATAGGATCCGAGAAGCAACGCCTGAGTTGAGAAACGTGGAAAACATCATGAACTCTGGAGAGGTGCGGAGGTAGTTCCAATTGGTAGGCAACTTCTCCTCGTTTGGCAAGAATGCGAAAAGGACCGATGTAACGAGGGGCCAATTTGCCTTTGATACCGAAGCGATGGGTTCCCTTAAGAGGAGTAACCCGAAGGTAAGCCTTATCGCCGACTTCAAAAGTCACAGCCTTATGATGACTATCATACTGGCTCTTTCGGCGAGACTGGGCTGTTTTCAATCTCTCACGAACGATGCGAACTTGCTCTTCTGCTTCCTGGATCATATCCGGGCCAAAGAATTGTCTTTCCCCGGTCTCGACCAGTTAAGAGGTGTTCGACACCTTCGTCCATATAGAACTTCGAAGGGAGCTTTGCCCAAGCTGGCTTGATAACTATTGTTATAAGCGAATTCGGCAAATGGAAGACACTTTTCCCATTCCATACCGAAAGAGATGACAGAGGCTCAAAGCATGTCTTCCAGAATTTGATTGACTCGTTCCACTTGACCACTTGACTGCGGATGGAAGGCAGTACTGAAAGAGAGATGAGTTCCCATAGCATTCTGGAAACTTTCCCAAAATCGTGAAGTGAAAAGACTTCCACGGTCTGAGTTAATCTCCAACGGTACACCATGAAGTGATACTATCCGAGAGACATACAAGTCTGCTAGCTGGCTAGCGGTAATACTCCCGCGAACAGGCAGGAAATGAGCTACTTTAGAGAGGCGGTCGATAACGACGAAGATAGCATTATTCACTTTCCTGGACCTGGGAAATCCGGTGATGAAGTCCATACCGACTTTATCCCATTTCCATTCAGGAATAGCTAAAGGTTGAAGGGTGCCAGCAGGCCGTTGATGCTCTGCTTTGACCCGACGACAAACGTCGCAGTTAGCAATGAATTGAGCGATTTCTCTCTTCATCCTAGTCCACCAGAATATTTGACGTAGGTCTTGATACATTTTGGTACAACCGGGATGAATCGTGAGAGGAGATTCATGAGCCTCCTTAAGGATCAAACGTCTTAGGTTTCATACTTTAGGAACCACTAAACGGTTGCTAAAGAATACGACTCCTTGATCATCAATTGAGAAACATCCTGCAACTCCTTTCTTGATGTTCCTCTTAATACGGGAAATTCCGGGATCAACCTTCTGTGCTTTGATGACCTGATCCATAAGGGTAGGTTTCGCCACTAAGGTGGAACGAATCCTCGAGGAACAATGTGAAGGTTAAGCTTACGAAATTCCTCGTGGAGAAGTGGTTGACTTTGTTGTAACATTAAATTGTTACAATATGACTTACGACTTAGTGCATCAGCCATGACATTGGCCTTTCCAGGAGTGTAAGTGATTCCTAAGTCGTAGTCTGTGAGCAACTCAACCCAACGTCTTTGCCTGAGATTCAAATCCGGTTGGGTGAAGATATACTTCAAACTTTGGTGATCAGTGAAGATTTCACAGCGATTACCAAGGAGGTAATGTCGCCATGTTTTGAGTGCGTGGACTACAGCCGCAAGCTCTAGATCATGAGTAGGATAGTTATCCTCATGTGGACGCAACTGTCGGGATGCGTATGCAATCACTTGACGATCTTCCATGATAATGCAACCTAGTCCTTGTCGCGAGGCGTCGCAGTAGATTATAAAATCCTTGGAAAAGTCTGGTGGTACCAGTACAGGTGCAGATGTCAGGCGTCTTTTCAGTTCCTGAAAACTGGACTCGCACTGTGGGGTCCACTCAAACTTTTTATCTTTCTTGAGGGGTTCAGTTAGAGGTTTAGCAACCTTGGAGAAATTCTCGACGAAACGTCGGCAATAGCTCGCTAAGCCAAGAAAACTCCTAACTTGCTTGACCGATTCAGGGGGAGTCCAATCAAGTACGGCTTGAACTCGCTCGGGATTGACAGCAATACCCTTGCCTGAGATCACATGACCTAGATAGGTTACTTCTGGCAACCAAAATTCACATTTAGAGAATTTGGCATAAAGGCGGTGCTCTCGAAGTTTCGTCAATACCAGCCTTAAATGCTCGGCATGATCTTCCTTGTTCTTGGAATAGATGAGTATATCATCGAGGTATACCACGACGAATTTATCCAAATACTCCATGAATATAGAATTCATTAACCGAGAAAAGGTAGCTGGGGCATTGGTTAATCCGAAGGACATAACGGTGTACTCATATTGGCCATAACGAGTAACGAAAGCCGTTTTAGGGATGTCCCCGTTCTTGATTTTGATTTGATGGTAGCCCAACCTCAAATCCATCTTAGAAAAGACTGAGGATCCAGCGAGCTGATCATATAGGTCGTTGATCCTGGGAAGCGGATACTTGTTCTTTATGATGACCAAATTGACAGGTCGGTAATCTACAACCATCCGCTCTGTTCCATCCTTCTTCTTGACGAAGAGGACGGGGCAAGCCCAAGGGGAAGAACTAGGACGGATGAAACCTTTTTGCAAGGACTCATCGAGTTGTTTCTTTAGCTCAGCTAATTCTAGTGGTGCCATCTTATAGGGTCTCCTAGAGATTGGGACAGTTCCTGGGATAAGATCTATCACGAACTCGACATCTCTGTCAGGTGGAATTCCTGGCAGTTCTTCTGGAAAAACATCCGGAAAGTCACGGACTACCGGGATATCTTCGAGTTCTGGTAGAGGGCTGGCATTAAGAGAATAGAGCTGACGTTCTGCCATTCGGGCCAAGACATTGACTATCTTGCCGGATGGATGTGTAAGTTGAACAGTCCTAGTAAAGCAATCAATCTTGGCGTAGTGGGTTGTCATCGAATCCATACCCAAAATGACATTTATGTCCGAGGACTTGAGAGCGATTAGAGATGCAAGGAAAACAAGTCTATCGACAAGGATTTCATTTCCATGGCTTACCCTAGAGGTTTGACACTTTGAACCAGGAGTTTGAATAACCATGGAAGTAGGCATGTCACAAAAAGTCATGTTGTGCAATCGAGCATAGCTCTCAGAATGGGATGCTCCAGTATCGAAAAGAACAGATGCCGGATGGCAGTTGACAAGAAGCGTACCAAGGACGACGTTAGGATCCTCATAAGCTTCTTCGGCAGAAACATAGTAGACATGACCACGTGCAGTGGGGATTGGCTTGACATAGTTCACCTTGCTGATTGGCTTACCACGGCCAACAAGTTTTCCTGGCTGGTTTTGGGGACAATCACGCATGTAGTGTCCCGGTTCTCCACACTTGAAACATGTCACGGTGGTGGTGCGTGGAGCAAAGTTGGAAGGTGGACCTCCATAGGTCTTGGCAGGTGCAAACTGTTGAGTTGGGCGAGGCGCCTCATAGGATGGCCTCGGTGTGTACTTGGGTGGCAGAGCAGTGTTAGGAACCCACACACGGCGCTTGTGAGAGCCAGAGCCGGATGAGGAACCAAAGTCTCGAGTATGCTTGCGGGTGGCCTCGAAGTCGGTCTGGCCTGTTTCAGCACTGATAGCCTTGTTAACCAACTTCTGGAAGGAAGTGCACTCGTGTAGACGTAGATCTCGGCGGAGTTCAGGGCTGAGTCCCTTGCGGAACCTCGCCTGCTTCTTGGCATCGGTGGATACTTCTTCAGGTGCATAGCATGCCAGATTACCAAACTCACGACTATAGCCATCCACAATTAAACGGCCCTGGGTGAAATTGCAGAATTCCTCCCGCTTGCGATCCATGAGACCTTCCGGAATGTGGTGTTCACGGAATGCCTCACTGAACTCAACTCAGGTAGTGACTTGGCCAGCAGGACGCATAGCTTCAAAGTTTTCCCACCAAAGACTGGCAGGGCCCTCAAGATGGTAGGCAGCGTAGATAACCTTATCAGCTTCGGCCACACGGGCAGAGTGTAGCTTGTGGGTAATACTACGTAGCCAGTCATCCGCATCCAGAGGTTCAGTGGAGTGATGGAACTTCGGTGGACACATCTTGATAAAGTCATTGATCGACACCACGTCATTCCTCTGACGGAACCAAGTGCTCTGCTCTATGCGTTCCAGCAGACGGTTGGTCTCTCTCTTATTCTGTTCTGCTTCGAGCATAACTTCTGCCAAAGAGGGTGGCTGGGGCAGATTCCCATCCCTAGTCCCACTAGCCTCACCCTGCTCCTGAGCAGCAGGGGTGTTGCGAGTGTTGACCATCCTAGGAAAACAAAACAACGGTTTAGACAAGGATGGCAAAATTTAACATAGAAGTGCAGAATGTAATGGATGACACGGAATGCAAGGATGTTCATCCGTACGACATGGTAATATAGGAACTGCTATATATACACCAGTGGTCATACACACCATACAAAGTTTAGTACAAGGCAAGGCTAAAGTACAACTGCGGTGAAAGACAATACATCCCATCAGAGGCATTCCAGGCTCCTATACATTATTTAACTACACCTCCGGAACTCAGTACACACTAAGTCATATTCCACAAGACGCGCAGGACTGTGGAAATACAACTACAACAATACTACTACAACCACGGCCTAGCTCAGACATTCGCGTAGTAATCCTCATAAAGATTACCACCGTAGCCTGGAAGTGGAACAGACGGATCTTGGAACTCGCGAGCACTCGAAGGCTGAGGACCATAAGGACATGGATGTGGTCTCGGTCCCGATGCTGGTGGTAACCGACGCCCACGTGGAGGTGTAATACCCCCAACGTCACGCCAATCCATGCGATCAGACAGACGAGTCCGCACGGGGTACAAGTCCCGCATGTCCAGATATCCGGCGTGCACAGCAGGTGCAAGCCGTGTCAGTGTAGTCCAGTGGGCGGCTCGAGTGTTATACAGCTCCATTCGGAGGGCACGGACCTCACCGTCCCTATCCTCCAACATCTGAACAGTAGTCTGAAGCAGTGGCTCTTCATGAGCAGCATCAGTATACAGACTAGTGTAGTAGCCTTCCTCTCCGGGAAGTGAGGCTGGCATGTAACAGAACTCAGTGTTCAGCAACAGGGCATGCCTAGCACGGAGAATGGTCATCATCGAATAAGCGGCATCCTGCACTGCCATCTCAATGGTAATCCCGAGTCCATAAGACCAATGGATGGGATCATTAGCTCCGGGATATGAGGGGTATATCCGGACTGTGCAGAAATACTGACTTTGATTGAAATCCCGGTACTGTTCCTCCACCGTGTATTCGGGATACCAGCGATAACCGGTCTCAGTCATCACACGGACTAGCATGGCCATGTGACCGGGCACATTAATGCACTGAGTCAAACGAACCACTTGGTGAGGGATGCGGCCAGACATCTGAAACACGAAGTAATGCAAAGGCATTAGTGTTTCTGGAAGAAATCGGGCAGCATAACAACTGTAAATGCTCAAACAAAGATTTGAGACATCATACAAATGATAGCATAGCCACTCAATAATTCCATATCAAGGTTCCGGTTCAACAATCATCATACTCAAAAGGATAGAAACTGAATTGAGGCTTGAAACCAACAATCCTAAGAGTCTACGGATTAGTAGCACATGAACCTAGTAACGATAAGAGGCCTAGTCCTAAATCCCCGTAGAAAGAATAGACTGACTCAGATCAGAAGGCATAAGGTAAAGGAGTAAAAAGAGCCTTACGTTCCCTTCCACAATCAATTCCCCTACATATAACTAAGAATTTTTCTAGACTCAACATCGACCAGTTTGGCTTGAGAAACCTACAGGCAGTCCAGCTCTGATGCCAACGCTGTCGGGACCCCGATCCTAAGTCACACCGATCTAGCTGTAACACGTCATATCACTTTGCGGCCTCACGCACGGTAACCCCACGGGTGCCACCTTACCTGGCCCGGGACCGTTTGCGCATTTTGGCACACGTATATGACAGTGTCGCTAGCATCCATATAACAGAGAATCCGGGCCGACATGGCTAGTTATAAACCAAAAGTGGCACTAGATTACAGAGACAGGCATCCATGACCCAGCAGCGAACGTGTCGGTCATCAACGTATGAACCCAAGTCGTAGCAAGCTACATGGACTTAAAGGAACAACGCGTGACATTTCCCCTAAGGGACAGACACAGGAACGAAGAAGGACACATGCTGGCCAGCCTACGTGTTCCGAGCAGTAGCAAGCTACCAAGGCTCATTGGAATCACTAGGAGGCATTTCCCTGTAAGGTAGGCTACCAAAGGAAAACAACTAGGTGTCGGATCCCACACATACCAAGCATTTCAATCATACACGCAATATGCTCAATATGTGCAAATACAACATTGCATCACAACAGAACTCTATGAATCAAAGTACTTTATTTAAAAGGCTCCAAGAGCCATACATAACATATCCATACAGGTAGGGTTCACATGACCCAACACTCAAGTCATACAGTCATACAAGCACAAGCGGAAGCTACATGTCTGAGTACAGACAACTTAGAAAATAAAACAGGCTTGGTGTAGCCTGACTATCTACAAGGCCCTCCACAAGCTCCAGATCTCCGTCTGGGTGTCAAGCTACTCGTCGACGTCAACGTCTATGTAGAACCCATCAGCAGGGGCAGGGTTCTCCTCTACAACAGTTATTAAGCAAACATGAGTACAAAGGTACTCAGCAAGTCTTACCACAGAACCTATCATACATGCAACATTATCAAAGGGGGTAGTGGAGTTTATAGCAGAATGCCAGCTTTGACCTTGGCTAACCTATACTACAACTCTCAACAGACTGCAAGATGTTATTACGAACACGAGTCCTCTACTCACCACATCAATACACTACCGAGGATCCTCTTCCGTCATCCTACGGAAGGGCCATCCACGGCACTCACACTTATCTTGAGGCTTTTAGTAGTATCCATTAACTTGTCTATGAACTGTAAGAGTAACCAAGTAGTTCGTACCGCGAACAACGGCTATTCGAATAGATTGATAACCCTGCAGGGGTGTACTTCTTCACACACGCTTCCACCACTTATCGCCGTTTACTCGGCGTGTACTCGGCAACCTTCAAGCGGAAGCCCAGCGAGGGTGTCGGCCACGACCTGACTAACTACTCAAGTCTCTCGTCCAGGTTTATCGCCTATTTGGGTTCCATCCGTGGGGAGATCCGGCCGGGGTGTCGCTCACGGCCCCAAACGATGTGTACAGGGTTCCCGAGTCACCAAACGGTCAACCGGTACACCGTGCCACGTACCTGTCGCATCACAACCCACCCCGAGGGTCAGCGTTGTGCACGACCTCCAGTAAGCTATAAACACCAGAAACTAGTTGCAACTCCTGGACAGAGATCGAGGGTAATTAATAAGCCGAGAGGGTCCATTGGTTTCGGGCCCAATGCATGGTTGTAACTGCAACTTGAACCACACATACAGATCTCAGGTCCTATGGACGATTCCAATGAAACAACCCACCATGTACTCCTACATGGCCTTTCATCGATACCTTTACCAAGCGTATTCCACACTTCCTTCTCTTTATCGGTATGATCATTTCACTCTGATCCATCACCCAGATGAATCAGACCAGACACAACTCTAGCATAGCAGGCAACATAAACAAATAGCATGGTGGATCACACATCACATGGCTCAATCAACTCCTACACATGCTAGTGGGTTTCAACTATTTACTGTGGAAATGACAGGTCATGCAAGGGAATAGGGTTCAACTACCGCAGCAAGTAGCAGTTCACACGCTGTTGCCTTAATGCAGTAAAAGAGAGCAGGAGCGAGAAGATTGGGTTTGTATTGGAATGATCAATGATTGCTTGCCTGACAAGGTAGTTGTCGGTTTCTGCTCTTCAACTGGATACACAGCAGTATCCTCGGGAGCAGGACCTAGCACAGAGAATACCTGCGATACAAACATTAACAAACAAATGCAACAATATGATGCATGTTCATTACATGGCAAGATGCATGTGTGTTGGCTAATGCAACTAAAACCAGAAGGGTTTGAACCTATTTGAATCAAAGATTCAAATTGAAGTTCAAACTATTATTTAAATAAGTGCATTATCATGTTTTTGATGTATACAGCAAGTTAACTTGTTCAAACATGCATGAAACCAGTGCCATTGGAAAGATTGGATTTTTCTGATCATTTTTCATATATAAATCTTTTCCATCTGAGCTATGGTTGATTTTATATGATTTTTAGAAGTTTTGGGTATTTTCTGGAATTTCCTGAATTATTTTTAAACCTAAAAATCCCAGAAAAACCTTTACTGCGTCAGCATGACATCATGCTGACGTCAGCCAGTCAACAGGGCCAGTCCAAGTCAAACCTGACCAGTGGGACCCACTGGTCAGTGTCACAGTTAACTAATTAACTGATTAGGATTAAATTAACACTTAAACTAGGTTTGACTTGCGGGCAGGGCCCACATGTCAGTGACCCAGGGGGTCAAACCCGTGGTCAAAACAGGTCCAACTCGCCGGCGTTTAGCCGCCGGCGAGGCCAAACACGGCGGCGTGCTTCGGAAATCGCCTACGGTGCACGGCTCGAGCTGCGGTTGGGTGCGTTGGATAGCCCTTGCTGTTGCGCGTCGGATGGTGTTGGTCGCCGGACCTGGGGTGGCCGGAGACGATGGCAACGAGCTCGACGGCGGCGACCGGCGTCGGGCGTGTGTGGGGATGCGGCTGCAGGGGCATAGGCGATGCGTGCGTAGCACCTTTCACATCTACGTGCTGCGGTGAGTGTGATGGACGGGTGACAGTGACCAAATGGTCACCGGAGCATCACCGGCGGCGAGCACGGCGGCGGTGCGTGCGGGCGAGCTTCGTGCAGTGCGTTACAGGGCAAAAGAGAGCCAACGGAGAGGGGGGGGATGAAGCTAGGCTCACAGGGGTTGCAGCAAGCACCGGAGCGAGCTCGGGGGTGGTCGGAGCTGAGCGGGACGGCGAGGGGGATCTCCGCGGCCGGAGTTGGGGAAGAAGAGGTCGGGGGCGTCTCCAGGGCGGGCGAGTGCTCGGGGCTCGGCCTGTTCGAAGCAGTCGAGGATGGCGGAGACGATGGACACCAAGGCGGGGCTCAGGGACGACGGTGGACGCGGCTTCTACGACGGTGCGAGCACGGCGGCGTCGGCCATGGCGCGGGGAGAGCGAGGGAGAGGAACTGGGGGGAGGTGGAGATGTCTGCGAGGTCGGGGACGACGTGAACGACCGAACCATCCCTCCAGAACGGCGAGGGGATGAAGCAGGGCGGCGGGCAGCTGCGTGGCGCGCGGCGCGGTCGCCGTCGAGCACCTGCCTGCCTGCCTGGCCGAGCCAAGCAGCTCGCTGGAGCGGCAGCTGGGCTGGGCCGGCAGGTGGGCCGGGTGGCGCCAGGTAAGCTTCTTCTCTCTCTCTCTCTTTTCTATTTTCTTTTCTGTTTCATTTCTTTTGCAACTTTGTTTTAATTAAATAAAATGCCAAAGCATTTTTGTAACTCATAACACTTGTCATACCTACTGTATATAATATGAACAGTAGGAAACATTATAGTTTATGATTATTTGAGCATTTAAAATATTTTTAAGTATTTAAATGCCCAAAGTCAAATACCATATGATTTAATCCAAAGCCCTAGAGTGTCCTAGAAAATTGTGCACCATTTTTGGCAGAGGTTTAAGACCAAGGCAGAAATGATGAACATTTTTGAAGGGCATTTTGGGTACATTGGAAAATATTTTAGCAAACCCTAGTTGTTAGGAGAGGGGTGCTGGGGTTTCTGTTAATCCCATTTCAAGTTTCTTTGAAAGTAGACATGATGCACACTCTAGTTAGGTCCTAATGCAAGTGCTAGCTAGGGATGTGACAATTGTCGACTCCACGGCAGGGTGTGACCTGCTGCCATTCCTCGATGCCTACTCCGGCTACCATCAGATCTTCATGGCGAGAGAAGAGGAAGAGAAGACAGCATTCATCACCCCATGTGGTACGTACTGTTTCGTACGAATGCCTTTCGGGTTGAAGAGTGTTGGCTCGATGTTTGCAAGGGCAGTCCAGATTGGTTTTGAACCCTAGCTCCATAGAAATATGGAGGCTTATATGGATGACATAGTGGTCAAAACCAAGAACAGGGCAACCCTTGTATCGGATTTACAAGAAACATTTGTGAACCTGCGCAAGATCAACCTCAAGCTGAACCCTGAGAAGTGTGTCTTCGGCGTTCCGTCCGGCAAGCTTCTCGGGTTCTGTGTGTCGCAGCGTGGGATAGAAGCCAATCCAGACAAGATCAAAGCTATAGAGCAGATTGAAGCACCCCAGCGGGTCAAGGACGTGCGTCGGCTTGCTGGCTGCGTTGCTGCCATGAGCAGATTTATTTTTAAGTCTGCCGAGCGCGCCCTTCCCTTTTTAAAGGTCTTGAAAAAGGCGGGCCCAATGGAGTGGACGCCAGAAGCCGAAGCAACACTACAAGACCTGAAGAAATATCTTTCCTCCACGCCAATATTGGTTGCGCCCCGACCACAGGAACCGTTGTTGCTATACTTAGCGGCAACGAACCAAGTGGTCAGCGCCGCACTAGTGGCGCAGAGAGAAATCAACGATGAGGTGATAGCAACAACGGAGCCTGGTGCCACTAGCGCAGGGACGACACGGCCGATTGGAGTGCAGCCAAGGAAGAAGATGATGCAGCACCCGGACTACTTTGTTAGCTCCCTCTTGCGGGGGGCTAGGACAAGGTACTCCGGTGTGCAGAAATTGCTCTTCGGCCTTCTTATGGCCTCGAGGAAGCTGCGTCACTACTTCCAGGCGCACGAGATCACTGTCGTCACTCGCCTCCCTCTGCAACGGATATTGCACAATCCAGATGCAACGGGAAGGATTGTAGAGTGGGCACTAGAACTGTCCAGCTTTGGCCTCAAGTTTGAAAGCACCTCGACAATTCAGAGCCGAGTTCTGGCAGAGTTCGTTGTAGAATGGACCGCAACACCTGATGAAGAAGTCCAAGAAACTGCTCTCCCCGGCAAAGAGGCAAGTTGCAACTGGATCATGTACTTTGATGGGGCTTTCTCTTTATAAGGCGCCGGGGCTGGCGTACTGCTGGTCGCGCCCACCGGAGAGCACCTCAAGTACGTGATCCAGATGCACTTCCCTAGGGAGGTATCAACGAACAACACTGCCGAGTACGAGGGGCTGCTTGCCGGTCTTAGGATCGCGGCGGACCTCGGAATCAAGAAGCTCATTGTCAGGGGCGACTGACAACTTGTTGTCAAACAAGTCAACAAGGATTACCAGAGCCCGTTGATGAAGGCCTACGTCGATGAAGTGAGAAAGTTGGAAGAGCGCTTTGACGGTATACAGGCGGAGCACGTTCCCCGAGCGGAGAACGACATCGCCGATTACCTGTCAAAACGTGCTGCCCTCAAGCTACGTGTGGAACCAGGTACCTTTGTGCTTCAGCTTTCTCAGCCATCCATTGATCGATCAACAGAGCAGAACAAGAGGAGTAAGTCAGGGCCCGGCAAGTACTCTCCCGCCGAGCTCCCCAGAGCCGCCGGCAAGGATGTTGCCGGAGACACTGAGCCCTCCACCGGAGGGCTGACTCCAGCGGAGCGTCAAGCTTTTGCCGTCGAGATAGCCACTCCCTTGGCGGAGGAAATGCCTTTAGTCCTCGCCGTTGAGCCCCAGGCTCCAGCGTGGGCGCAACATACCGTCTGATTCCTTCAGACTGGGGAACTTCCTGAGGAGCAGGAAGAAGCGGAGAAAGTAGCCCGCCGGTCTGCCATGTACCAGTTCGTCGATGACGTCCTGTACAGAAGGAGACCAAACGGTGTGAAATTGAAGTGCATCCCCCGAGAGGAAGGACTGGAGCTGTTGGCAGAGATACATGGATGCATATGTGGATCCCACATAGGGTCGAGAGCTCTTGCCGGCAAGGCATTCCGGCAAGGCTTCTTCTGGTCCACTGCCCTCTAGGATGCGGCGGCGCTGGTCACCAGGTGTAAAGCGTGCCAATTCCATTCGAAGAAACTTCATCAACCAGCTCAAGCCCTTCAAACCATTCCTCTCTCCTGGCCCTTCTCGGCCTGGGGGCTCGACATACTGGGCCCCTTCCCCCGCGCCGTCGGGGGCTTTGAGTACTTGTACGTTGCGATCGACAAGTTCACAAAGTGGCCAGAAGTGGATGCAGTGAGGAAGGTCACAACTCAGTCAGCCATCAAGTTCTTCAAGGGACTAGTGTGCTGTTTTGGTGTACCCAACAGGATCATCATTGACAACGGCACGCAGTTTACAAGCCGCACCTTCATGCAATATACCCAAGACCTCGGCAGCAGGGTCTGTTTCGCTTTCGTTGCTCACCCACGAAGCAATGGTCAAGCTGAGAGGGCAAATGCTGAAGTGCTGCGAGTATTAAGGACAAAGACCTTTGACAGGCTGCACAAGAGCGGGAGGCGCTGGATTGATGAATTGCCGGCGGTTCTTTGGTTGATTAGGACGACGCCAAATCGAGCCACTGGCCAGACGCCCTTTGCCCTGATATATGGGCAAAAGCAGTTCTCCCCACGGAACTCATATACGGGTCACCTCGAGTGCTCGCTTATGATGAGCTTAAGCAAGAGCAATTGCGGCAAGACGACGCAACGCTCCTTGAGGAAGATCGTCTTCGGGTGGCTGTGAGAGCAGCGCGCTACCAGCAAGCCTTGTGCCGCTACCATAGCCGCAAGGTTCATGCCCGAAGCTTTGAGGAAGGCGACCTTGTTCTCCGGCGCGTTCAATCATCCAGGAATACGGATAAGTTGACGCCAAAGTGGGAAGGCCCTTATCGGGTAATACGAGTCACCAGGCCTGGCGCTATCCACCTGGAGACTGAGGATGCCATTCCGGTGAGTAATTCCTGGAACATCGAGCATCTTCGCAAGTTTTACCCATAAGGCGCGGCTTGCCAGGCCCCCCGGCAAGCCACCCTTTTGTACAAGCTTTGCCGGCAAGGCATGTAATGCTTTGTGCAAAGCGAGGCGCAGACCCTGAGCATAAATAAATGAAGCGCTGGCGCCCTAAGTTTTAGCATGCATGCTGAGTCGAGTCTCGTCCTTGGTTAGGGTTGATAGTGCTTAGCAGCGGCTAACCCCTAGCTTAGAGGTCGAGTCTTTGTCTTTCCTCTGTCTTCCTTGGTTTACAGGACGCACATGCATCCTTGCCAAATCCACTTGGAGGAAGGAAAGAAGAACGGGCCGGTGCCTAGGCCCCGGCAAGCCAGTGTTGCTGGGGGCTGCAAGGACAAGAATTCGTCCACGGCAGACCAGGGTTGCCGGGGGCTGCATCTTCAGATTAGTCCTTTTTCCCTTATCATCCATTCCGTTATGGACTGGGGTATGTGAAACCTCGTTCTTTTCCTTAAGCTACCGTGCTCCCATAACTCTGGGCCCTAAGACTCATTCTTGGGACTAGGTTTGGTCGTAGTCGCGGCGGCAAAGGGATAAAACGAGGAGCCTGAGCCCGCTTCGTCCCTGCCTCTGCCAAGGGCGTGAGGAAGGTCAAGCGAAGTAGGGAAACGGCAGGGCCTGTTGCCGGGCGAGAAAATGTTTATCTTAAGGATATCAGGGATTTATTCCCTGTTGTGGGTTTTTACCTACGAACAAATGACCCGGCAAACATTCCTTTTTCATTAAAAACATTCCATTCAGGTACAGTCCATAGGGAATGAAAAACATGAATAAGGGGATTACAAGTTTTAAACCTAACAGATGCTCAAAGGCTTACAGACTAAAAAGAGATAAGATGCCCATAATGCCTTTCTTGTCCCTCTCCTCAGGAGGTAGGTCAAGGAGGTGAGAAGGGCAAAAGGGGCGCCTAGGCGAGCTACGGGTGGCAGAAGACACCGAGAAGGCATCTCGGCGGCCTCCCCGGGGCTGGACGGTGATGACGGCGCCGGAGGCTGAGCTCGAAGGCGAGGCGGCAGGACGTCAGTAGGAGACGAAGGCGTCGGTGCCCGCGTACTCCGACATGACGACCTTGCCGCCCGCCTTCTTCCTCTTCCTCTTCTGCAGCCTCCCTATGCCAGCCGCCAAGGAGACGACCCCGAGAAGTTCAAGGAGCCGGCGACGCAGATGATGGGGTCGCCGGTGCCACCAGGAGCGGCGCCCGACACCTAGTCGGACCCGTCATCCTGCCGTCCCCCGCCCTCGTCATCGCTGTCGTTGTCCTCCTCGTCACCCTCGTTCGAGGAGGAGTCTTCATCATCGGAGGAGCTCTCCATGCAGCACCTCGCGCGAGTTCCGAGGTGCCCGAAGACCTTGACGGAGAGGTGGCCATCCCCCATCAACTTGAAGTGGAGGGTGAGCCCATCCGTCAGGCTGTGGATGCGAGCAAACCTCTTCTATCCTTGGCGAAGATACATCACATGAGGGGCAGGGAAGTCGACGCGGGCCCGCGTGCCACTGATCCCACAACCCCTCATGTGCAGCCGCAGCGATTCCGGCGGGTTCGCCTCCATCTCCCGCCCAAACGGAGTCGGGAGACGAAGGCGACGGCGCGGTGACCCCGCATCCTAATGAAGAATTCATAGGGGTCATCTCCAACATGACCTTCCACTGGAGGAGGAGCTGCTGGCGGGGGCGAGGCCGGCGGGCCGCCCCGTCCTCCTCTTCCCCGAGCACCTCGGCCTCGCCCACGTCCTCGCCCCCTCCCTCTTCCCCTCGTGGCCGGTTCGGCCACCGCGGGTGTAGGAGAAGGGGGGACGCGTTGTCGAGCAGCGACCCTTGCCGCCACCGTTGAGGAGCCGGGGTTTTCCTTCTTCATGGCGGACGGAAGAGAGGAGCAGAAGCTGAAGAAGAAAGAAGATGGAGGAGTGCGGAACGCCGTCCCCTCCCTCCGCCCTTTATAAAGGGGCGGGGCTGGAGCTCGACCGCCCCGCTCGGCCAATCAAGACGCAGAAGGCGAGAGGGGCTGGGACCGACCCGCCGCCCCAACCTGCGATGGCTCGGTTTCCCGCCTCTACCGCTCGCCACCTCGAACGCATGGGAGGCACGTGGCGAACGCGCAGGACCGAAGGGACGGGTGAGGCGACCCCTCCCCACCCCGTGATCGTGGGGGGTGGACGCCTAGCAGACCGTGCCTCGGCCCCATTCAGTCAGCGGGCCACACCCCATACCTCCCCCCGTTTAAGGGGAAGGCGTGGGCCGCCTCCTTTCGCATTAACTGCGACGTGACACATGCGTGCGGAAACCGCCCCACGCATGCCGCCCACGTCACGCATGCCCCTCCACCCCACGCCGCGCGCGCGGGTCGTGGGAGGCACAGCGCGTGGAAATTTTACCATGGTGAAAACCACCCCGCCTGCCCGCGCACCGTTCTGGCCTGGCCCAACAACGTGTCGCGCTTATGTGTGGCCCAGGCCCGGGGGCTCCTGTCGATGTACAAAAAGAGGGGTACACCTTTTGTACCCCTATGACTGTGCACGGGCAGTCTGAGCCACGGCGCCACCACACTAAGCATGGCGAGGGAGGCGAGCCGGGGCAAGACAGAAGCTCAATGGAGACTGGAGCAACGCCAAGAACAAGACCACAAAGAACAAAGGGACAAAGCAGCTTCCCCCGGCAACCCTTGCCGCGGCGGCTCGCCCCACACCTACGGAGCGGATCTCCCTTGAGTCCACTGCCCCCATGGGGCCAGGATTCGGGAGATATCCCCGTGGTGGCATGCAGATCTTTGTGAAGACATTCAAGGACAAATACACACGCTAAGAGGACGACGACCCTTGGCGGGATCCCAGCCAAGGAGGACCACAAGGCCTCCGGCAAGCACCTTGCCGGGGATGACGGCAGGCACCGCGACAAGACCCTCGCCGGGGGCCCCGGCAAGGCCCTTGCCGAGGGCACCCGCAGGGCCACCGTCAGGACCGCGCCAACTGAGTTTCCACCACCCCATGCAGCTGCCAACCCAACCAGCTGGGCAGGCTCCTGCGTGGCAACATGCAGATCTTCGTGGAGACCCGCCGTTGCGCCACCTCAGCTGCCTGCCTGCCTACATGGCGCCTCAGGCACCGCTGGCCAGGGCGCGTGTGAACACAAGGAGGAGCGGCGACGGACAAGACGGACGTCTCCCCTCGTCCCCGATAAAGCAAGGACACCTAAGCTAGGCGCATTAAATGCGCCTTGTCCTGTAATGCGAGGGATAACCTCGCATCACTGTACCCTTTCCACCTCCTGTGTGTCACTGTGGCAACCCCTTTTTCCTATAAAAGGAGGCCCAAGGCGACCAGGAGAAGGATTCGGCTTTTTAGAATTCCTCACGACTCTCTTGGAGCTCCTCACTAGCTAAAGAACACCAGCATATAATCCACCAAAGTAGGAGTAGGGTTTTACGCATCTTTGCGGCCCAAACTTGGGTAAAGGAACCGTGTCCTGACCGTTAGATCCGCTCTTCCCTCAACCCCGCGCCCCACAACCGTAGTAGGGATTCTTGTGATCCCATAGGTGTCGATCCAAATACGCCGACACGAACTTGTCCTTGCTTTGACTAATATGGAAAAATTGAAGAAAGATTTTGAAGCGGAGCGGTCCACATGGGAGGTGCAGAGGAACGCTCTTGAAAAAAGAGCAAAGGACGCCGAAGCTGCTCTTAATCCGGCTATGCAAGAGCTATCCAGGTTGAAGCAGCAAATAGAGCACATGACTTCTGCTATCTTCGGTAAGTCTCTGTCCTTGCATGCTTTTCATCCTTGTAATCTTTTGTTCCACTCCGGTTTAACTCGCCAAATGTTTATAGGGAGGCGCATAACTCATCTTGGAGATGATGTCCGGAAGAAGCTCAAGGCAGCTTATACCCTGGTGGAGCAGCTCTACTCCGGCGCTCAAAGGGCTATCAGCGCCATGTCACACAACAAACTGGCGCCGACCACCATCATAGCCACCTTGGAAAAGTTGTCTGTCCTACCTGTACGCCTTGTTGAGGTGAAAAAGTCTGCTGCTCGAGCTGGTTCTCTCATGGCGCTAACCCGGGCCAAAGCATGGGTCCCTGATTTTGATCCGACTAAAGCCATAAACGGCTATCCCAGCAATAAAGAGGACGGGCCAGTCTTCTCTCCTGAAGACCTTCGTGCTTTGACTAAGGATATGTGCCCTCTTGCCAGTAAGCTTGCTGATGAAGCAGATTTGACAAGGTATCATCCGGCTTATGACTTAGAAAATTCACGGGTGGAGCGGCCAGTTTACGACACCGAAAATCTGATCCCACCAGTTCGTAACCACACTTTCGCTCTAGATATTGACCCTTCAGATCTTATCGATGACGAAATGTATTTCCATGCAGTCTCCAGATTGATTGGTGCACTCCTGGTTTCCAGCCATTGCCTGAAGTTGATGAAGACCTGGAACAAGTTGACCCTCAGCCTTCGCAGCGTGAATAGGAGTCGTAAACCGTCCGGTTTAACTTGTAGTTTGCTGAATACTTTGATAGAAAACTCTTGATCCATTCGGGCCTGCAAGTGCCTTGTAATAGGATAGTTGAAATACTGCCTTTTTCCAAATATTTATGGCACTATTTGAAGTGGCATCTCTCAATTTAAGCTTCTGTTTGCAATGTGCGATCCGTTTATATTATCTGTGCCTGCATTAACGAGGCTAAAAGATGTCCTGGCGGTTTAATACTGCTCCAATATATATATCAAAGGAATAACTTTGATCACAAATATACACCATACCTCTGATTAAGTGTGCATGTCGACCTTAATCCGGTAGAAATAATTGAAAGCGCAGGCGCTGATGAGGCTCTTGGCTCTCTTGTTTGGCTTTACCTGATGGCCGATCTGGGTTACAATGAACGCCGGTTTAACTCACGCTGGTGTTCATGACCCAGACTTTTAACTTTGTAGATATATGGTCAACCTTGTAGTTGTCCAGTCCCGCATCAATAGACTTGGTTAAAAAACCAATGATCATGATGGCCAAGATTTGTGAAATCATAGAAATAAGGTTTTTTGGGCAAATAAAACCATGTAGTCGAGGCTTTTTACGAGCTGCCAGGCTCCAAATTCAAGGTTTTTTTATCGATGACAAGCCACCCAATGTTTCAAAATCTCTGAAGGATCTTGTCTTTAGGTCATCAACTCGATGATTGTCAATGGCTGATTCCTTGATGCATCAAGGGCGCCAGTTTAGGAGGCCATGGTGAGCTTTCGTAGAAAACTCCCATGTGATACTCCTTTGAAAAAACACGGCTGATTCCCTGTAGCTATCAGGGGCGCTGGTTTAGGAGGCCATGGTGAGTTTTCGGAGAAACTCCCATGTGATACTCCTTTGAAAAACACGGCTGATTCCCTGTAGCTATCAGGGGCGCCGGTTTAGAAGGCCATGGTGAGTTTTCGGAGAAACTCCCATGTGATACTCCTTTGTAAGAAAGACACAACTGATTCCCTGATGCTATCAGGGGCGCCGGTTTAGGAGGCCATGGTGAGTTTTCGGAGAAACTCCCATGTGATACTCCTTTGTAAGAAAGACACGGCTGATTCCCTGATGCTATCAGGGGCGCCGGTTTAAGAGGCCATGGTAAGCTTCTTTCGAAGCCCCCATGTGATACTCTTTGCGAAGAAGATGGCT
>LR738714.1:564538569-564558886 GCA_902687465.1 Secale cereale | reverse complement strand
GGAGGCCATGGTGAGTTTTCGGAGAAACTCCCATGTGATACTCCTTCGTAAGAAAGACATGGCTGATTCCCTGATGCTATCAGGGGCGCCGGTTTAGGAGGCCATGGTGAGTTTTCGGAGAAACTCCCATGTGATACTCCTTTGTAAGAAAGACACGGCTGATTCCCTGATGCTATCAGGGGTGCCGGTTTAGGAGGCCATGGTGATTTTTCGGAGAAACTCCCATGTGATACTCCTTTGTAAGAAAGACACGGCTGATTCCCTGATGCTATCAGGGGCGCCGGTTTAAGAGGCCATGGTAAGCTTCTTTCGAAGCCCCCATGTGATACTCTTTGCGAAGAAGATGGCTGATTCCCTGGTTTACTGGGGTGCCGTTTTTTTATTAATCATAATATATACATGGTACATAAAGCAGAGCCAATGGCTCAAGTGTAGTAAGGTCGCAGAAGAGCGATGTTCCACGACCGCTTCGTCTCCTCCTCGGCCATACGTGAGTCCTTATGTTCTCGAACGTCGACCAGGTAGTATGAACCGTTGTGTAGGTTCTTGCTGACCACAAAGGGTACTTCCCAAGGTGGGGATAACTTGTGCATATCTGTCTGGTCTTGGATGAGCCGGAGCACCAGATCTCCCTCCTGGAACGTTCTGGTCTTAACCCGGCGGCTGTGGTACCGGCGCAGGTCTTGTTGATAAATCGCCGATCGCGCTGCTGCTGTGTCCCGTTCCTTATCCAGCCGGCCCAAACTGTCTTGTCTTGCTTGCTCATTATCCACTTCAACGTAAGCTGCCACCCGTGGTGAGTCGTGCCGGATGTCACTAGGGAGAACTGCTTCAGCACCATAAACCATGAAGAAAGGCGTATAACCTGTAGACCTGTTAGGTGTAGTGTTGATGCTCCAGAGGACAGAAGGTAACTCTTCTACCCAGCAACCCGGTGTTCTTTGCAAAGGAACCATAAGCCGGGGCTTGATGCCTCTCAAGATCTCTTGGTTGGCCCTCTCAGCTTGGCCATTGGACTGAGGGTGAGCTACTGATGATACATCAAGGCGAATATGTTCCCTCTGACAGAACTCTTCCATCTCTCCTTTAGATAGGTTGGTGCCATTATCAGTAATAATGCTGTGTGGAAAACCAAACCGGAAAATTACCTTTTTGATGAACTTAACCGCTGTTGCCGCATCACACTTACTGACAGGCTCTGCCTCAACCCACTTTGTAAATTTGTCCACTTCTACTAACAGGTGGGTTTTCTGATCTTGGGATCTTTTAAAGGGTCCAACCATGTCAAGCCCCCAAGTCGCAAACGGCCAAGTAATTGGAATCATCTGTAGCTCCTGCGCCGGAACATGAGCACTACGTGAAAATTTCTCGCAAGCGTCACATTTTCTGACCAAGTCCTCTGCATCGGCATGAGCCGTTAGCAAGTAGAACCCATGACGAAAAGCTTTAGCTACCAAAGACTTTGAACCGGCGTGATGACCACAATCTCCTTCGTGAATCTCTCGAAGAATATCACACCCTTCCTCTGTTGATACGCACCGTTGAAACGCCCCAGAGACGCTGCGGTGATGAAGTTCTCCATTGACGATAGTCATAGACTTGGACCGCCGGATTATCTGCCGGGCCTCAACTTCGTCCTCTGGCAACTCACCTCGGCTCAGATACGCCATGTAAGGGAGTGTCCAATCCGGAATAACGTGAAGTGCTGCAACTAGCTGTGCTTCCGGATCAGGAACAGCTAAATCCTCCTCTGAAGGTATCTGTACTGACGGACTATGCAATTCATCCAAGAAGGTATTAGGTGGAACCGGTTTACGCTGAGAGCCCAGCCGACTTAATGCATCGGCCACTTCATTTTCCACCGGTCTATGTGGTCCACCTGATATCCTTTGAAGTATCCTGCGACTGCTTCCACTTCTCGCCGATAAGCCGCCATAAGTGGATCCTTGGAGTCCCACTTACCAGATACTTGTTGTGCCACCAGATCCGAGTCACCAAAGCACTTGACCCGGCTCAAGTTCATCTCCTTGGCCATCCGTAAACTATGGAGGAGAGCCTCATACTCAGCAGCATTATTAGTGCAAGGGAACATTAATTGAAGGACATAACAGAACTTATCACCTCGTGGGGAAGTTAACACGACTCCAGCCCTCGAGCCCTCCAATTGCCTTGAACCGTCAAAGTGAATGGTCCAGTACGTATGATCTGGCTTCTCCTCAGGTGCTTGCAACTCTGTCCAATCATTGATGAAATACACCAGTGCTTGGGACTTTATAGCAGTACGGGGCACATATTTTAGTCCGTGCGGGCTAAGCTCAATGGCCCACTTCACCACTCTGCCAGTGGCTTCTCTGTTCTGGATTATATCTCCCAATGGAGCTGAGCTGACAACACTGATTGGGTGGCCCTGGAAATAATGCTTCAACTTCCGGTTTGCCATGAATACGCCGTATACCAACTTCTGCCAGTGTGGATACCTTTGCTTTGACTCAATGAGGACTTCACTGATGTAGTAGACCGGGCGTTGAACCGGATATTCCTTGCCTGCTTCCTTGCGCTCCACCACAATGGCCACGCTGACTGCTCGGGCATTGGCGGCCACGTATAGCAACAGCGGCTCCTTGTCAACGGGGGCAGCAAGAACGGGTGGTTCTGCTAATTGCCGCTTCAAATCCTCGAACGCAGCGTTTTCAGCGTCGCTCCAGACAAAACGGTCTGTTTTCTTCATCATCTGATAAAGCGGGATCGCCTTCTCTCCCAAACGGCTGATGAACCGGCTCAACGCTGCAATACGGCCTGCTACGCGCTGGACATCATTGATACAAGCCGGTTTAGCCAAGGATGTGATCGCCTTGATCTTCTTCGGATTAGCCTCAATCCCTATGTTTGATACTAAGAATCCAAGGAGCATCATCTTGTAAACCCGGAGGTTGTCAAAGGTTCCTTTCAAGTCCTCTATCAGCGTCTCCTCCTTCCTGGATTTTACCACAATGTCATCCACATATGCATGGACATTTCTTCCGATCTGCCCTTGAAGGCAGTTCTGCACACAACGCTGATAAGTTGCCTGAGCACTCTTGAGCCCAAAAGGCATGGATACATAACAGAAGGCTCCAAAGGGAGTTATGAAAGTTGTCTTCTCCTAGTCCTTAACTGCCATCTTGATCTGATAATAACCTGAATATGCATCCAAAAAACTTAGCCGCTCACATCCTGCCATAGCATCAATAATCTGATCAATATGGGGGAGAGCAAAAGGATCAGTCGGACAAGCCTTGTTCAAGTCCGTGTAATCAACACACATCCTCTAGGTTCCATTTTTCTTTAGCACCAGTACCGGATTAGCCAACCACTCTGGATGAAACACCTCAACTATGAATCCTGCGGCCAAAAGCTTGGCCACTTCTTCACCTATAGCCTTGTGCCTCTCCTCATTTAAGCGGCACAAATACTGCTTGACCGGTTTAAACTTCGTATCAATATTAAGACTGTGCCCAGTGAGTTCCCTCGGTATACCTGGCATGTCAGAAGGTTTCCATGCAAAGATATCTCGGTTCTCACGGATGAACTCGATGAGCGCGCTTTCCTATTTGGGATCTAGGTTAGCGCTGATAGTGAACTGCTTAGACGAATCGCCCGGAACAAAGTCAACTTGCTTGGTCTCCTCTGCTGATTTGAATTTCAGCGCCGGATCATGCTCTGTAGTTGGCTTCTTCAACGGGGACATATCTGTCGGATCAACATTGTCTTTGTAGAATTTCAGCTCCTCCGTAGCACAAACTACCTCAGCATATGCTGCATCTCCTTCCTCGCATTCCAATGCGATCTTGCGGCTCCCGTGGACCGTGATGGTTCCCTTGTGACCCGGCATCTTCAGCTGCAGATAAACATAGCGCGGTCTAGCCATGAACTTGGCATTAACCGGCCTCCCAAACAGAGCATGATATGGGCTCCTGATCTTTACAACTTCAAAGGTTACTGTCTCCAATCTAGAGTCCTGCTCATCCCCAAAGGTTACTTCCAGATCGATTTTTCCAACTGGATAAGCCGATTTACCTGGTACTACTCCATGGAACACTGTGTTGGACTGCCGGAGCTTCTTATCTGTCAACCCCATACGTCGAAAAGTCTCATAGTATAGAATATTGATGCTGCTGCCTCCATCCATGACCACCTTTGTGAACTTATAGCCGCCCACCTGTGGAGCCACCACCAAGGCTAACTCACCCGGATTATCAACCCGTGGCGGGTGATCTTCTCTGCTCCACACAATGGGCTGCTCCGACCAACGTAAAAAACGTGGTATCACCGGTTCAACAGCATGCACTGCTCTCTTCAGAACCTTCTGATCCTATTTGCACAAACTTGTGGTGAAAAAATGATATTGCCCACTGCTAAGCTCCTTCGGATTATTCTGATATCCGGATTGCTATTGCTGCTGACGCTGCTGATTGCCTTGGTTGTTGTAACCACCCTGACCATGCTGCTGGTTATGTTGATGCTGATTGTTGCCATTATGGTTATTGTTACCGCCTTGAAATCCTGATCCAGATCCATTACCCTGGTAACCCGGACCCTGAAAGCCGGAACCTGATCCGCTGCCGGGGGATCCGTGGTTATACTTGGCCTGTTTTACAACCTCATGCATGATACGGCAGTCCTTCCAGAGATGCGTAGCCGGGTTTTCCTCTGTACCGTGTCTTGGGCAAGGCACACTTAGCTGTTGATCTAGATTGAAGGGTGGCCTCTCGTTGCGCGGGGGCGGTTTACCCTTGCGGCGCTGCCCGTTGCCCTGAACATTGGTATTGGCCACAAAGTCTGAGCCGCCCTCCGCCCCATGATCCAATGGAGTTAGGTGGTAAACCCTTTAACCATGTGCGGGCCGTGCCCTCAAGCATCATTGTGAAGTATTTGGCACATGCAGCTTCGTCCACATCAAGCATCTCCATAGCCATCTCATAACTTTCCATCCATGCCTTCGGAGCCAGATCCGCCGTGTAGTTGGGTACCTTGCGCGGGCCTTTGAAGTCTTTGGGCAATTTCACGTTCCGTAAAGCGGGGATGAGACACTGCACCCCAAAGGAACTGGACGTGACTCCTGTTTGCGTGGTGGTGGGGTGAACCGGCGTCGCCTGACGGTTGAATGAATCCTTTCCTTGCTATAGGAATAAGCTTGCTGCTGTGTTAACGCTATGTCCAGCAACTCCTTAGCCCGTCGTGCCTTCATTGCTATGGGGGACGTCCCCTCAATGGGAAGAGCGGCCATCCGTGAAGCAGCAGCGACAATGTTGTCCAATGGGTTAGAATAATGACCGGGAGGGGTGGGTATGTGCGGCGTCGGCACAACTTGGCGGTTCCACTCTGTGGCCGACGGCTGAACCGACGCGCCCGTCCCTGGAGCTCCTCCTCGGTTTACCTCTGGGCGGTTGCTGGTTCCTGCCCCTAGTGTGCCAAAGAGATTCCTTGCCTCATAAACCGGTGGTAAGCGAGTTTGTTGCCTTCTGTACATTACCTCCTGTGAAGCGTTCTGATCCAGCCTGAGCCGGAAGGCTTGGGAATCTAGCTCTGCCTGCCTTGTAGCCATCTTGGCTTTCTCCGCATCTAGATCCAGCTTAGCTTGCTCAATCCGGCTCTTCAGCTGAGCGATCTCCGCATCATGCTGCGCCTTGTCAGCCGGGGCTACTTCTGCTGTTGCGAGCGCCGTCAAGGTGCCGACTAAGGTGGATAGGACATCAGAGGGCGACGGGGGGAGGTTACCAGCCCCGGTCCCTGCTGCCTCTGAGGTTAACGCCCTAGTCATCGAGGGTTGTTGTATGGGCTGTGATCCGGCCATGAAAATAGCCACCCGGAATGGCGGATCAAAGGGGTCCGGAATACTATCGCCATTAGACACACCCTCAGACCGGCCGTCCTGCAACAGTTACAAAGATTCGGTCTCTCCGGATGAAGATTCGTCGTCGGAATAGACAACTGTCTCGCCACCAGAATCTGATCCGTCCTTGGCTTGTACTCATGCACGGCTCCAACGAAAACACGCTTCACGGCGGGCTGAATCCGGGCCGATCTCGCACGCTGAGCCGGCTCGATGATGTTGGGGAAGATGTCCGACTCAGGTCCCGGTTCGCCGATCTTGCCGATGAAGACGTGGATGCCGCCGAAGGGGACCCGGTACCCGTATTCGATCGAATCGGCCTCGGGGCCCCAGCCTGCATCGTCGATGTAGATCCGACCGCGACGACTCCTGGTCATCCGACCCACTGCGTAACCCTTGAGCCCTTCAAAGCTGCCCTTCAAGAACTCGAAACCGTCGTGCGACAGCCCCACGATGGGCACCAACTGTCGTGGAATTAGCACGGCAGATGTCCGGTTTAGCAGACTTAGGTGTGAGGCCATCGTACGGGTTAGCTTGAAGGGGTTAAAGCGGAGGAAGGACACGGGGATTTTATACTAGTTCGGCGCCTTCGATGAAGGTAAAAGCCTACGTCTAGTTTGGTGTGGTATTGCTTGGGCGTCGATGACCAGGGAGCGAATCCGCTTGCCTGTGTCTCGAGCTATTGTTTCTTGTTCCTGAACCGTAGCCGGGTCGTCCCTTTATATAGGAGGCGACACCCGGTCCGGTTTACAGAGTCCCGAGGCCGGCTCATAAACGTGTCCGCCTCGGTCTCTACTCTTTCTACCTTACATCCCAAGTTACATGGTACGACGGTTTACAGTCCATGGGCCTTATACATGGGCCCTAAGCCTCTATGGGCTATGACCTCTTTACATATTCTACTAGGCTTGTAATAATACAACCTTGTCAGTATAATCCGGATCTTCCCGGCCGGTTTATACCTTCTAGTAATATGCCTGACAGTGAGGGCAATGAGGATGATGATGAAGGCCTCCGTGATGGATCCCCCTCCGGCGGAGCTCCGAAACAGGCTCCAAGATGGGATCTCCACGGGAATAGAAGCTACAGCGGAGGAATTAGGGTTTTCTCTCTGCGTATGGAGTTTCTGGGGTACGTAGACTTATATAGGAAGAAGGAGGGCACCGGGGGCCACTTGAGGGGGCCTCGAGGCAGGGGGGCGTGCCCTGGGAAGGGGGCTGTCGGGGAAACTGATCGCCCATGAACACCTATGGGACCGGAGCCCCTTTTCAGTACGGCAACGGGGCGGAGGATGCACAAAGAGCAGATCGAGGCAAACACGCGAGCAGTTTACCCAGGTTCGCGCCGCACGGATGCGTAAAACCCTACTCCTGCCTTGGTTTGTATTGCGTTCTTGGCTCGGGAGCGAGAAGAGCTACAGTGCTGATCGCTAACAGGACCAAGCGTGAGAGTGATCGATGATCGGAACCCTCCCTACGTTGCGCATGGGCCTCCTTTTATAGGTCAAAGGGGTCACCGATAGGTGGCAACGCAGCCGAGGGTAAAAATGTAAAATGGGTGGTAGTTGGAACAGTGTTTGCATAGTGCTCTATACCTAACTCTGACGGCAGGGGACAAGGGCATTAAATGCCCGTCGCCGTCGCCCCAAACAGTGCAAAAAAGCGACCGTCAGGGCGCCACCATCCGCCACGACGGTGGCCTTGTCATCGCACCTTGCCTCCGTGTACCCCAGGCTGCACAGCCTTCTGCCACGTGCGCCTGGAAGGGTCCCAGGGCGACGCGTGGGCGGATGAACTGGAGCGCGGGTACTTAGTGGAAGTTTGCCGTGGCAAGTGCCTTGCCGCGGTCGCCATCTTGGCGTGCCTGGGAGCTTGTCACTCTCCGGGCCTTGCCGGGACGCGTGGCGCGTCGCGGCAAGTCTCTTGAAATTCCATGTTTGGCCTTCCCGACAAGCTCCTCTCGCCAGGGCCTTGCGCCAATGAAGTGGTCTTGAGTGATTTCATGCCTTGAGTGGCCTTCCCGGCAAGCTCCTCTTGCCGGGGCCTTGTCTCTTTAATCTTGAATACTTTGTTCTTGAATGGCTCTAAAGGATCCACGAGGGGTCTTGGCGGTCGCCTGGATAGCCCTGCCGCGGGACGCTACAACTGCCCGTGCACAAGTTCGGGATACTAAGGTACCCCTACTTTAGTACACCGACAGGAGCCCCCGGGCCTGGGCCACACACGGTGCCGAGCGCTATTGGGCCAGGCCCAAAACAGTGCACGGGCCCGCGCGCGGCCTGCGGCACGCCGTATCTCACTCTGTATCCACCGAGCCCCTCCCTAACGGCACGCATCAATCGTGGCGTCGTGGGAGAGATCGTGGCCTGATTCTTTAATGTGAAATGCGAAACGTCCCCCTCTTCCCCCCTTAAAAGCGAGGGAAACGGGGGCAGTTCCTTCCATTCGCCCGTTGCTTCTTCATCCTTGAGAAACCCCCGCCGCTCCCCTCCTCCCCAAAGGTCGAAAGAGAGCAGCGCTCGCCCCCTCCGCCGCCACCAGCATCATCAGCGCCGTCGATCTCCCCCGCCGTCCCCGCCATGGCTCCGAAGGGCGAGAAGGCGAAGGCCGCGAAGTCCGCCGAGGCGCTGCGGCTAGCAGCAATGCGGAAGAAGATGGCGGTTTTCCCGCCAAAGCTTAGCGCAGAGGAGCTGAAGGATAACTTCTACCTGTTCTGGTCGAGGGAGACGAAGGAGCAACCCGCGCACCAAGGTACTCCCCGCCGTAGCCTGCGAGATGTACCCGAACGGCTACGCATTCTTTGCCCTGTTCTTCTACTGCGGGCTCTGCCCGCCCTATTGCGAGTTCTTCTGCGATGTCATGAACACATATGGATTCCACCTCCTTGACTTCACCCCCAACGCCGTCTTGACCATGGTCATTTTCGCACATCTGTGTGAAAATTTTGTCGGAGTCTACCCCAATGTAGCTCTTTTCCACCATTACATCATACCTCGAGTCGAGGCAGGATCTCCTCTGTCTGGCGGAATCTCTTGGATCTCTAGGACCCATAAGAAAGAAGCTTACTTGACGGGAGAGCTCCGCGGCAAGTGGGATGAGTGAAGGGCCAACTGGCGCTGGATCGTAGAGGATGACCCGTAGCCATTCACTTCCCGGCGCCAAGCCGCAGTAGTTCGCGGGAACGACTGGAGCGACCTGGCCCCTGAAGACGATAGGCTGAAGATAGCCACTGCCCGGATTCTTCGCCTCCGGCAAGCCAGGCTCATTGTTGGCGCAGTAGGAGCAGACTTTCTCCGTCGCCGCATCGCCCCCTTGCAGGAGAGGAAGAGGGCTGCCTGTGAGTTCGACAACGCGACAGATGTCATGAGGCTGCGCCCGGGCCTCAATTGGAATTTTACCGTCTTGGAGCTTAACACGATGCTCCAAGCGCTGTTCAAGTACGACTCTGCCCAGCCTGAGTGGTTCGCCTTGCCGCAAGGGGTCGTCCCGCTGTGCAACAGCTCTGCGCTCAGCGCCATCCGTGCAGTGATGCCACTGTGCGATTCCCACGGGATCGATCCCACTTGGCAAGAACCTTCCGACGAAGCCGTGCAGGCATTCTTCGACAACTTGGTGGAACAGCCCATCAAGTCCGACGAGAAGAGATGCCTCACCCGCGACACCAATGACCAAGAGATAGCATATATTGCCACCAGACTGGAAGAGGCAGCGGCAGCCAGGGCCGCGGGTGAGTTTGGGTACACCGTAGAGGAGGCGGAGGCAGCGGAGGCGACAAGCCTCGCCGAGGAGGAAGAGTTTCGCAAAGCAGGGAAACTTGCCGGGCAACTTGCCGGGACAAGCGAGCCCACCGAGCAGGGCGCCGAGTCGAGCGGGCCCGCTGAGCAGGGTGTCGGGTCAAGCGATCCTGCCGAGGACTCGGGTGGCTCACTGGACCTCGGCTCCTCATCTTCGTCCTCGGGCAGCTCACCGCCACCAGCGAGTCCTCCAGCTCAAACAAGGAGGCGCCTCCGCAAGGCCGCAGACGTGGCGGGGCGGCAGGTGGGCCAGCAGCCGCAGCGCCGTCCGACACGCGCCAACGCGACAAGCAAGGCCGCCAAGGGAGCACCTCGTGCTTCAGTGGCAATGGGAGGGGGATCTTCCCGGACTGGTGCCCCTGCGCCTGCCGCCCCTCGCGCTTCGGCAGCAACCGGAGCGGGGTCTTCTCAGACCACCGTCCCTGCTCCCGCCAAGCGGCCGAGGGAGCCCACTCCTCCGCCTCCTCCCGCTGGGGTGCGCGAGCCAGATTTTGACTTCTCCACGCTCAGCTCCGACGAGGAGGAAGAAGAGTAAGTCTTCACAACTTTTGTACTTCTTTGATTTTCTGTTGTTTCTTGTCTTGTATCTCTTTTGCCTAACTCTGAACTTGTTCTTCTTCCAGAACTCTGGCTCAGAGGGCGGCGAAGAGGGCCAAAGTCCCGGTGATCGTTATCGAGGACGAGCCCGCCGCAACGGCAGGGGGTGCTTCTGCGACAAGCTTGCCGGACCCGGAAGCTGTTCTCCAGAGCAGCCCCCAGCGCAGCCCCTAGCGTAAGTGTAGTTCTCTTGCGCGCGGGTTTTCCATCCTTGCTGATATTTTGTTCGTTGATTCGTGCAGGAGCAGAGTAGCAGCATCAGGAGCGCCAGGAGACCGCCCCTGACGCGTCGCACACCTCGACCACACCGCCAAGGGGGAGCTCCCCGGCAAGGGAGAACACCCCGCCAAGGGCGAGTACCCCGCCAAGGGCTGGCACTCCGCCAAGGGCTGGCACTCCGCCAAGGGTGAGCACGCCACTAAGGGATGGCGCCAGCGGCCCTCCGCCGACGGGAGCTACCACCACGCCGCCGAGGGAGAGCCCCCCGGCAAGAAACCCCACCGAGGAGGAGGCCCGCGCAGGTAAACCCTTGGACTTTTCCCCTTTCGATTCTTCTTTTTTTGGATATTTGCTTGACCATTTTTTTCTTTTCTTTTGTCAGATCCGTCCACCACAGAGCCGATGGAGACGGAGGTCGCCGCCGAGGAGGACCCGCGCGGCAACACTGACGACGCCGCCGCCACCGAAGGGGTGGCGGTGCTGACGAGCCTGCCGCCGACGAGACAGCCAAGGCCGCTGGCGCGGTAGCTGGGGAGGGGTCTGGCAGCCGCACTGACGGCCCTGAGGCCGCAGGAGCGTCAGGCGCTGCGCCGGCCGCCGATCCCCCCGCTGCCGCGGCCGAGCCAGGCGCCTATCTGGAGGCCGGCAATGGCATCTTCATCTAGCTCCAGTGGGCATCCATGTCCAGGGCGCCCGTCGAGGGGGAGGTCTTCGACGGGGAGGTCCTTGCCTCCGCCGGATTGAAGTTCGTCGACGCGCCAAGCAGCAGCAGCGAGCCCGAGGAGGAGCGGCTTCTGCGGAGGCTTCTGTCCCTTTACCGCGCTCGGCAAGCCAAGCTGGAGTCCCGAGAGGCTCTGGCCACCAAGGCGGGCGCTGACTTGGAGAAATGCGCAGAAGAGCTCCGGGCCGCTAACCAGGCGGCTCTCCGATCCTTGGCGGAGGAGCGGGAGCAGCTCGCCGAGGCGCATCAGGCGTTTATCTTGGAGAAGGCCGAAGCGGAGGAGCAGCAACGGCTTGCCGCCGAGGAGTTGTCCCAGCGAGAAGGCTAACTGACGCAGCGGAAGGTCGACCTCGACAACCACGAGGACGAGCTTGCCGCGCGCGAACAGTCTCTTGGCGGAGCTCTGCAGGAAGCGAAGGATGCTGCTGCGGCTGCCGAGACCACCAAGAGGAACTTGGAGGCGAGGGTGGCGCAACTGGAGGCCAACCTCAAGACGAGCGGCGAGGAGGTTGCCGCACTGAAGCTCGAGAGGGAGAAGGACGCCCACAGCCACTCCGAGCTGCAAGTCCGCCTCTCCGATAAGGGCAAGGAGCTCGCTGTCGCCAAGGACTCCATCGCCGATCTGGAGCTGAAACTGACCACGCTCACCGCAACGCTGGATGGCGCTAGAGAGCGGGAGACGGCCCTGAAGGAGGAGCTCAGGGCCGAAAAGGTATTGCTAGACAGCGCCGCCATCACCCAGAATAACTTTAGGCGGACTGTCGAGCTCTGGACGGAAGGTCTTGTCGCCGCCGCCGCGGACATCGACAAGGAGCTGGAGCAGCTGGGGGCGGAATATCTCGGGTACTCCACCGACGAGAATCTCCACCACAACGCCAAGCTTACCTTGTTCTTCAAGGGCGTGGGGACGGCCCTCCAGCAGCTCCGGGAGAAGATCCCCAAGCAGCTGGCGGACGAGTCCCGCAGGCTCTGCGCGGGGGCCCTCCAGAAGGTGCTGATGAAGATAGCATACCGCAACCCCAGCCTCAACCTCACCAACGTCCTGAGGTCCTTGCCGCCAGACGTTGACCAGGAGGCGCTCAAGGCTCTTGTCGCGCCTATTGTGAACAAGGTGAGTGGCATTAAGAGGGTCGAGGGCGACCGCGCTGATTAGTTTTGTTCACTTTCTTCTTTTCCTTGTCGCTGTTAACCATGTTATGAACAATAGTCTATTAGAGCTGCGACAAGTCATTTTGTATGATAACTCTATCTTAGGTACTGAATGCAATGTTATTTCCTTTACTCGACTGCCTTGCTTTGTATGTTTTTACCCTTACGCTTATAGGGAACTTGCCGGTGCAGGCACCTTTGCCGCGAGCGCTGAGTGCGGAACTTCAGTAGCCTGCCGGCGGTGCTGTCGCCGACAAGAAACCTTGTCGCAACCAGTTGCAGCACTCTTAGGTTGTTGAGCGGGCTCGGAAACAAAGTAAGGGCGTGACACTTGTCGCAGCACTCTTAAGTTGTTGAGCAAACTCGAAACAAGATAAGGGCGCAACTAGCTACGAGTTGGTTCCTCCGCGCACAGGTTTTCCATACAAAGCGCGGCCGTTCAAGGAAGATAACTTAAAAATTTTAAAAATTTGATTGCTCAAACTTTGGCAACTTAGCTTTTGTGTCGTCTGCTTCCCGGCAAGGCGAGACTTTCTGGAACGGCACTTGGTCTACACCACTGTCTTCTCCTTCCCCCCCAGCAAACTTGTGCGCCAGAGAACCTTCTTCTCCTTGAGGAAAAAGAAAGAAGAGAAAACGCAGATATGGGACCTTGCGGCTCGTTACTGTTTACCGGGTTTTGTGCTACACAAAGTGTCAGATAGTACACGCAAAGAAATAGAAAAGCATGAAAATGACAAAGGTGTGCGAAGCACATAAACTTTACTGATGCACGGGGTCTGCGCCCGGCTTTGTACAAAGGATTACATGCAACAGCGGCAAGACTTGTACAAAAGGTGGTTGCCGAAACGGATCATGGCAACCGCGCCTTATGGGTAAAACTTACGAAGATGCTCGATGTTCCAGGAGTTGCTTACCGGCAAGCCATCTTCGGTCTCAAGGCGGACAGCGCCAGGCCTAGTGACTCGTTTCACCCGATAAGGGCCTTCCCACTTTGGCGTCAACTTGTTGGAATTCTTGGCGGACTGAACGCGCCGAAGAACAAGGTCGCCTTCCTCGAAACTTCTGGCTTTAACTTTGCGGCTATGGTAGCGACGCAAAGCTTGCTGGTAGCGAGCGGCTCGCACAGTAGCCTGAAGACGGTCCTCCTCAAGGAGCAGCGCGTCATCTTGTCGCATCTGTTCTTGCTCAAGCTCATCATAAGCGAGCACTCGAGGTGACCCGTATACGAGTTCCGTGGGGAGAACTGCTTCTGCACCATAGACTAGAGCAAAGGGTGTCTGTCCAGTGGCTCGATTTGGCGTCGTCCTGATCGACCAAAGAGCCGCCGGCAACTCCTCGATCCAGTTTCTTCCGCACTTGTGCAGCCTGTCGAAAGTCCTTGTCTTGAGGCCGCGCAACACTTCAGCATTTGCCCTCTCCGCTTGACCGTTGCTTCTCGGGTGAGCAACAGAAGCGAAGCAGACCTTGGCGCCAAGGTCTTGGACATATTGCATGAAGGTGCGACTTGTGAATTGTGTGCCGTTGTCGGTGATGATCCTATTAGGGATTCCGAAACGGCAAACAATCGACCTAAAGAACTTGACTGCTAACTGTGCGGTCACCTTTCTCACTGGTTCCACTTCTGGCCACTTTGTGAACTTGTCGATGGCAACGTACAAGAACTCAAAGCCCCCGGCTGCGCGGGGAAAGGGGCCGAGGATGTCGAGCCCCCAGACCAAAAATGGCCAGGATAAAGGGATCGTCTGGAGAGCTTGAGCTGGTTGATGTATCTGTTTGGAATGGAACTAGCACGCTTCACACTTGGTTACTTGTGCAGTTGCATCCTGGAGGGCTGTAGGCCAGAAGAAACCTTGCCGGAATGCCTTGCCGGCAAGCGCTCTTGCGCCAATGTGGTGGCCACATATACCTCCGTGTATCTCTGCCAACAGCTTCTGTCCATCTTCCCGGGGAATACACTTCAATTTCACACCATTGAGTCTCCTTCTTCACAGTGTGTTGTCAACAAACTGGTACATAATTGACTGTCGGGCTACTTTTTCAGCTTCTTCTTGCTCTTTGGGAAGTTCTCCTGTCTGAAGGAAACGGACAATCTGCTGCGCCCATGCTGGAGCCTGTGGCTCAACAACAAGGACTAAAGGCATCTGTGCTGCTGCGGGAACGTCAGCTTCTACGGCAAGAACCTGCGGCTCAACCGGAGCTTGACGTTCCCCGGCAAGCTTGCCAGAGCAAAACTTGTCGGGAACGCCTGCTTCAACTGTACAAACCCTAGGGTTTGCAGGAGCAGACTGCTCCTCAGCAATCTTGTCGTTGACCTTGGGGACCTTATTGGCGGCGGCTTCGGGAAGCTTTGCCGGCAAGTAGTCACCAGTAACCAACTTCCTCTTCTTGCTCTGTCCAGTTGATGGTGTTACGGATGGTTGAGTTAGCTTGAGCAGAAAGATCCCTGGTTCCACAGGCAGCTTTAGTGCAGCACACTTTGACAGGCCATCTGCGATGTCGTTCTGAGCTCTTGGAACGTGCTCCATCTGTAGGCCTTCAAAGTGCTCTTCAAGCTTTCTCACTTCGTCGACGTAAGCTTCCATCAATGGACTCTGGTAGCTCTTGTTCACTTGGCGGACGACCAACTGCGAGTCACCCCTTACAATCAGCTTCTTGATCCCAAGGTCTGCTGCGATTCTGAGGCCGGCAAGCAAACCTTCATACTCTGCAGTATTGTTCGTCGCCTGCTCCTTGGGAAAGTGCATCTGGACCACGTACTTGAGGTGCTCTCCGGTGGGTGCGACAAGCAGTACGCCGGCACCGGCGCCTTGCAGCAAGAAGGCACCATCAAAGTACATTATCCATTCTTTGCTTGCTTCCTTGACGGGGATGCTCGTCTCTTGAATCTCTTCGTATGGCGTTGGCGTCCACTCTGCTATGAACTCTGCCAATGCTCTGCTCTGGACAGTTGAAGTACTTTCAAACTTAAGGCCAAAGCTTGACAGTTCTAGTACCCACTCGACAATCCTGCCTGTTGCTTCTGGATTTTGCAATATCCTTTTCAGCGGAAAGCGAGTGACCACTGTTATCTCATGTGCCTGGAAGTAATGGCACAGCTTTCTCGAGGCCATGAGAAGGCCGAAAAGCAACTTTTGCACCCCGGAGTACCTTGACCTAGCCCCTTGGAGAAGGGAGCTGACAAAGTAGACTGGGCGCTGCACCATCTTCTTCCGCACTTCCTCTTGCATCTGCGCGGTTCCATCCTTGTCGGCACCAGAGCATGTCGGAGAAGCCCCCTGCTTGTCGCTGGATGTGCTTACCGGGGCCGTTGGCTCATCATCTGCCTCCCTCTCCGCTACTAACGCAGCACTAACCACTTGATTGGTTGCCGCTAGGTACAGCATCAACTTCTCTTGTGGTTTAGGTGCGACAAGTATTGGAGTGGAGGACAGGTACCTCTTCAAGTCTTGCAGTGCAGCCTCCGCTTCCGGAGTCCATTTCATTGGACCCGCCTTTTTCAAAATTTTGAAAAACGGCAGGGCGCGTTCCACAGACTTAGAGATAAACCTGCTGAGAGCAGCCACGCAGCCGGCAAGTTTTCGTACATCCTTGACGCGCTTCGGTGCTTCGATCTGCTCGATGGCGTTGATCTTGTCGGGGTTGGCTTCAATCCCCCTCTGGGACATAAAGAACCCGAGAAGCTTGCCGAATGGGACTCCAAACACACACTTCTCGAGATTAAGCTTGAGTTTGATCTTACGCAGATTCGCAAAGGTTTCATCAAGATCTTGTATCAGAGTTGCCCTGTCCTTGCTCTTGACCACTATGTCATCCATGTAAGCTTCTACATTTCTGTGTATCTATGGCTCAAAAGCTGTATGGGCAACCCTTGCAAATGTTGAACCCGCATTCTTCAATCCGAAAGGCATGCGTATGAAGCAATAAGTGCCACATGGAGTAATGAATGCGGTCTTCTCTTCATCTTCCTCAGCCATGAAAATCTGGTGGTATCCTGAGTATGCGTCAAGAAACGAAAGCAACTCACATCCGGCCGTGGAGTCAACAATCTGGTCAATGCGCGGCAAGGGAAATGGATCTTTGGGACAAGCTTTATTCACATCGGTGAAGTCAATACAAAGCCTCCACTTCCCGTTTGCTTTACGCACGACAACCAGGTTGGCCAACCACGTGGGATGGAGTACACCTCTGACAAGGCCTGCCGCTTCCAGCTTCTTGATTTCTTCTGCTATGAACTCTTGGCGCTCCACTGCTTGTTTTCTAACCTTCTGCTTGACGGGCCGCGTGTGAGGAAAAACGGCAAGCTTGTGCTCAATCACTTTCCTGGGAACACCGGGGATGTCAGACGGTTGCCATGCAAACACGTCGACGTTCGCCCGCAGGAAAGCAATGAGCGCGCTTTCCTATTTAGGATCGAGCGTGGCACTGATGGTGAAAGTACCACCAGTGCCATCCTCTTTGGCAGACACCTTCTTGGTTGCGGGTGGAGCCGCTATCGTCTTCTTACACTTGCCGGTGGAGCTCGATGGTGCGTCCTCGACGGCAGCGCAGCACTCCGAAGAGGTGCGTTTGCCGGAGTGGGCCCCAGAGCTCTTGCCGGACTTGGTCTTGTTCTTCCCCCCGGGAGCTTCAGCGGCAAGTGTCTTGTTATCTGTTGCGGCTGCTGCATCCCGGTAAATCTTGTCGGCACAGATAAGGGCATCCTTCATGTCGCTGGTGACAGAGATGACGCTTATCGGGCCTGGCATCTTGAGCATGTTGTAGGCATAGTGAGAGGCTGCCATGAACTTGGCGAGCGCTGGACGGCCAAGTATTCCATTGTAAGGCAAAGGAATATCGGCAACGTCAAAGGTGATCCTCTCAGTCCTGAAGTTCAGCTCTCCGCCAAATGTCACTGGCAGCGTAATCTTCCCCTTCGGCTTGCTCCTTCCCGGGTTGATCCCTTGGAATGTGCCGGTTTCTTCGAGCTCGCTGTCGGGGATTTGGAGTTTCTGGATTACAGTGGAGGAGATCAAATTCAGGCCGGCCCCGCCGTCAACTAACATCTTGGTGACCTTGAGGTTGCAGATGGTTGGTGAAACCAACATCGGCAAACACCCGACCGCAGTTGTGCGATCAGGGTGGTCCTCAATGTCGAAGATGATAGGCGTGCTGGACCACTTCAGAAGTTTGCGCGACTCGACGGGCGGTTCTGCTGCGTTAACTTCCCGCACCCATTGCTTGAGTTGGCGGTCGGAAGTATGCAGAGAAGCACCACCGTTAATGCACATAACCTCTGTGGCCTTCTGGAACTCCTGCTCACTGTTCTCTCCATCATCCATGTCTTCGTCGTCGTCTTCGTCTTCGTCCTTGTCGCGGCCGTGGGGAGGTCTGTCTCCTTGCCGCTGCTTGGCCTTGCCGCGGCGTCCTCCCCGGCCGTTAAATGGCCGCTTCTTGCCGGACCCCCCATCACCTCCTTGGGCCTTCTCTTTGTCGCGTCGCTCGTACTCAGCCTTTTGCTGCTTGACGAGGTACTCGACCCTTTTGCAGTTTTGGAGGTCGTGGCCCTTGGTGCGGTGGATCTTGCAGTACTGCTTGTCGGAGCCGTCCTGCATGTCGGCGGCTGCCACAGCCTGGCAGTTGGTGCACGCGGCAGTCTCCTTGCCGGAGCCGCCAGTCTGGGCTTTCTTGGCGCCAGCCTCCTTGCCGGACTGCTCGACGACTAGCACTTCCTTGTTCTTCTTCTTCCTGTTGTTCCGCCGCCGGTTCTTCTTCGCCGGGGCGGCATCCTCACTATCTGATCCCCCTGCTCCAGTGTCCTCTCCGGGGAGTTTCCTCCCCTCCTCAGCGCGTGCGCACTTGTCGGCCAGGGCATAAAGCTCACTCACGTCTCGGATCTTGCACATCGCCATCTCCTCCCTCATCCGACGGTTACGCACGTTCTGATGGAACGCGCTAATAACCGCAGCAGGGTGGACGTCTGGGATGTTGTGCTGGACACGGCTGAACCTCTGGATCTATTTACGCAGGGACTCTCCTTCCTTCTGGGCAAGTATGTGAAGGTCACTCTCCTGGCCATGGGGCTTGTGGCCACCTGTGAAGGCGCCGACAAACTGATGACACAGGTCTGCCCAAGAAGAAATGGAGTTCTCCGGCAAGTGCATGAGCCAAGATCTGACGTTTGGCTTGAGCACCAGCGGGAAGTAGTTGGCGAGTATCTTCTCGTCTCGTCCCCCGGCAGCCTGCACCGCGATGGTGTAGATGCTGAGGAACTCCGACAAATGGGTTTTGCCGTCGTACTTCTCCGGTACGACGGGCTTGAAGTTCTTCATGCTGGGCCACTGGACTTGCCGCAGCAGCTCACGAGTAAACGCAGGGCAACCTGCCGCATACGGCAGGTCGCCTGGTCCCCCTGGTGCTTGCATGTCAACAGCGGGCCCAGCGTGCTGGTCTGATTGACGTCGAGCTTCTCTTCGACGCTCGATGCGGGTACGAGCGTCTTCTTATCATCGATCGTCGAGGACTTGGCGCTGATCGCGGCGAGCTCGCGGATCCGACGACGCGGTGGAGTCGTCGTCGATGTTGATCCGGCGAGCCGGCGATTTTGGCCTTCGGGGCGGGGAGTGCACGGTGGTTGCACCCCCGACAGTCTTGTCGCCATCGGCCCGCGCCTGGCTGACTTGCTGCTAGGCTTCTCGCCCCTCGTTGGTTACCCCAAGTGGAAGGTGTGAGATGTAGTGTTGCGGAAGTTTTTCCCTTGGCAAAGATACCAAGGATCGAATCCCCAGAGACTCCTAGGTTCAACAAGAAGGTGTCAACTACTACGGCGCTAGATATTAGCAATCAATGTGGACCTGCACACAGATACAAATAACTTTGCTCCCAACGAGTACAGAGAGGTTGTCAATCCCTCCGGCCTTGTAGTTCACAAAGGATTAAACGCAAATGATAGTAGTGATAGATAATGTTTGCAATAGTAAATAATAGCGAAAAGTAAATAGTGGATGTGATCAATGATGGTAATATGGACCGGAGTCTCATGATGTTCACTAGTGATGTCTCTCTCCCAAAAGACGATAAAACAGCTATGTGAGGTAAACGAATTACATCTGGGCAATTGACAGGACCACGAACGCAAACCAATGCTGACTACATTGCAAGAAAGGTTGAGGTTCAAAGCATGGGCGGTACGCCAATGTAAGTAGACCGAAATCCATCAATATCTACTACTAATCATCCACCTTGAGATATCTATCCAGAACATCTCGCTGGTATTAAGTTGCGAGCCCCACCCATAGTGTAAACTCAAAGCAACAGACAACTACATTAAAAGAACTTTGCGTAAAGTAAACAATCCTTGCACCCGCGGGCACAAGCACCGTTGTTTTCCCCCTTGTGGCAACAGCACATCCCCTAGACTCATGTTTCTGTCACTCAAACTAGTCATCGAGGGGCATGAACCCACAATCGAGCATAACGTTCCCTCTTGGAGTCACTACCTGTTACTTGGCCAAAGCAATAAATAACAACGGAGAAGATGCAAGAATTACTTATGAACATAAATATAAAAGAGGTAGATCAAATATATTACTCAAGCACAATCTGAACATAATCTCATAATCCATCGGATCCCAGCAAACTCATCATAGCAACAGCATAAGGATTACATATGTGCCTCGATCATGTAGGGCAGCTCACGAGGACTAATTAGTGAAGCACAAGAACGGGAGGAGAACATCACATAGCTACTGGTCATGGACTCATGGTCCAAGGGAGACTACTCACAACTCATCCGGGAGGCGTCCATGGTGGTGGAGAGGCTCCCGGTGGTGATCCTCCCCTCCGGCAGGGTGCCGGGAAGAGTTCTCCTGGTGCTCCCGATCTTGGAAGCGGCGGCGGCGGCGGAACAGAGATGGGATCGCGAAAAGAGTTCCTGTTTCGAGGGTTTCTCGAAACGCTTTAAATATATGCCAAAGGGGGGCATCGG
>LR738714.1:564519131-564538559 GCA_902687465.1 Secale cereale | reverse complement strand
GGGGCGCTGCCAGGGCGCCTGGAGCCCTGGTGGCCCCCCCGGCTGTCCTTCGGGCGCACGGAAGTTTCTGGAACGCTGATTTTTTATATAATTTTTCTGGATTTTTTCTGGCAGTTCTCGTAATGTGAAAACCTAAAATACAAAAACAGCCGAAAACAGAAACTGGCACTGGGGTGCACTGAGTTAATAGGTTAGTCCAAATATGATCAAAAGTGTATGGAAGTGTATAAATATCATAGCAATATCACCCAAAAGGGGCATGGAGCAATCATAAATTATAGATACGTTTTGGACGTATCAACATCCCCAAACTTAATTCCTGCTCGTCCTCGAGTAGGTAAATGATAACAAAAATAATTTCTGTGGTGACATGCTATTAACCATATAGGACTTTTTCATAGTCCTATGACAAAAGCTTACTGAGATAATGAATCTGTAGTAATTAAGTTGCCTCATGAGAAAATCACAAAGAACTGAAAGTTTTACAACATGACATTGAAACATCAACTAGATTTGCAATGAACATGATGTGCAAATATGATATAGTGATATCTAGCTTGCCCCCTTTAGTGAAGCAAAACATAAATGCAGGGGCACCTTGAAGGTTTAAGTGATGACTAGATACAATGATTTCAAAATAAACGATATCACAATCATGCAAAAGACAATGCTACTTTTGGACAATGCACATTACACTCAGAATGACAATCATGCTCTCAGTAGTTGGTGCTTTTGAAAGAAGGTGGAGACTCAACATAAAAGTAAAAGAATGGTCATGTGCTAGAGCTTTTTATTTTGAAAACATAGAAGCAATTTTGTCAACGGTAGTAGTACTTCATATGTGTTATGCATAAGACATCCTATAAGTTGCAGGCCTCATGCATCGAATACCAATAGTGCTCGCACCTTGTCCTAATTAGCTCGGATTTCCATGGGTTATCATTGCATTACATATGTTTCAACCAAGTGTCACAAAGGGGTACCTCTATGTCACATGTACAAAGGTCCAAGGAGATAGATCGCATTTGATTTCTCGTTTTTGATAGATCTCAACTTGAGAATATCCATACCGGGACAACATAGAAAATAGATAATGGACTCCTCTTTAATGCTTAAGCATATTCTTATAAGAGATTGAGGATTAATGTCCAAGCTAAAACTTCCACCATGATACATGGCTTTGGTTGGCGGCCCAATGTTCTTCTCTAACAATATGCATACTCAAACCATTCAACCCATGGCAAATCACCCTTACTTCAGACAAGACGAACATGCATAGCAACTCACATGATATTCAACAAAAGTGTAACAGTTGATGGCGTCCCCAGAAACATGGATACCGCTCAGCAAGCAACTTATAAGAAATAAGATACATAAGCGACATATTCTTTACCACAATAGTTTTTAAACTACATTCCCATGAGCTATGTATTGCAAAAACTGAAGGTTTTAAAGGTAGCACATGTAAATTTACTTGGAGTGGCGGTGAAATACCACATATAGGTAGGTATGGTGGACTCATATGGCATAACTGGTTTAAAAGGATGTGGATGCACAAGCAGTCAGTCCGCTTAGTACAGGTGGAGGTTAGCAAAAGACTGGGAGCGACCAACTAAGAGAGCAATGACGGTCATAATCATGCAGAGCGACAAAGCAACATTTAATCAGGCATGGAAGTTATATCGCTACTCAGAAATAAAAGATCATCAAGGCTTGACAGACTTTCTTTACAGTCTTAAATATGCGTGAGCATACGCCAAGTCAATCAAAATAAATTCTCGAAGGAAGATATTACTAAACCATACCACATCATAGGTAAACAAATCATGTTGGTACTCCAATAACACATTGGGAATCCCCCAGCTATTTGGGATTAACCATAAGAAAACCTGAACTACAAAGCGCCATTATGCACGTAGCATCTTTATCATAGACATATTAACCAATGCAATGTAAGCAAACTCTCTTAATAAGATAAGCATGGTAATTAAAGAGAGTTCAAGCAACCAACTAAACGAAAGCTCTTTAAAAAGATAAGCATGAATACTAAGAGCAGAGCATGATAGTAGCTATTAAAAGACAAAGAACACACACATCAAAGATAGTCATGAAAATTCTGTATTATGTTCTAGGTAGAAGTGGAGCGTGTTTCTCTCCCACATAAAGAAAGCTGAGTTCCGACTCATTATGAAAAACTAAAAAGGTAACTAAAAGCAAGACGCTCCAAGCATAGCACATAACACATGAAGTGATTAAAATATAGTGGAACGAAAGACGAACTGATAATGTTGATGGAGAAGGGGACGCACGGGGGCATCCCCAAGCTTAGACGCTTGAGTCTCCTTGAATATTTCTAGGGGGTGCACGGGGGCATCCCCAAGCTTGAGCGCTTGACACTCCTGAATCTTTTTATCATCTTCCCTCGCACACTTAAAAACTCCCTTCATACATAACTCATCATAATCTGATTAGCGAGGTTAGTACCCATAATAAAATAATTGCACCTTGCTGGAAATAAAGATATTCTTGAATTTCTACTGTTTCTCAAGATTGCCAAAAGGTTTTTGCAAAGAAAAAGCAAGCTCTTGGTTTGCAAAATGAAGGAAAGGCAAAACAGGACAGAATCTGTGAAAAATAGAACAGCAGGTAGTAATTGATTTGTTCGGGGCACTTCTGCAACTCTAATTAAAAAACTCAGAACAGACGCACGAAAGAACATTATATAGAGAACTCTGTCGAAAAAATTCAGACCAAAAAGATGATCTGGTGATTTTATACGAATTTTTCTATCCAAGGACAGAATCTGTTTCCTGGACAGCACCTCACAACTTTTGAACTTTCTAGCAATCAGAGGCTATACTTGGCACAAAATTGAAAAGTAAAGATACAGTGATGATGCTACTGTAGTAAACAACATCAAGACACAACAAAAGCAAAAATAATAATTTTATTCATGTGGGCTGCCTCCCAAAAGCGCTTTCTTTTATGCCTTTAAGCTAGGCATAATGCATAGAGGAATCAATAACCATCGTAATAATCGGAGCTATAAATTGCTTCAAATGGTTCCTCAACAAGTTCATTCTTGTTCCTTCTAGGAAAGGGGTACGCACCTTTTGCCTTCCCGTGTAAGCGGATTTGTCCCTTACCTATATCAATGAAGCCTTTAACTGCTCGGAGGAAGTCCCTTCCAAGCACTATATTTCCTTGGTTTGGCTCCACGATGAAGAAATCAATCATTGCAATCCCTTTAAGGAATTTAACTGGCACGTCTTTTATTCTTCCCTGGATTTCAGAAATATCTCCATTAGTGTGTTCATGATAAGATGGTAGTCTATCCATGTTAAATTTTAAAGAATCATGAACAATTTTTGGCATAGTAGAAACCATAGATCCAATATCACAATAAGCAAGGAAGTCTTGATTAGAGATGCTAATCCTAACAAAAGGCTCCCGATCATTGTCTATTTCCAAAATGTCTTTCTTATTGGGTTTAGGTTTCTCTACCTTCATCAAGTCTAGAGCATCCATTCTCTTTTCAATGGTAGCAAGTCTATCTATGACAGTATCAAAGTTATGATCATAAACAAAGTAACTAGATAGACCATGTATAATTTCAAGAGCTCTAGCTTCATCACATTCTAGGAAATCTCCCTCAGCTATAATGTCAAGAGAGTGTTTACACCATTTAAAAAGACCATGGTAAAAATTCCTAAGCACAATTTTTATAGGTATCCAAGGCATAATTCTCCTATGTGCATCAGAAATTCTGTCCCATGCCTTCTTCATATTTTCTCCATCCCTTTGATGGAAATCTAGAACTTCTGATTCCCTCAAAGCACCAAATCCTAACATGTTTGGCTAAACAGAAAGGACTACTAACAGAAAGGTCAATAAATTTTTTGTGATTTTTGATAAAAGATACTAAAGCAAAAACTGAAAGGTAAACTAACAAGACTAAAAAAAAGCAAAGGTAAAAGGTAGCATGCAACTCCCCTATCCTGAAGAGTGGAGTCCCTGGCAACGGCGCCAGAAAAACTCTTGCTAGGCTTCTCGCCCCTCGTTGGTTACCCCAAGTGGAAGGTGTGAGATGTAGTGTTGCGGAAGTTTTTCCCTTGGCAAAGATACCAAGGATCGAATCCCCAGAGACTCCTAGGTTCAACAAGAAGGTGTCAACTGCTACGGCGCCAGATATTAGCAATCAACGTGGACCTGCACACATATACAAATAACTTTGCTCCCAACGAGTACAGAGAGGTTGTCAATCCCTCCGACCTTGTAGTTCACAAAGGATTAAACGCAAATGATAGTAGTGATAGATAATGTTTGCAATAGTAAATAATAGCGAAAAGTAAATAGTGGATGTGATCAATGATGGTAATATGGACCGGAGTTTCATGATGTTCACTAGTGATGTCTCTCTCCCAAAAGACGATAAAACAACTATGTGAGGTAAACGAATTACAGCTGGGCAATTGACAGGACCACGAACACAAACCAATGCTGACTACATTGCAAGAAAGGTTGAGGTTCAAAGCATGGGCGGTACGCCAAAGTAAGTAGACCGAAATCCATCAATATCTACTACTAATCATCCACCTTGAGATATCTATCCAGAACATCTCGCTGGTATTAAGTTGCGAGCCCCACCCATAGTGTAAACTCAAAGCAACAGACAACTTCATTAAAAGAACTTTGCGTAAAGTAAACAATCCTTGCACCCACGGGTACAAGCATCGTTGTTTTCCCCCTTGTGGCAACAGCACATCCCCTAGAGTCATGTTTCTATCACTCAAACTAGTCATCGAGGGGCATGAACCCACAATCGAGCATAACGTTCCCTCTTGGAGTCACTACCTATTACTTGGCCAAAGCAATAAATAACAACGGAGAACATGCAAGAATTACTTATGAACATAAATATAAAAGAGGTAGATCAAATATATTACTCAAGCACAATCTGAACATAATCTCATAATCCATCGGATCCCAGCAAACACATCATAGCAACAGCATAAGGATTACATATGTGCCTCGATCATGTAGGGCAGCTCACGAGGACTAATTAGTGAAGCACAAGAACGGGAGGAGAACATCACATAGCTACTGGTCATGGACTCATGGTCCAAGGGAGACTACTCACAACTCATCCGGGAGGCGTCCATGGTGGTGGAGAGGCTCCCGGTGGTGATCCTCCCCTCCGGCAGGGTGCCGGGAAGAGTTCTCCTGGTGCTCGCGATCTTGGAAGCGGCGGTGGCGGCGGAACAGAGATGGGATCGCGAAAAGAGTTCCTATTTCGAGGGTTTCTCGAAACGCTTTAAATATATGCCAAAGGGGGGCATCGGAGGAGCCTCGGGGGGCCCAGGCGCCCCCCGGCGCGGCCCAGGGGGGGCGCGCCGCCAGGGCGCCTAGAGCCCTGGTGGCCCCCCCCCCCCGGCTGTCCTTCGGGCGCACGGAAGTTTCTGGAACACTGATTTTTTATATAATTTTTCTGGATTTTTCATGGCAGTTCTCGTAATGTGAAAACCTGAAATACAAAAATAGCCGAAAACAGAAACTGGCACTGGGGTGCACTGAGTTAATAGGTTAGTCCAAATATGATCAAAAGTGTATGGAAGAGTATAAATATCATAGCAATATCACCCAAAAGAGGCATGGAGCGAGCAGAAATTATAGATACGTTTTGGACGTGTCACTTGCCGCAGCCGCGATGTGGTCGGCTGCTGCGGGGTGTCGCCGTTGGCGAAGGCGATGAGGCTTTGGATGGTGGCCCTCCAGTCGTCGGCCTTGTCTGCCGCTGGAGGGTAGTCTAGAAGCAACTAAGCTCGTGCTAGAGCTTTTGCTGGAGTGGCGGGTAGCGGCGGCGAACGGTGCGAGGGGCGGGATATGCTCGGACTTCTAACTACGTTAGAAGGAGCAGTTTCCCGTCCCGGCGACCGCGCCTTGCTCGTGCCGGCATGTTGATGTGTATGCTGGCCTTGAGCATCCCGAGATCCGCCAGCTTGACCTTGGCCCAGCAAGCGTATGGTACCTTGAGTACCATGTTGCTACCGGTCCCGCGCCTCCTGAGATGGGTGCGGTGCATGTACGGTCGCCGAGGCCTTGGAGTGCGCCCGGTCGTCCGTCTTGTCCTTGGACTTGGCGGTGCCGTGAGTTTCCTTGCCGACGTCCGTTCTTCCACCCGCATCTACCCCACCGGCCGTTGGCTCCGGCGGTGGTGGGATCGACGCGGACGAGCCTGCTACCTCCGAAGCTTTCTTCTTCGGCGGCATGTTGGTGAAGCCGATGAAGTTGATGAAGTTGGTGAAGATCTAGCTCGCGTGAACGCCGGATCGGGTTCACACAACCTCGACGCACCCCCTACCTGGCGCGCCAAAGATGTCGGGGAAACTGATTGCCCACGAACACCTATGGGACCGGAGCCCCTTTTCGGTACGGCAATGGGGCGGAGGATGCACAAAGAGCAGATCGAGGCAAACACGCGAGCAGTTTACCCAGGTTCGGGCCGCACGGATGCGTAAAACCCTACTCCTGCCTTGGTTTGTATTGCGTTCTTGGCTCGGGAGCAAGAAGAGCTATAGTGCTGATCGCTAACAGGACCGTGCGTGAGAGTGATCGATGATCGGAACCCCCCCCTACGTTGCGCATGGGCCTCCTTTTATTGGTCAAAGGGGTCACCGACAGGTGGCAACGCAGCCGAGGGTAAAAATATAAAATGGGTGGTAGTTGGAATAGTGTTTGCATAGTGCTCTATACCTAACTCTGACGGCAGGGGACAAGGGCATTAAATGCCCGTCGCCGTCGCCCCAAACAGTGCAAAAAAGCGACCGTCAGGGCGCCACCGTCCGCCACGACGGTGGCCTTGTCATCGCACCTTGCCACCGTGTACCCCGGGCTGCACAGCCTTCCGCCACGTGTGCCTGGAAGGGTCCCAGGGCGACGCATGGGCGGATGAACTGGAGCGCGGGTACTTAGTGGAAGTTTGCCGCGGCAAGTGCCTTGCCGCGGTCGCCATCTTGGCGCGCCTGGGAGCTTGTCGCTCTCCGGGCCTTGCCGGGATGCGTGGCGCGTCGCGGCAAGTCTCTTGAAATGCCATGTTTGGCCTTCCCGACAAGCTCCTCTCGCCAGGGCCTTGCGCCAATGAAGTGGTCTTGAGTGATTTCATGCCTTGAGTGGCCTTCCCGGCAAGCTCCTCTTGCCGGGGCCTTGTCTCTTTAATCTTGAATACTTTATTCTTGAATGGCTCTAAAGGATCCACGAGGGGTCTTGGCGGTCGCCTGGCTAGCCCTGCCGCGGGACGCTACAACTGCCCGTGCACAAGTCCGGGATACTAAGGTACCCCTACTTTAGTACACCGACAGGGGCGCGCCCCCACCCTCGAGGGCCACCTCTCTGTCCCCTGACTTGGTCCTCAAGCTCCGCTTGTGTAGTTTTCTCAAAAAATATCTCTCGCGAAGGTTTCATTCCGTTTGGACTCCGTTTGATATTCCTTTTCTGCAAAACCCTGAAATAGGCAAAAAACAACAATCTGGACTAGGCCTTTGGGTTAGTAGGTTAGTGCCAGAAATGATATAAAAGTGAATGATAAAGCCCATTAAACATCCAAGACTTCATAAATAATAGCATGGAACAATAAAAAATTATAGATATGTTGGAGACGTATCAAGCATCCCCAAGCTTAATTCCTGCTCGTTCTTGAGTAGGTAAATGATAAAGAAAGAATTTTTGATGTGGAATGCTAACCAATATAGTTTTTCTATGTAATTCTCTTAATTGTGGCATGAATGTTCACATCTGAAACATTCAAGATAAAAGTCTATATTGGCATAAGAAATAACAATACTTCAATCAATACTAACAAAGCAATCATGTCTTCCCAAAATACCATGGCAAAAGAAAGTTATCCCTACAAAATCATATAGTCTGGCTATGCTCCCTCTTCATCACAAAAAATATTCATATCATGCACAACCCCGATTTCAGCCAAGCATTTGTTTTCATACTCTATCTTTTCAAACTTTTCAACTTTCACGCAATACATGAGCGTGAGCCATGGATATAGCACTATGGGTGGAATAGAGGTGGTTGTGGAGAAGACAAAAAGGAGGTAGATAGTCTCACATCGACTTGGTGTATCAACGGGCTGTGGAGATGCCCATCAATAGATATCAATGTGAGTGAGTAGGGATTGCCATGCAACAGATGCACTAGAGCTAAATATGAATGAAAGTTCAGTAAAAGAAACTAGTGGGCGTGCATCCAACTTGCTTGCTCACGAAGACCTAGGGCATTTTAGGAAGCCCATCGTTGGAATATACAAGCCAAGTTCTATAATGAAAATTCCCACTAGTATATGAAAGTGACTAAACATGAGACTCTCTACAATGAAGAACATGGTGTTACTTTGAAGCACAAGTGTGGGAAAAGATAGTAGCAATTGTCCTTTTTTGGGCCTTTTTTTTATTTGGCCTTTCCTTTTTTTTCTTTTTTTGCGGAGTGGCTTTATAGATTTAGCCTTTCCTCCCATGGGACAATGCTCTAATAATGATGATCATCACACTTTCATTACAACTCGATACTACAACAACAAAGTATGACTCTATATGAATGCCTCCGGCGGTGTACCGGTATGTGCAATGAAACAAGAGTGACATGTATAAAAATTATGCATGGTGGCCTTGCCACAAATACGATGTCAACTACAAGATCATGCATGGCAATATGACAATATGATACGTGTCATATGAACGGAACGGTGGAAAGTTGCATGGCAATATATCTCGGAATGGCTATGGAAATGCCATGATAGGTAGGTATGGTAGCTGTTTTGAGGAAGGATATGTAGTGGGTTCATGACACCGGCGAAAGTTGTGCCGTACAAGAGAGTCTAGCAATGGTGAAAGGGTGAGAGTGTGTATAATCCATGGACTCAACATTAGTCATAAGAACTCATATACTTATTGCAAAAATCTACGAGTCATCAAAACAAAGCAATCAACACATGCTCCTAGGGGGGAGGTTGGTAGGAGTTAACCATCACGTGCCCCCGACCTCCACACAAAGGTTGGCACTCTACAAATACCTCATGCTCTAACTTCGTCACATAGCGGTTCACCATACGTGCATGATACGAGAATCAGTAACCTTAACACAAGTATTTCTCAATTTCATGTCTCAAAACAATTATCAAGCATCCAACTTCTGATTCTATTCAATGCACTTGGTGTGATTTTTTTACTACATTGAGATTGGATGTTTATCATTTGAAGACTAGTTTCTTTAGCCTAAACACATTACCATGCTGTTTTAATAGACTCTCAAATAGATATAAGTGAAGCATGAGATTTCAACAATTTCTACAAAATATTACCACCACCGTGCTCAAAAAGATATAAGTGAAGCGCTACAGCAAAAACTATTCAACTCAAAAGATATAAGTGAAGCACATAGAGTGTTCTAACAATTTCTATGCCATATTTAACTCTCTCAAATAGGTGTGTCCAGCAAGTATGATTGTGGCAAACTAACAAGCAAAGACTCAAATTTTACAAGACGCTCCAAGCAAAACACAGATCATGTTGCGAATAAAAATATAGCTCCAAGTATAGTTATCGATGGTTGAAGACGAAAGAGGGGATGCCTTCCCGGGGCATCCCCAAGCTTAGGCTTTTGATTATCTTGAATTTACTTGGGGTGCCATGGGCATCCCCAATCTTAGGCCTTTGCTACTCCTTGTTCCATAGTCCATCAAAGCAATACTCAAAACTTGAAAACTTCACAACACAAAACTTTAGACAAAAATTCTACTGAGCTCCGTTAGTGTGAGAAAGCAAACCACTACTCAAAGGTACTGCAATGAATTCATTCTATGTTTATATTGGTGTTAAAACTACTGTACTCTAACTTCTCTATGGTTCATATCCTCCAATATTACTCATAGATGCATCGGAATAAGCAAACAACACACGAAAAACAGAATCTGTCAAAGACAGAACAGTCTGTAGTAATCTGCAGGGTTCGCCTACTTCTGGAACTCCAAAAATATCAAACTAAATTGGTAAATTTTCGTAATTTGTCTACCAATCAGCAGCAAAAAGAATCAACTAAAAATCATGCTCCAGTAAAATCCCACGACTACTTTAGCGAGTGCGAACGATTCTGTTTTTCACAGCAAGATCATATAAACTTCACACAAGTCTTCCCAAAGGTTCTACTTGGCACAGACACTAAACAAAACATGAAACCACATATAATCACAGGCTATCTGCAATATTTATTCTCTAACAACAACAAAAATAAAAAAATAAAAATTTGGGTTGCCTCCCAACAAGCGCTATCGTTTTACGCCCCTAGCTAGGCACGATACAAGATAGATCTAGGTATTAGCATCTTTGGAAGGCAATCCATAAGTGGCTCTCATGATTGATTCATATGGTAATTTGATTTCTTTCTAGGAAAGTGTTCCATACCTTTCCTTAATGGAAATTGGAATCAAATATTTCCTTCCTTCATATCAATAATTGCACCAATCGTTCTAAGGAAAGGTCTACCAAGAATAATAGGACATGAAGGATTGCAATCTATATCAAGAACAATGAAATCTATGGGCACATAATTCCTATTGGCAACAATAAGAATATCATTAATTCTTCCCATAGGTTTCTTAAAAGTGGAATCCGCAAGATGCAAATTTAAAGAACAATCATCAAGCTCATGGAACCCTAACAAATCACACAAAGTTTTTGGGATAGTGGAGACACTTGCACCCAAATCACACAAAGCATAACATCCATGATCTTTTATTTTTATTTTTATAGTAAGTTCCCACTCATCATAAATCTTTCTAGGTATAGAAACTTCCAACTCATGTTTTTCTTCATAAGATTGCATCAAAGCATCAACTATATGTTTAGTGAAAGTTGTATTTTGACTATAAGCATGCGGAGAATTTAGCACAGATTGCAACAAGGAGATACAATCAATCAAAGAGCAATTATCATAATTGAATCCCTTGAAATCCAAAGTAGTGGGTTCATCACTATGCAAAGTTCAAATCTCTTCGTTCCCACTTTTAGCAATTTTAGCATCAAGATCTAAAAACTCTGAATCATTGGGACACCTTAAAGCAGAATCATCTCCAATCCTATTCTCATCAAGATTAATACTAGAAAACAAGGATATAATGGGAGACACATCAATAACTTCGAGATCTTCATCTTTATTTTCATGATAACTAGAAGAACACGATTTAAAAGTGAATGATAAAGCCCATTAAACATCCAAGACTTCATAAATAATAGCATGGAACAATCAAACATTATAGATACGTTGGAGACGTATCACGCGCCCCCCTGCCTCATGGGCCCCACGTTTGGCCCCCGGTGCCCTCCTTCGTCCTATATATACCTACGTACCCCGAAACCATCAGAACAACAGAGAAAACCCTAGTTCCACCGCCACAACCTTCTGTTCCCGTGAGATCCCATCTTGGGGCCTGTTCCGGAGCTCCGCCGAAGGGGAATCTACCACGGAGTGCTCTACATCATCATCATCGCCTCACCATGAGTTGTGAGTAGTTTACCACAGACCTTCGGGTCCACAGTTAGTACCTAGATGGCTTATGCTCTCTCTTTGGATCTAAATACCAACTTCTCCTCGGTCTTCGAGGAGATCTATTCGATGTAATATCTTTTTGCGGTGTGTTTGTCGAGGTCTGATGAATTGTGGGTTTATGATCAAGATTATCTATGAGAAATATTTGGTTCTTTTCTGAACTCTTTATGTATGATTATAATATCCTTGCAAGTCTCTTCGAATTATTGGTTTTGTTTGGCCTACTAGATCTATAGTTATCATAATTGAATCCCTTGAAATCGAAAGTAGTGGGTTCATCACTATGCAAAGTTTTAATCTCTTCGTTCCCACTTTTAGCAATTTTAGCATCAAGATTTAAAAACTCCAAATCATTGGGAAACCTTAAAGCAGAATCATATCCAATACTATTCTCATCAAGATTAATACCAGAAAACAAGGATATAATAGGAGACACATTAATAACTTTGAGATCTTCATCTTTATTTTCATGATAACTGGAAGAACACGATTAAATATAATCTTCTCTTTTAGCACGCATTATAGCGGTTCTTTCTTTGCATTCATCAATGGAAATTCTCATGGCTTTGAGAAACTCATTGATATCATGCTTAGGTGGGATAGATATAAGTTTGAAAGAATCAACATCAAGAGTAATTCTATCCACACATCTAGCCAATTCATCAACCTTAAGCCATTTCTCCTCAAGCACAACATTGAAATTCTTTTGCGAGATCATAAACTCTTTAACACTAGTTTCAAATCCAGAAGGCATCTTTCCATAAGAGTTGTTGTAGGAATTACCATAATTATTACAGGAATTACTAGGGAAGGGCCTAGGATTAAAATTACCTCTATAAGCATTGTTACCAAAATTATTCCTACCAACTAAATTCACATCCAAAGATTCATTGTTATTCTCAATCAAAGTGGACAAATGCATATCATTAGGATCGGAAGAAGCACTCTTAGCAGCAAACAATTTCATAAGTTCATCCATCTTTCCACTTAAAACACTAATTTCTTCGATATCATGCACTTTTTTACTAGTAGATCTTTCGGTGTGCCATTGAGAATAATTATCCATAATATAATCTAGGAGTTTGGTAGCTTCTCCTAAGGTGGTTTCCATGAAAATGCCTCTGGCGGCCGAATCTAAAAGATTTTTAGAAGCAAAATTCAAGCCAGCATAAAAGTTCTGAATAATCATCCATAGATTCAAACCATGTGTAGGGCAATTACGTATCATCAATTTCATTCTCTCCCAAGCTTGTGCAACATACTCATGATCTAGTTGCTTAAAATTCATAATATCGTTTCCAAGAGAGATGATCTTAGCAGGTGGGAAATAGTTAGAGATAAAAGCATCTTTGCGCTTATTCCATGAATCAATACTATTTCTAGGCAAAGAGGAAAACCAAGTTTTAGCACTTTCTCTAAGTGAAAACGGAAATAACTTCAATTTAACAATATCATTATCCGTATCCCTTTTCTTTTGCATATCACACAAATCAACAAAGTTGTTTAGATGGGTAGCGGCATCTTCACTAGGAAGGCCGGAGAATTGATCTTTCATGACAAGATTCAACAAAGCAGCATTGATCTCACAAGATTCAGCATCGGTAATAGGAGCAATCAGAGTGCTAATAAAGTCATTGTTGTTGGTATTGGAGAAGTCACACAATTTGGTATTGTGCTGAGCCATAGTGACAAGCAAGCAATCCAATACACACAAGCAAACAAAAAGCAAGCGAACGATAGACACACGGCGGAAGAAGGGCAAATAATACGGCAAGGGTGAAGTGGGGGAGAGGAAAATGAGAGGCAAAAAAATGTAATGCGAAGGATAAGGGTTTGCGATAGGTACTTGGTATATGACTTTTGCGTAAGCCGCCCCGGCAACGGCGCCAGAAATTCTTCTTGCTACCTCTTGAGCTTGTGTTGTATTCCCTCGAAGAGGAAAGGGAGATGCAGCACAGTGGCATAAGTATTTCCCTCAGTTTTTGAGAACTAAGGTATCAATCCAGCAGGAGACCATGCGTGAGTCCCTCGCACCTGCACAAACAAATAAGAACTTCGCAGCCAACGCGATAAGGGGTTGTCAATCCCTTTACGGTCACTTACGAGAGTGAGATCTGATATAGATGATAGTTTATAATTTTGGTATTTTTGGTTTAATTAAACAGCAAATAAAAGCGGTAAAAGTAAAGTAGATGTAGATTGATATGTTGAGAATAGACCCGGGGGCCATAGTTTTCTCTAGTGGCTTCTCTCATGATAGCGATATTCTACGGCGGGTAAACAAATTACTGTCGAGCAATTGATAGAAAAGCGAATAATTATGAGACTATCTAGGCATGATCATTTTATATAGGCATCACGTCCGAGACAAGTAGACCGACTCCTGCCTGCATCTACTACTATTACTCCACACATCGACCGCTATCCAGCATGCATCTAGTGTATTGAGTTCACACGAACAGAGTAACGCTTTAAGCAAGATGACATGATGTAGAGGGACAAACTCAAGCAATGTGATGTAAACCCTGATACGTCCAAAATGTATCTATAATTTCTACTTGCTCCATGCCACTTTTGGGTGATATTGCTATGATATTCATACACTTCCATACACTTTTGATCATATTTGGACTAACTTACTAATCCAGTGCACCCCAGTGCCAGTTTCTGTTTTCGGCTGTTTTTGTATTTCAGGTTTTCACGTTTCGAGAACTGCCCAGAAAAATCCAGAAAAATTATATAAAAAATCAGCGTTCCGGAAACAACACTGCGTCCGAAGGGCAGCCTAGGGGGGCCATAGGGGCTCCAGGCGCCCTGTGGGCGCGCCCCCCGGGCCGTGCCGGGGGGGCGCCTGGGCCCCCCGAGGCTCCCCCGGTGCCCTACTTTGGCATATATTTAAAGGACCCTCCGAAACCCTCAGAACATGACTTCTTTTCGCGATCCCATCTCTGTTCCGCCGCCGCCGCCGCTTCCAAGATCGGGAGCACCAGGAGAACTCTTCCCGGCACCCTGCCGGAGGGGAGGATCACCACCGGGAGCTTCTCCACCACCATAGACGCCTCCCGGATGACTCGTGAGTAGTCTCCCTTGGACCATGAGTCCATGACCAGTAGCTATGTGATGTTCTCCTCCCGTTCTTGTGCTTCACTAATTAGTCCTCATGAGCTGCCCTACATGATCGAGGCACCTATGTAATCCTTATGTTGTTGCTATGTTGAGTTTGCTGGGATCCGATGGATTATGAGATTATGTTCAGATTGATCTTGAGTAATATATTTGATTCACCTCTTTTATATTTTAGTTCATAAGTAATTCTTGCATGTTCTCCGTTGTTACTTATTGCTTTGTCCGAGTAGTAGGTAGTGACTCCAAGAGGGAACGTTATGCTCGATTGTGGGTTCATGCCCCTCGATGACTAGCTTGAGTGACAGAAACATGAGTCTAGGGGATGTGCTGTTGCCACAAGGGGGAAAACAACGGTGCTTGTGCCCGCGGGTGCAAGGATTGTTTACTTTACACAAAGTTCTTTTAATGCAGTTGTCTGTTGCATTGAGTTTACACTATGGGTGGGACTCGCAACTTAATACCAGCGAGATGTTCTGGATAGATATCTCAAGGTGGATGATTAGTAGTAGATATTGATGGATTTCGGTCTACTTACTTTGGCGTACCGCCCATGCTTTGAACCTCAACCTTTCTTGCAATGTAGTCAGCATTGGTTTGCGTTCGTGGTCCTGTCCATTGCCCAGCTGTAATTTGTTTACCTCACATAGCTGTTTTATCGTCTTTTGGGAGAGAGACATCACTAGTGAACATCATGAGACTCCGGTCCATATTACCATTATTGATCACATCCACTATTTACTTTTCATTATTTACTTACTATTGCAAGCTATCTATCACTACTATCATTGCTTTTAACCCTTTGTGAACTACAAGGCCGGAGAGATTGACAACCTCTCTGTACTCGTTGGGAGCAAAGTTATTTGTATCTGTGTGCAGGTCCACGTTGATTGCTAATTGCGCCGTTAGCAATTGACACCTACTTGTTGAACCTAGGATTCTCTGGGGATTCGATCCTTGGCATCTTTGCTAGGGGAAAACACTTCTACTTACTGCATCTTACACCTTCCACTTGGGGTAACCAACGAGGGGTTCGAGGCCCATCAAGGAGTATTTTCTGGCGCCGTTCCCGGGGACTCCACTCTTCAGGATAGGGGAGTTGCATGCTATCTTTTACCTTTGCTTTTTAGTCTTGTTAGTTTACCTTTCAGTTTTCTTTATGTATTTCACTAAGTTATGCTTATGGACAACCTTGCCATTGGATCGTTGCTTGCGGGAAGACGCCCCACACCTATGGTGGTTGCTCCTCCCCCTACTGAAATTGTGCCATATAAAATACCAGCTGGTATTATCGATTATGTTTTGGCTAATAGTTATGCAGGAGACAGACATCCCGGTGGACACTTGCTATATCTGTCACAACTATGTTCATTATGTAGGCTTGCAGGTGTATCAAGGGAGTTTGTCATGAGGAAATTGTTCGCCGTATCACTTATAGATAAGGCTTCAGATTGGTATAAGCTTCTCGATAACTCACACTTGCTTGATTGGCAAGAGCTTATGTCTCTCTTTTATACTAAGTTTTATCCTCTTCATGATACTTATGTGGAGAGTAAGAGTACCTTTTTGCATGTGGATCGTGGTAACAATGCTTTATGTGATGCTTATATTGTTGAGTTTATTCGTGATCCCACTGAAAATTATTATGAGAAGGGAACATATGCTTATAGATATTTCAATAATATCAAGTTCCCTTTCTTTATGTTGGAGGTTTTGAAGCTGCACTTGTTTTGTCTTCCTATGCTTATTGCTTTGTGCTTCAATGAATTATTCTATTGCAATATTCCTATGCATAGGAAGCTTGTTAGGCTTAAATGTTTTTAGTATTTGCTTCTTGATGCTCTCTTTTGTTCTTCAACTCTTATTCCTACGGGAGCATCATTAAAGTCTTATGCCTAGCTTAAAGGCATAAAAGAAAGCGCTTTTGGGAGGCAGCCCACATGAATAAATTTTTTGCTTTTGTTGTGTCTTGATGTTGTTTACTGCTGTAGCATCATCATTGTATCTTTGCTTTTCATATTTGTGCCAAGTATAGCCTCTGGTTGCTAGAAAGTTCAAAAGTTGTGAGGTGCTATCCAGGAAACAGATTCTGTCCTTGGATAGAAAAATTCGTATAAAATCACCAGATCATCTTTTTGGTCTGAATTTTTTCGAAAGAGTTCTCTATATAATTGTCTTTCGTGCGTCAGTTCTGATTTTTTTGATTTGAGTTGCGGAAGTATCCCGAACAGGTCAATTACTACCTGTTGTTCTGTTTTTCACAGATTCTGTCCTGTTTTGCCTTACCTTCACTTTGCAAATTAAGAACTGCTTTTTCTTTGCAAAAATCTTTTGGCAATCTTGAGAAACAGTAGAACTCAAGAATATCCTTATTTCCAGCAAGGTATAATTATTTTATTAAGGGTACTAACTTCGCTAATCAGATTATGATGAGTTATGTATGAAGGGAGTTTTCAAGTGTGCGAGGGAAGATGATAAAAAGATTCAGGAGTGTCAAGCGCTCAAGCTTGGGGATGCCCCCGTGCACCCCCAAGAAATATTCAAGGAGACTCAAGCGTCTAAGCTTGGGGATGCCCCCGTGCATCCCTTTCTCCATCAACATTATCAGTTCGTCTTTTGTTTCGCTATATTTTTATCACTTCATGTGTTATGTGCTATGCTTGGAGCGTCTTGCTTTTAGTTTTCTTTTTAGTTTTTCATAACGAGTCGGAACCCAGCATTCTTTTATGTGGGAGAGAAACACGCTCCACCTCTACCTAGAACATAACATAGAATTATCTATGCTGTGTGTGTTCTTTGTCTTTTAATAGCTACTATCGTGCTCTGCTCTTAGTATTCATGCTTATCTTTTCAAGAGCTTTTGTTTAGTTGGTTGCTTGAACTCTCTTTAATTACCATGCTCACCTTACTAAGAGAGTTTGCTTCCGTTCCATTGCTTAATGTGTCTATGATAAAGATGCTACTTGCATGATGGTGCTTAGTAGTTCAGGTTTTCTTATGGTTAATCTCAAATAGCTGGGGGGTTCCCAATGTGTTATTGGAGTACCAACTTGGTTTGTTTGCCTATGATGTGGTATGGTTTAGTAATATCTTCCTTCGAGAATTTATTTTGATTGACTTGGCGTATGCTCACGCATATTTAAGACTGTAAAGAAAGTCTATCAAGCCTTGATGATCTTTTATTTCTGAGTAGCGATATAACTTCCATGCCTGATTCAATATTGCTTTGTCGCTCTGCATGATTATGACCGTCATTGCTCTCTTAGTTGGTCGCTCCCAGTCTTTAGCTAACCTCCACCTGTACTAAGATAACTAACCATGCAATACATAGCTCATGGGAAAGTAGCCTAAAAACTATTGTGGTAAAGAATATGTTGCTTATGTATCTTATTTCATATAAGTTGCTTGCTGAGCGGTAACCATGTTTCTGGGGATGCCATCAACTGTCACACTTTTGTTGAATATCATGTGAATTGCTATGCATGTTCGTCTTGTCTGAAGTAAGGGTGATTTACCGTGGGTTGAATAACTATGCATATTGTTAGAGAAGAACATTGGGCCACCAACCAAAGCCATGCAGCATGGTGGAAGTTTTAGCTTGGACCTTAATCCTCAATCTCTTATGAGAATATGCTTATGCATTAAAGAGGAGTCCATCATCTATTTTCTATGTTGTCCCGGTATGGATGTCCTCAAGTTGAGATCTATCAAAAACGAGAAATCAAATGCGATCTATCTCCTTGGACCTTTGTACAGGTGGCATAGAGGTACCCCTTTGTGACACTTGGTTAAAACATATGTAATGCAATGATAACCCATGGGGATCCAAGCTAATTAGGACAAGGAACGAGCACTATTGGTATTCGATGCATGAGGCTCGCAACTTATAGGATGTTTTATACATGACACATATGAAGTACTACTACCGTTGACACAATTGCTTCCATGTTTCCAAATAAAAAGCTCTAGCACATAACCTTTCTTTTACCTTTATGTTGAAGCACCAACTACTGAGAGCATGATTGTCATTCTGAGTGTAATGTGCATTGTCCCAAAGTAGCATTGTCTTTTGCATGATTGTGATATCGTTTATTCTGAAATGATTGTATCTAGTCATCACTTAAACCTTGAAGGTGCCCTTGCATTTATGTTTTGCATCACTAAAGGTGGCAAGCTAGATATCACTTTATCATATTTGCACATCATGTTCATTGCAAATCTTTTTGATGTTTCAGTTTCATGTTGTAAAACTTTCAGTCATTTGTGATTTTCTCTCGAGACAACTTAATTACTTTAGAATCATTGTCTCAGTAAGCTTTTGTCATATGACTATGAGAAAGTCCTATATGGTTAATAGCATGTCACCATAGAAATTATTCTTGTTATCATTTACCTACTCGAGGACGAGCAGGAATTAAGCTTGGGGATGTTGATACGTCCAAAACGTATCTATAATTTCTGCTTGCTCCATGCCACTTTTGGGTGATATTGCTATGATATTCATACACTTCCATACACTTTTGATCATATTTGGACTAACTTATTAATCCAGTGCACCCCAGTGCTAGTTTCTGTTTTCGGCTGTTTTTGTATTTCAGGTTTTCACGTTTCGAGAACTGCCCAGAAAAATCCAGAAAAATTATATAAAAAATCAGCGTTCTGGAAACAACACTGCGTCCGAAGGGCAGCCTGGGG